>JAWNOR010000099.1:0-326771 GCA_035045885.1 Drosophila borealis
AAGCAGCTGCACAGAAAACAATACGATCGCAATTGCAATGCTGTTGATTGAATTCAAAGAGGACATGCATGAATGTTTGTGTACATGTATACACAAATTCTTAGAATTTGCGCTAGCTGCCGCAAACACGTGGGCTGCTAAAACACATTTTCTTTCTTGTTTCTTAACCGATATTGATGACATTTTCTACATTACATGATATTGACAAAAAGTCAATTGCATTTAAATTGTAGCTTATATTGGTTCTGAGATCCTTGCGTTCATACATACGGACTAACGGACATGGCTAGATCAACTCGGCTATTGATGCTGATCAAGAATATATATATACTTTATGGGGTCGGATTGCTAGAATCGGTAATATGTTTATGCTTCATATTTATGTATTCTTATATGTTTATGGCATTCCCAAGTGGTATATAAAGTGAATTAATATATATGCGCAGCCGTACGTGGTATATAAAGTAAGATGACATATTTATGTGTTAATGCCAGTTCAATGCTAGTCTGAATGTAGCATTGACTGAGCCTCACACAGTGAGAGAGATAGAGTAACTTAGTAAGAGAGACTCACTCAATGAGAGAGATTCACTTACACATACTCAGACTCTCCCTACGGTCTACAATCCACCTCTATAGATCCGAAATTAAAAAAATTAAAATTATGCAAATCACTTGTAATGTAAAGTTTGTTATTTGCAGCCGATATATTACTAATAAAGTGCTACCACATTATAATTAATTAAGTTTCCTCCTTCAATATAATTCCGAATAAATATTATTAATTAGCCACTCAATCCGTCATACAAACATACACTGAGTTCAAAAGCATGTATTGTATGTATATAAAAATATAATTGTTGTGCTAATGAGCTTTTTTAATAGCTTTCACAAATAGAAATAAATAACTTTATTTTATTTCTTGTGTTCCAATTTATTTATATATTTGTTACAAGTTACATAAGCAGGCAGACCCGAATTGGTCTTTTAGATGGTTTGGATCTCTGTTGAATGGACGAGAAAGAAAACTGCAACCGGTCCGACATTGAGTCCTAAGCGAGTCCAAGGATTTTGGTGATGGCGCTCCCATCATCAAACTTTAGAGAACATTCTCTGTCCTCTTCGGGTATCCCTTCCAGTACAGCGGGATTATTTGAGCACCACTTTCGCAACTTGAAGCCCCCACTTGCCAAGATTCCAGCCGTCTGATTAAGAATTTCCTTTGCTGAAATGAGGTTGTCAACGTCCTATTGCACGGACAGAAAGAAATCAAGCTGGCTTTGTTCTGTATGTAACTGTATCCAGCTTAAAAATCTTTACATCCTGTTCTGGCGAGTCTCGCCACAGAATGCATTGGAGAATATTGTCCGGTGCTGTAAAGCGTACGCAGCGATATATTTTTCCAATATCTCGTGTTAGGGCGACGGGGAAATTACGAAATCAAAAAAGGATGTGAAACAGCAAAGTTTGAATAACAGGAACAGCCATCAATAGAACATTTAATGAAAGTCCTGACGAGGTAGCTGCTGAGCCGTCGAAAACGACTCGCAACTTTGTCGTTGAACTTTCTTCTTTAAAGACACTGCGATGATGGAGAAAATACTTACAAAGTCCTATGGACCCTGGAGCGACAGGCGACAAATGACCCAGCTCCAAGTATTCCCTTAGAAAATTTGAATACTGGATCTTCAGGTCTGGACGATTTTGTAGTTTGCATTCCAGGGCTAAGAAACGACGAAAGGCTTGTTGGTAAGACGTCACAAGACATTCCAATCTTCGCTTTAAGGGTAAGCGAACTGAATATTGGCCACTGGGCAATCTGATATGGGTCCTCAAGAAGTGCTCTTCACAATTAGTTTCTTCCTTTGAATTGGTAGGTGTAGTTTCCAAGCAGGCTTCTATCTGCCAAAATCTTCGCACCAATTCATCAGCACGTTCTTCAGAGCTTGACTAAAGCTTGCCCGCAGTATGCTTCGCAATCAAAATGGAACCACCCAAACGCGGTCCGCCTCCAGAAACTACCCAACCAAGCCGTGTTTTTTGAAGACATAGTAGCCCTGGAAGAATCATTATCTGGTCGACGCTGAGAAGCTCATAAAACAGGCTAGCTCCAAGCAGCAATACTACGCGTTGTGGTTTAAAGAAATACGGATCTGCTTTATGTTAGTGGGAATGTGTTAGGTGTTAATAATAAAATTCGGTTGACTATCAGTTCTGTTAGGCGCTACAAGAGCTGCGAGGCATGTTGAGTATTCCGAGACTTGAGAATGCATCGTAATAGTGACCGTATTTCCTTCTGTGTGAAAACGAGAATCTCCTAGACCGGAAACCATGGCTGAGGACCTGTGCTTCTTTAACTGAAGCTAGTGAGCAAAAGGATAACATCACTACTGAAATACTGGGCAACAAGAGAGGTGGAGGTAGATGGCGACGACTTAGCGAAAGAGGCATGGGCTATCGACGATGAAGCAGCAGGCGCAGTCAGCTGACCAGATGGAAAAGCAGCATTATTTAAATGCAGCAGGGAACTATGCTTCGCCCACAGGTCCGACAGCATCCAGAGCTGCATGATCGCAATTGATGGCCTTTCTTTGGGCAATTCAAACACAATGCAAGTCGTTTTGCCTCCCTAAGCCGTAATTCAGGGGTCAAGTTTCCAAATCGTGATCAATTATATATAGCATGACTAGAGCTGTCACAAAAAACGCAGACAGGGGCGTCGTGGTTAGTAGCGATTAATGACGATCTAATTGTGTTAATTGCTCTAGTTTTTCCTACCTGATGGCTAGGGGGTTTTAAGGTTTCCATTGTTCGGCATCTCTGCTCACTTTTGAGCTTGGCTTGTGATGTTGGGTCCAGCTTTTGTAAAATAATCTGCACAATGATGCATTCAGCAATCTGTTTGGTGCTGCCCATGCTCTTTAACGCGCGAATATGTGCGTTGAATTCCTCTGAAAACTCCACTAGCGCTACGGCCGATCCACCTGCCACCCTTTGGAGCCCCAATATCTCAAGTATGTGTGCCTGAAAAACCAAACGTCTATTGTTAAACCTTTTCTCCAATAAATTAAGTACTATGGCATAATTAACGTTTGTTGTTTCCAATGATCGAATTGGGTCCAGCGCTGAATCCTTCAGGCACGATCGAAGATGCTGCAGCTTTTCGATATCTGTTAAATCAGGATGATTTTCTATGACGGTTATGAACATAGAATAAAAGTCGGACCATTCTGTGTAACCACCACTGAACGTAGATAACTTTAATGAAGGTAATGCCGGAGGTGCCTTAGCTCTAACTGTCTGCGCGGGTAGCACAGATTGGACGCGAAATGTTGAGCAGGGCCATATTGAGACACGTTTCGCGATTTCACTCCGAACCGAAATTTCCAAAGAAATTACTAACTCGTCTAAGTCCTCACGCAATTGGCTACCAATATTATCAAATTCTAGTTCTTCGAGGCTGGTGTGAGTAATATCGAACTAGGCCTGCAGCCGCTCGATTTGCTTCAGCCTAACACTAAGATCGCACTCATCAATTGCACTTAGTGTCGAATTACTTAGAGCATTTTGAAGTGTTTTAGTAGGGCGTCCGCAGAGCTTCCAGGTAAATTTGATAGAATTGCTGAATAGTTAAGGGAGCGTTTCTAAAAATATTTTTGATGTTTAAGAAAAACACGGTTGTTCACTCTTAGGTTATTTGTCGTCTGTGTTTTCAGAATATATATTACATTGTGTAAGTGTAAGTGTGGTGAATTTCATTTTCCTTGTTTCAATTCCGGAGTAACATTGGCGGTTGGATGCGTTGATAAGACTTACCGGACAGCACGGGTCTAAAAGTGCCCGAGTGTCGCGAGTCGCCTTGCCGTTTCCAAGTCGGATTATTGCTCTCGGGAGCACGGTTGTCATTTTGTGCTCCGGAGCGTCGCACTAGGTCCTTGGTGGTGCGCATTGGCTGGGATCGCTCCGGAGATCGCGATGGCGTGCGACGCGCTTCTTGGAGGTGAAGCAGAGTGTGATGGTCGCCCTGGCACTTGTCCTTGCGTCAACAGGACTCCCCGTAGTGTTGGTGAGCTAGGCAGTTTGGACAATATTTATTCACCAGAACTGCTTGGAGTCTCTTCGGGAGACAGCCGCATAAAACTCTGGCATTTTCGCAGCGCGTGGACTCCTCGGCATACTCGGCATCGGAACGACTTTGTTGGCGGGCGGCCTTTGGCTCATCCTTGTTGTTGGCGTGGAGACATCGTGCTGTTACGTGAAGAAGGTTAAAAAACATAATAAACATTATTTATGCAGCTTTATCCGGATGGTTGATCTGTGGATCTAGGATTCTAGTCTCTACTGGAGATTCTACTTGATGGAAAATTGGAGACTAGGTTCTATCGGGAACAGAATCAGCTTAGAAAGAGGTCTCTTGGAGACACCTCGGGCGGTTAGCACGTCGACCACTCGGACTCTTTGGTCGTCGCCAGGATAGGTCGTTTGGATTCGACCCAGACGCCAGACATTAGCAGGAAGATTATCTTCTTTAATAATGACTAGGTCGTCACGTTGTAAATCTCGGGTTGGAGCTGCCATTTGATTCTTTGTGCAGTTCTAAAAGATACTCATGTTTCCAACGGAGGCAAAAACTGTTGTTTCAAAGCCTTCAAGCGCTGCCAACGGTTAATGATGGACGTGGCGATTTCCTTGATCTCTGGTTCTGTGGCGGAAAGTAGAGGTCCCCCGACTAGAAAATGTCCGGGAGTCAGAGCTAAGAGACCAGTATCGGTCTTGAATTCAGGCATGCGATGTGGACTTATAAAATAGAGTTTTAACACTCTTCACACAGGACGCCCAATATGCGGTGCACTGGAGTTGCGTCCACAAAATCGCGCGATGGAACTTTGGCCGCTCCAACGAAAGTTTTGCCGTTGTCGGAATGCATTTGACTTAGGCACCCTCGTCGTGCCACAAATCTCGCAAATGCCGCTAGAAATTTGTTCGTGGTTAGGTCAGATGTAGCTTCTAGGTGGATGGCTTTGCTGCTGAAGCACACAAAGACGCACACGTGGCCTTTTGCAATAAGGCAGGCGCGACCTGTGTAATTTCAAATCTCGAAGGGGCCTGCAAAATTGACTCCTGTGTGGGTGAACGGCTGCGAGAATGTGACTCTCTCCAAAGGCAAATTGCGTTTGCAATTTCTTTTTTTGGATGACGCAGATTTTTCAGGAATGGATTGTGGATTTGACCAACACCAGTACTGTGATCGTATTAAACGCATCATGAGCTGGTTACCTCCATGCAAGGATATAAAATGAGTGATAACGGTGAAGAGACGTGAATATGCACATGTGTATGGCAGTATTATTGGACGCCGCTCATCGTAGGCGAGTGCTTTGGCCACTCTAACGCGACCACATGCTCGAATAATTCCCTCACCATCTAGAAAGGGGTTCGAATTAAGAGGTTTGCTGGAAGTGAGCTGGTTTTTCGTGCAAGTGGAGGTATTATTCACACTTCCAAATCATTTCCCTTGGTCAACCATGGGATTAGTAGACACAAAGACGGTGGATTCCACCGCCAACGTTATTAATAAAGTTGAGGCGGAAACACCAGATTTAAGAATAATAACAGTTCTCCTTGTAATTATCGTAGTACTAGTGTGCATTAACCTTTTCTTCAAATTATACAAAGTACACAATAGGTGCTTAAAGAAAAAATGAGTCGTGCAAACGACTTTGATAAAATATAAATAACGATAATTTCTTTTTACTTTTTATCTCTCCTAAATAAACTCAATGGCTACGAACAAAGCGATAGCTGAAGTTTATTTACGAGACCCACGTTAGTACCTACATTATACCCACAATTAGTAGCTGCAACTCCAATAAGTATATACGTACTTATGTTTCTATATATGAATACTTTCAATCTCGATCACTCAGCTCTGATACATTGCTCAAAAACGCAAAAAGGAATAGTATTAAGTACTATTCCTAGTATACAAGTGAACTCAGTAATTAAAGAACACCCAATATAAGGCAGAACGTTAGATTTTGTAGCATTCAAAAAACACACAACAATTAGAACACCCTATTTTAAGACCTACCGACAATATTATTGTGCGTTTGCACAGATAAATTAAATGGAATGGACGCAAATCGTTACCATTCTTAGCGAACAACGTGAGGAGTTTAATAAATCCTTCCTTTACAAAAGCGCACCTGTCTCAAACGAGACAAAGTTAGAACACATTAAATTTCTTGTAGATTCCTACAATATCAGCAGTCAACTTATATGTGACAATGCAACAAAACTCAAAGATTTGCATTTAACCCAGACCGTTGATGCACTAAGCACGTTAAGAGAATACTCCGTCCAAAATTCTCTTAACACTTCAGCGTCATTTGACGAGAAACTACTTTCATTGCCAGCTGATACTAAACCATCAGATTCTGATGTAAATACCCAATCAATTGACAACACAATGGCGCAAACAGCTATAAGTTTTCTCAAACTAGCCTCATCGCTTTTACCAGAGTTTGATGGAAAGGCAGATAACTTACAAAGCTTCAAAGATGCTTTGAATCTTGTAGACTCACTAAAAGAAGATCATGAAGCAACAGCTGTCAGTCTTATAAAGACAAAACAAAAAGGCCATGCAAGAAACTTGATAAGCAATGAGCAAACTATCGCTCAAATCATTGCAAAATTATCAAGCACTGTAAATGGCGAATCACTCTAAGTATTGTCAGCCAAACTACTTAACTTGCACCAAAAAAGCAAAACTGCCAACCAGTGTACTCAAGAGGCTGAGCAGTTAACAAAAGCTTTATAAGGAGGTTTAATAATCGATGGCTTAACGCAAGAATTGACCAATAAATACAGTACAGTCCAAGCAGTAAAGGCCATGACTAAGAACTGCGCTATAGATAAGGTAAAACTTATCATGCAGGCAGACACATTCAATAACATGAATGATGCCATATCCAAATTTGTCGATAGTTGTACATAAGCAACCGGACAAACATATACTTTATTACCAAAATTAAGCCACGAGGAGTGGGGGAAACCGCGGTAGAGGTAATTATAGAGGCCGACTATACAACAGAGGCGGCTACAGAAATAACAATAATAAACAACGATAACAGACGCAATCCTCGAGGCGGCTTATATAGAGGCGGCTCAAACAGAGGACCCAGACAGCAAAACCAGATCCGAGTTACACAAGGAAACTCGGAAAACCAACAAACCCCCTTGAGCAACGAATAACAACAATTTTGAAAATAAATCTAAGTCTCAGTAGTCGCATCAAAATACACAGTGGGAAAAATAATATCCTATACCATGCGATGGAATTCTTCGACTTGAATTCATCAGAAAATTCAATTGCATAATAGATTACCAACATGATGAATTCATCATATAACCAGAATCACTTAATTATCAAATACATGTACCGCTATTACATAATGATATTAATCACTTAATATTATAACAAGCTAGATCAGAGGTAATGAGAAAAATTACGCTTCTGACAAATGAAGATACACTCTTATACCAAACCAGGAAATACACCATGGGGTAATTATAGCAAACAGTATCGTAACAATTAATAGCTCAATAGTCCGTATTTAAATACAACTAGTAAACATATACAAATTCAAAATCCAAAATAAAATTTGAGTCACTACAAGTATATGAAATCAAAATAAATAATATGAATACCAGCAATAGAACAAATGAAGTCATAAATAAATTAAAATTCCCTGACCAATTTAAAAAAAATCTTACTGAATTATGTACTAAATACATACATATTTGGTCTAGAAACAAAAGCAATTTCAAGTAATAAGTTTTATAAACAAAAATTAAGATTAGCAGACAAAACACTCGTATATATTAAAAACTACAGAAATGCAGAAACAGAAAAGCCAGAAATTAACAAAAAACTAATGAAAGATGGTATAGTAGAGCCATCTATCTCAGAATACAATAGCCCACTTCTCTTGGTAACCAAGAAATCTGTCCCAAATTCAAAGGAGAAAAAAATGGCGTTTAGTAGTTGATTATCGACAAATTAACAAAAAACTTTTAGCAGTTAAATATCCACTGCCAAGAATTGAGGAAATTTCTCTGGTTTTTACCAAATTGAACTAGACGAAAAATCTAGAAATATAACATAACTTTTCAACGAGCATTGGTTCTTATCGCTTCACGCGGTTACCATATGGTCTTAAGGCACCAAATTCATATAGGTCCAGAGCCATCCCAAGCATTTCTCTATATGGATGAGCTAGTAGTTATCGGCTGCTCAGAGCAGCACATGTTCAAGAACTTGACAAGTATATTTGATTTTTGTCGAAAACATAATTTAAAATTAAACCCAGAGAAACATGCGTTTTTCATGCACGAGATATCATTCCTTGGGCATTAGTGCACAGACCATGGCATCCTCCCAGATGACAAAAAGTACGATGTTTTAAAAAACTATCCAACCCCTACTGATGCGGATAGTGCACGACGTTTCGTAGCGTTCTGTTATTACTACAGAAGATTTATACACAACACTCAAGTCATTTGACTAGATTGTGCAGAAAGAATGTCAAATTTGAATGGAAAAAAGAACGCGAAAGAATGTCAAATTCGAATGGACAAAAGAACGCGAAGATGCATTTAAATATTTAAAAAGGCATTAATAAAACCAACACTATTGCAATACCCTGACTTCAGCAAAGAATTTTGCATAACCATAGATGCAAGTAAAGATGCATGTGGTGCTGTACTATCCCAAGAGTACAACGGTGTGCAATGACCAATTGCATACGCATCCCGAGCTTTCACATAGGGAGAAAGCAATAAATCAACTACAGAGCAGGAATTAGCTGCTATTCATTGGGCAATAAAACACTTCAGACCATATGTTTATGGAAGGCATTTCTTAGTTAAAACAGACCATAGACCCCTTACCTATTTGTTTTCAATGAAGTCAGGATGAGACTAGACTTAGAAGAATACCAATTAACGGTAGAATACCTCCAGGGGAAAGATAACCATGTATCGGATGCATTACCCCGCATAAACATAGAGACACTAATTGACATGTGTTCATGCCAGTTCATTGCTAGTCTGAACACAGCATTGACTGAGCCTCACTCAGTGTGAGAGAGTCACTCAGTGAGACAGACTCACTCACTGAGAGAGACTCACTCACTAATTCCATCCAAGATGCGCTCAGCACTCTCCTTGTGGTCTCCTTTCCTCCTGGCGCTCCTCACATGGGCGGATTGTGGGAAGCAGGTGTCAAAAGCTTTAAGACCCACTTCTACAAATCCACCACATCCTCAAAATATACATTTGAGGAGTTCGCGACTCTCCTCTTCAAGATTGAAGCCTGCCTTAACTCCAGGCCAATCTCTCCAATGTCGGAAGATCCGACTGATTTATTGGCTCTAAGTCCAGGCCACTTCCTAGTTGGTGGCCCTCTTCTGGCAACTAACGAGCCAGTAATCAAAGAAGACGCTATTTCGATAATTAACCGCTGGCAGCGACTCAAAGCGCTCCACCAGCAATTCTGCTTCCGGTGGAAGAATGAGTATTTAAAAGAGCTCCATAAGCGAAACAAATGGCAGTTCCCTACAAGGGACCTCCAAGTCGGTGATATGGTGGTTATCAAGGAAGATAACCTACCAATAAATGAATGGCGCCTTGGCCGAGTCCAGCTGGCTTGCCCAGGCACAGATGATAAGGTCCGCGTAGTGGACGTGCTTACCGCTCGTGGTGTCATCCGAAGGCCAATAGCCAAATTGGTCCTTCTTCCTACTGAGGCAAATAACACCACCGACTAATCCTTAAAAGCAACTAATCCCTCTTTCAAAACAAAACCATCACATAATAACACCTCTCCTACATCTTATTCTCCAGTTCACTCCTCTGTAAAGAACCAGCATGGCACCGTCAACGAAGGCATCCACTCAACGCCAAGGAACGGACTCTTTTAGATGCCGGGTGTGTAGAGGCATCCATGCGCTACGCAAGTGCCAGCGCTACTTGAAGCTCACGCCCGAGAAGCGTCTCCGAGCCATTTTAATTAAAAATATTGCTCCAACTGCCTGGCTCATCAGCATTCAGGGGAATCTTGTCGTAGTGGAGCCAAGTGCAAAATTTGCAAAAACGACCACCACACCTTACTCCACATGCGGGATCCCCGTAGCGCTCGACCCTCTCGGTCAGACAACAGGCCCACAAGAAGAGCTTCTGCTATCATACGGACGTCGCTTACGTCCCTTCTCCAGCATAAGGGGGTCAGTATACTGCCCACAGCCATAGTGCTTCTCGACACTGGGAAAAAGACCCTTGAGACTCGGGCTCTGATCGTCCCATGTTGTTCAGTAAGCCGCATTAATGCAACCGTGGCAAGGGCCTATGGCCTTTCCGTCACATGCATTGGCGCAGAAGGAGCGTGCACAGCCGTGCTACGCTCCAAGACAACTCAGATGTCTCGAGAGGTGGTCTTAATGGCTGACCCGCAACTCAGCTGCATAACTCCAGCCCGAGCTATCAGAGCGGACATGAAGGACCCGTTTATCAACGTCGCTTTGGCGGACAACGACTGGTTCCGTCCATCTCCAGTACCTATGGTACTCGGCGCCGACGTCTACCCAGACATCATCCTACCAGGTATCCTCCCGAGCCAAGGCGGTCTGCCGATGGCTCAAAATACTAAGTTTGGATGGATACTCTCTGGCACATGCACGCAATAGGAATCCTTGCAATCTGCTTATTGCCAGGGGGGGGGAGAATGTTCATGCCAGTTCATTGCTAGTCTGAACACAGCATTGACTGAGCCTCACTCAGTGTGAGAGAGTCACTCAGTGAGACAGACTCACTCACTGAGAGAGACTCACTCACTAATTCCATCCAAGATGCGCTCAGCACTCTCCTTGTGGTCTCCTTTCCACCTCCATAACTCCAACCAAATATATGTAAATCACTTCAAATGTAAAGTTCGTTATATGCAGCCGAAAGTGCCTAATAAAGTGCCATTATTATTATAAAAGACTACTTATTTGACGCCTCCCCCACAAACAGTGGTCCTTCGAGCCGGATTTATATAAACCGTTCGCCCCTACACAAGTTTTTTGGCAACGATAAGTAAATCACAAAATTTCCTTTATATATTTTTTCGGCAACTATCCGCCATATTTTTTCTTTAAGAAAAGTGATTGGCAATTTTCTGAATATATATATATTATATATATATACAAATATATATAAATTATCCGATCAAAACTAAAAACAGTCTAGTTAAATTTTGTGGTAGTTACTTCAAACTACAAAAGAAATCCACTTCAATATTTTTTGTATGTACATACGTACGCACTCGTGCACTTTCCTAACTATAAAAAAAATTAATTACGTGTCCGCATTTAATCCGACAAGTTGTTTCACAATATTGTTTCCTAATTAATATTGTTAATTTATGTTCTTGGTCCGACACACAAACATACACCAGGTTCACCAGCACGTATTGTACACACATACATACGTACATACATATATTCAATCCGAATATAATTGCCCATATGCATTTTGAATAGACACTATATTTAACATTATTATTTAATAAACTAAATACAAACTCCAGTTCAAATTCTAAACTTATGATTTATTGCATAGTGCAACCATATATTTGTGCAACTACATAGTGCACACATCCGATAAATAAATCCACAAAATCATATGTACTATGCGAGTCCACATATAATATTTTTAAGTGCACAATACACAATAGCAGAAATATCACAGCACATATTACAATTATAACACATTGCAATTACAACCGGCGTATGTGCGCATGTACACACCATACACATATGTAAAAATAAACAGCTGCCGATCCGTACTCCAATTACACGTTTTTATGCAATTGCACACATTCCCATACAATTACTCTTGTTCCGAGACGCACCAATAAAAACACAACAATTAATAATACTACTAATTTATTGTAAATAAACAAAACACTACACATTAACTTCAAAGTTCTACATTTGTCAGCGGTGTGTACTTAGCCACAAAAGTGGGTATTTTATGAGTACCACAAAAAAGTAAAAATAAACCAGCCGTTACCGTATTCATAGACTAATATAATAATAAAATTATCGAAACGAACATCGAAATTCTTTATTATTATTTCCCTTGTTTAATAAATAATCGTATTTTTTTAAATTACCAAATCAAATAAATTTATTAATTAAATATCAATCGAATAATAAACTCGATTATTCACCTGTATCGGCATTCCAGTGTTTCTTTGGTTTAAGCATCGCCACCTCTACTACTAGAAGCGAGCACCTTTGTTTTCTTACCCAATCGCTTCCGCCTAGTATGCCAACTGGCAAAGGGGAAGAAACAAAGCATCAATTAGCAGTTCCGTCCGCAAGCACCTCCAGAACTTCTCCGTCTCCAACAGCAGCCCTTAGAGTCGAAAGGGAAACATCGTCCCGGACTAAAAAGCGAATCATCCGCGTCCACGCCAAGGGGAACTGTTAAGGCACCTCTTAGTTCGAGGCCAAGTCCACTGATAAAAATAAGTCGCCCGCCATCCAAAGCTAAAAGCGAAGCATCCCTGACCACTGCAGTCGGACGCACTAAGGCAACCATTAGCACAAGATCTAGTCCGATTTCCACGCGAGCTAATACAAAAACGGCCCAAAATATGACAGACGCGGCCTTAATCAAGTTTATTGCGGTCACTGATCGGCTAAGTCAGTTTGAGGCAAAAATAAACACTCCTGGAGGCTCTGACCCGTCTCTTTATACGTGCCAGGTCCGTCGGGACCAAGTGCGAGCCTTGTGGGACAAGGTTGAAAAAGAGTACGAGGTCGGCTCAACAATAATCTCGGAAGCCGGTTTAATGGAAACCATTTCAGTTATGCAGTCAAGTACGACTATTGTTAAGTATATGAGAGATGCGCCGCTAAACTTAGCGAGCAAATCGATACCGCTAACGCCCAAAATAGACCATCCGCTCAGTCCACCATTCCGACATATGTTCCCACCGGGTGTCGCTTACCTCCTTGCGACACAGAAATCTTCAGCGGAGATTACATACCTTGGCCCACATTTCGAGACCTCTTTACCGCAATTTACATAAATAATCCCAGGTTATCAGAGGTTGAGAAATTATTCCATCTCAATGCGAAAACCAGCGGTGAGGCTCAGGCGATTGTATCGAAGTCACCTTTGACTAACGATGGCTTCCGATCAGCCTGGGCCAATCTGACTGAGCGTTTTGAGGACCGAAAATTGTTAGTCAACAGCCAGCTCAAGATTCTTTTCAACCTGCAGCCAATCTCCCAAGAGTCTAGAACGGCAATTAAGGAACTTCAGAGCACCATTCAAGGTTGCTTAACAGCTCTGGAGCTATCCGACATCAACATAGAAAACTGGGACTGTATCCTCGTGTTCCTATGTTCCTCCAAATTACCCAAATTAACACTCTCCTTATGGGAACAGTCCACCTCCAGAAAAAACGACATCTCATCTTGGCTTGAGATGAACGCCTTTCTCTTAGAACGCTATCACATTCTAGAAGCGATAGAAGAGCTGAAGCCAAGCGCAAATACTCCAGCGCACTCCAGAATTGTTTGAACAGAACCTCCTACCACTAGAAGGCTTAACTCATTTGAGAATAAGGTCGCTAACAAGCCGCAAGCCTGCAAATTATGCTACAGGGAGAATCACCCTATCCGTCCGTGCCCACGATTTCTCCAAATGCCCGTCAGCGAACGGGCAACTTACATCAAACAGCAAACACTATGTTTGAACTGTTTCGCTAGGGGTCATCAGTTAAGGGATTGCACAAGTGCTCACAATTGTTTTACGTGCAAGGGTCATCACAACACGCTCTTGCATCGTAGTGACACTCCACAATTGAGCCCTACGGTAGTCTCCATGCCACAAGCAACAGCTCCCTCCAATCAATCCATACAGTCCACTCCATCCCAACAAACGAATGTTCACAATTATGTTGCAATTAACACCCACGGTGTTCTCCTAAGCACGGCTGTTATATATGTGCGCCATTTGGGTGTAAATTATACAGCTCGTGCACTGATCGACTCGGGATCAGAGGCAACATTTATTTCCGAGCGACTCTTTCACCTGATAAAGCTGCCGTACAAATCCGTACAGGCACAAGTATCGGGATTAAATCAAGCTATTGCGGCCCAGCCTCGCAAGCTCTGCCATTTTAATATTGGCTCTCCTTCCAAGCCTCGTATACAAATCGAGGCATCAGCCTACGTCCTACCACATTTGGCAGGGAATCTACCATCATGTTCGATCCCCCAAAGTTTATTGACAACCCTGCCAAAATTCCAGTTGGCGGACCCTAATTTCCACAAGAGTTCGCAGGTAGATGTGCTGATTGGCGCTGATATCCTACCGTCCATACTAACGGGCGGCTCCCATCCTAATATATGTGGCACGTTGCTGGGCCAGGAAACTATTTTCGGGTGGATTTTAACAGGCCCAGTTTCAAAGACCGCAACCACCGCAATCTCGTCATTCTCGACTCGAATATCCGTCTCTCAAGAAGAGCAATTAGACGTCATTCTCACAAAATTTCGGGAGGTGGAGGACATTCCAGTCAAACTGGTAAAGAGCTCCGACTCTTTTTGTGAGAGTAATTTCATCCGAACAACAACAAGGAACGAGAATGGCAGATATGTCGTCACCCTACCTTTCCAAGAACCTAATCACATAGACTTAGGACATTCAAGATCTATCGCACTAGCTCAGTTTCTAAAGAACGAGAATCGTTTAAAAAGAAACCCTCCTTTGAAAGAGCAGTACGACTCCGTGATTCGGGAGTACTTCGACTTAGGTCATATGACACAAGTCTCTCCAAACAGCAACCCCAATAATTTTTACTTGCCGCATCATGCTGTTTTTTAGCCCGACAGCACCACAACAAAGGTGCGCGTTGTGTTTAACGCCTCCAGACCGTCTTCCAATGGCAAAAGCCTAAATGATATCCTACACACGGGATCAGTACTCAAATCCGATCCACTTTAGTAGTGGCGATTCTACCGCTACGTTTTCAATGCCGATATAACGAAGATGTATCGGCAAATCCAGGTCGATCCAAGACATACGCCCTACCAACGAATACTATTTCGCAATGAGAACGAAGAACTTTGCGACTTCGAACTCAATACAGTTACCTTTGGGTTAAACTGTGCCCCATACCTCGCAATCCGGGTCCTCCATCAACTTGCTCGTAATATACGAGAACAGTGTCCTATCGCATCCAACATAATTGAAAATTATATGTATATCGATGATGTTCTAGCAGGGGCACACACGAAGCAACAAGCAATTTCAGCCATTGCAGAACTCCGCATGGCACTCGACAGAGCCGGGTTCCCTCTGAGAAAGTGGACATCCAACACAAAGGAAGTGTTAAAAGGAATACCAAGGGACCACTTACTGTGTGCGGATTTCTTAGAAATCGAAGAGGCCAGCGTCGCTAAAACGCTAGGCATTCGATGGCAATCCACAACAGACCAGTTTTTCTTTGCTCCGTCCAAAATGGTATCTCAGCCTTCGCTCCCTAAACGTGAAGTACTATCACAGATTGCGAAATTGTTCGATCCTGCTGGATGGCTCGCACCTGTGATAGTTCGAGCAAAGATTTTCATACAAGAGCTCTGGCTACAAGAGCTGGGGTGGGATGATTCCCTGGCGGAAGATCTCTTTCAACGTTGGCATGACTTCCTAACCGACTATCCCTCTCTCGAAGAGATCCGTATTCCAAGATGGGTCGATTTTCAGCAAAAGGCAAAGGTGCAGTTTCACGGCTTCTGCGACGCGTCCCAGCGCGCATATGGTGCTGCACTTTATTTGCGCGTCGAGATCAACGGATGCATCTCCACTCACCTTCTCGCAGCAAAAACGAGAGTCGCGCCAGTTAAGACGGTATCACTACCACGCTTAGAGCTGTGTGGCGCCTTTCTTCTTTCCGAGCTCACCACGGCTCTTATTCCTCAGCTCCCCATCCAGAGTAGAGAAAATTTCAATTGGACAGACTCCACTATTGTTCTTGCCTGGTTGGATAAACCTCCATGCAAATGGTCTACCTTTGTGGCTAACCGGGTAGCCAAGATAACATCAACCAATGGCAAATGGTCCCATGTTCGATCCGAACATAACCCAGCTGACCTAGCCAGTCGGGGGGTTTCTCCTCGGGACCTGTTGAGCAGCACTTTTTGGTGGCATGGACCGGAATGGTTACAACTACCACAAGACCAATGGCCAGTTCCTGTTACGGTACTTGAGACAGAGATTGAACAACGCGCAGTGAAGTGCAATGTCTCACAGCTACCCTCCTATAACCTTCTGGAACGATTCTCCAGATTCGACAAGGCATTGCGAGTTATCGCATATGTCTGTCGCTTTATCCAGCGCTGTAGAAATCCAGCGATCCACTTTCCCGCCGAGCTCCGTAATGAAGAACTTACGAGAGTTCAGTTCCGACTTATCGAGTATACTCAACCCTAAGCTTATCCTAAGGAGTAAAGCCAATTCAAGGATCAAGCAGCATTCGCAATTTAACCCCTTTCATCGATCAAAGGGGTATTCTGCGATCCTGTGGACGGGTGAGAGCGTCAACTTCGTTAGGCTATGATGAGCGGCACCCCATAATCATTCCGGCCAATTGTGATTTTTCACGCCTCCTGGTCCGATTTACCCACCTCATTTGTTTTCACGGAGGCAATCAGTTGGTAATGCGCCTCATAAGAGCAAAATACTGGATCCCAAAGCTCAAGGTCCTGGTAAAATCTACCATAAACTCCTGCAAGGTCTGTGTAATACACCGCAGACGACTCCAGACCCAACTTATGGGCGAGCTCCCAAGGGCGAGATCAACCTTTTCCCGACCCTTCACACATACGGGTGTAGACTTTGCCGGACCTTTCGATATTAAAAGCTACATTGGTCGAGCATGCAAAATTACCAAGGGTTATGTCTGTGTCTTCGTTTGTTTCAGCACGAAAGCAATCCATTTAGAAGCCACAACAGATCTAACCACGGAGAGATTCCTGGCCGCATTTTCGCGATTTATCGCAAGACGTGGCCTTCCACAACAGATGTACTCAGATAATGGGAAAACATTTGTGGGAGCGTCATCCGTTCTTTCGAGAGATTTCTTGCAAGCGACCAAAGAGGTCATCTTATCCAAGCATAGCCATCAAAACTTGTGTTGGCATTTCAATCCTCCTGGCGCTCCTCACATGGGCGGATTGTGGGAAGCAGGTGTCAAAAGCTTTAAGACCCACTTCTACAAATCCACCACATCCTCAAAATATACATTTGAGGAGTTCGCGACTCTCCTCTCCAAGATTGAAGCCTGCCTTAACTCCAGGCCAATCTCTCCAATGTCGGAAGATCCGACTGATTTATTGGCTCTAAGTCCAGGCCACTTCCTAGTTGGTGGCCCTCTTCTGGCAACTAACGAGCCAGTAATCAAAGAAGACGCTATTTCTATAATTAACCGCTGGCAGCGACTCAAAGCGCTCCACCAGCAATTCTGCTTCCGGTGGAAGAATGAGTATTTAAAAGAGCTCCATAAGCGAAACAAATGGCAGTTCCCTACAAGGGACCTCCAAGTCGGTGATATGGTGGTTATCAAGGAAGATAACCTACCAATAAATGAATGGCGCCTTGGCCGAGTCCAGCTGGCTTGCCCAGGCACAGATGATAAGGTCCGCGTAGTGGACGTGCTTACCGCTCGTGGTGTCATCCGAAGGCCAATAGCCAAATTGGTCCTTCTTCCTACTGAGGCAAATAACACCACCGACTAATCCTTAAAAGCAACTAATCCCTCTTTCAAAACAAAACCATCACATAATAACACCTCTCCTACATCTTATTCTCCAGTTCACTCCTCTGTAAAGAACCAGCATGGCACCGTCAACGAAGGCATCCACTCAACGCCAAGGAACGGACTCTTTTAGATGCCGGGTGTGTAGAGGCATCCATGCGCTACGCAAGTGCCAGCGCTACTTGAAGCTCACGCCCGAGAAGCGTCTCCGAGCCATTTTAATTAACAAATATTGCTCCAACTGCCTGGCTCATCAGCATTCAGGGGAATCATGTCGCAGTGGAGCCAAGTGCAAAATTTGCTCCTCGCCCTCCAGCGGCACATCACCCCCAAGCCCGAGACGTGCTATCATACGGACGTCGCTTACGTCCCTTCTCCAGCATAAGGGGGTCAGTATACTGCCCACCGCCATAGTGCTTCTCGACACTGGGAAAAAGACCCTTGAGACTCGGGCTCTGATCGATCCATGTTGTTCAGTAAGCCGCATTAATGCAACCGTGGCAAGGGCCTATGGCCTTTCCGTCACACGCATTGGCGCAGAACGAGCGTGCACAGCCGTGCTACGCTCCAAGACAACTCAGATGTCTCGAGAGGTGGTCTTAATGGCTGACCCGCAACTCAGCTGCATAACTCCAGCCCGAGCTATCAGAGCGGACATGAAGGACCCGTTTAGCAACGTCGCTTTGGCGGACAACGACTGGTTCCGTCCATCTCCAGTACCTTTGGTACTCGGCGCCGACGTCTACCCAGACATCATCCTACCAGGTATCCTCCCGAGCCAAGGCGGTCTGCCGATGGCTCAAAATACTAAGTTTGGATGGATACTCTCTGGCACATGCACGCAATAGGAATCCTTGCAATCTGCTTATTGCCAGGGGGGGGGGGGGGGAGAATGTTCATGCCAGTTCATTGCTAGTCTGAACACAGCATTGACTGACCCTCACTCAGTGTGAGAGAGTCACTCAGTGAGACAGACTCACTCACTGAGAGAGACTCACTCACTAATTCCATCCAAGATGCGCTCAGCACTCTCCTTGTGGTCTCCTTTCCACCTCCATAACTCCAACCAAATATATGTAAATCACTTCAAATGTATAGTTCGTTATATGCAGCCGAAAGTGCCTAATAAAGTGCCACAATTATTATAAAAGACTACTTATTTGACGCCTCCCCCACAAACAACATGAATAGGAAAATATAAATGGTACAAACAAGATCATCAAAAAGACAGGAAAACATCTGCGCAGATAACAAAATAAAATTGGTAAAAGATCAAAAAGATCTAAAAGAGCCCAATGTCTATGAAGTGGTTAGTAGAACGGAGTAAAGAAATTTGTGAAACTTAAATTCGGCAAAATAAATTGTTGAGGAGAACGAATCATTTCACAATTTTCTGTTAATGATTTGTACTTCAATGGAAAATTCGACTTAGGTCAATTTTTTCCAAGGGTTAATTCAGAAGCAGTTGTCACCAAATGAACAAATATTCGAACTTGTATTATTAAATGAATTTAAAATATTTGTTGGCCGACTCGAGGTCCGTGTTTGTAAAGACAAACAATGAAAACAACTTTATTTAATATTTTGCTTCCGATATATTTCGGTTGAACATCGGCAACCGTCTTCAGGGCACTAACACCGAGTTACAAAAAAAAAAACAATTAACATTTAGAATAAAATAAAATAAACATTATTTCGAACATTTTACATACATTATTATTGAAATGTACACAATTAAATAAAATACTTTTGGTTTAGTTGATTTCAATATTTATTAATTTATATTTCTAAGCACGTTAACTTGCTTACTATAAAGTTCAGTAAAGTGTGAGGCTAAACGATAAAAGCATTTCAGTATCAAAACTGAAAAAAACAAAAGTCTACTTGGTCATTGTACCTCTTGTATAGTTTGTGTGTATTTCAACACTCATTATTCCAACAATTATTTTACACATCTGCGATTTTTGACGTGGAGATTGATACTGAGGCTGTTTGGCTGTTTAAGAGGTGTCTGTACAAGTGAGCTCAATTTTCTGTGTCTATCTGGTAGTTTAGTCGTATGTTCGTTGGTGAGTTAATTATGTGTAGCATTTCCAATGTGTGTCGCTTGTTATAGTGTTGTTCTTGTAAGATTGTTGTTTCATCAAAATTTGGTGTGTGGTTGCTTTTCATGCAATGGGTCATAAGTGCAGTTTTCTGTATATTATTTTGATTTCTTAATTTGAAGTCAGATTTATGTTGACTAATCCTTGTTTTTAGCTTCGTTTTTGTTGTTGTTTTCCCCGCCACATGGTATTTCGTAAACCACGTTGCTTTTGTCGATCATCGGGATTTTCGACTTTATCTTGTTGAAGAATTTTTGTAATGTATTCTTAGGGTTGTGTGCTACTTTTATATCTTGTTTGTTATAACAGTCTGAGTTTGTGAGGCGTTCTGATAGTCGTAGTACATATATTAGGGATTTGTATATTTTATTGTATATTGTATATTATATTTTGTCGTCTTTCTAATAATGTTTTGATTATTATATATTGTGGGATGTCATTTTTGGTGAAGAGTTTTTTGATTTCATGTTCAATTTTTTTGTCCGATATGTTAATCATTCCATTCATACAGCCTAGTGCTGTATTGATTATCATACTCTCTGGGTAGATTGAATTGAAGTTGAGTATTCGTGCGGAGACTATGGGTTTCTTATACCACTTTATTTTGAGTGTGTTGTCCATTCTGCTTACAATAGAGTCTAAAAATGGTAATTTCCCGTCCTTTTCTAATTCCATGGTAAATTTGATCTGCTTGTGGAAGGAATTCAATTCTTTTAGAATTTTCTCCACTTCTATTTTGTCAGTTATGGCAAAAAGGTCATCTACATATTTGGTCAAGAGTCTTGGTACATATATTAGGGATTTGTATATTTTAGCAGGTTCTGTTGGCTTTTTCTTTCGATTTGTCGACTTTTTAAGAATGTTTTGGTATGCTGGATACTACGTTAGATGATACTAATGTTTCTTTTTCTCTAATATGGGTATTGTTAATTGTCTTTAAAATCTACCGCGAGTCCATTGTCAGACTTAATATTTGTATTATGTATTTTAAAGAGAGGAAAATCTCTTTTGCTGATTGGGAGAGCGAACTCCGGCCCTTTTGCGAGTAACCCTTCTACGTTTGGCGGGAATTCTATTTTTGTTTTGTTTACGAACCACTCTCTTTTAGTGTTGTTGTCCGGTAAGGCTAGGTTCCTAGGTTATCCCGTTTCTTGTCTTTCCCTAAATGTTGTTATTTTGATTTCTATATTTCTCTCGCTCTCAAAAACCGCTTTTGCGTCATCTGTGGTCATCAGTTGTTCTATGTTTGTTTTGCTTGTTCCATATGTTTTGTTATTTCTTGTAATAGGTTGTGTTTGTGTTTTAAAATAAGTTTAATATTTTGGTATGGTAAAAATTTGTGTGTCTAGTCAATGCTCTTGTTATGTCAGGATGGGTTTTGTTGTCAGTGGTCAGTAAGGACAGATGCTGTGTCAAGTTTTTAATGAAGTTAGGTAATAAATTTGGTTTTCAACATTTTAACAAAAATTTTAAGCTAAATTTAAGTTAAATTTACCAGTGTTAGTTGGAATTTATTAATTGTTCTTTTGGAATCTTTGTATTTAGTTTTTATATTTGAGTAGCTCGTGTTGGCTGCTATGCATACGGCGTGCCTTTTTATTAATTGATGGCTTTGGCGACCTTTCCATATTTAAAATATTTGTTGGCTGGCTCGAGTTCCGTGTTTGTAAAGACAAACAATGTAAAGACAAACAATTCAGGGCATAAACACCAAGATTAAAAAAAAAAAAACAATTAACAATTAGAATACAATAAATTAAACATTATTTCGAAAATTTTACATACATTATTTTACACGTCTGTGCTTTTTGACGTGGAGATTGATACTGAAGAAATCAAAATAATATACAAAAAAGAAAATTGCGCTCACTTGTACAAACATCTCTTAAAAAGCCAAACAGCCTCAGTATCAATCTCCACGTCTAAAGCGCCGACATGAAATATAAAGTATGTAAAATGTGGGTAATAAATATTTAAATATATTAAAAGTAGCGATACTAACAAAAGTGACACAAATAGACAAAAATGACAAAAGTCAAATAAAACAATAATATCGAAATATCATGATGATCATAAAGAGGGAGGCCAAACAGAGATTACGTGTACCTTGTTAAAAATTAACAAATACTATTACTGGCACCATTACAAAGTATGTGAAAACTTGTGTGAAATACCAATTAGCAAAAACCACAACACATACTAAAGCGCTATTGATATTAACGAATACTCCTAATACTGCATTTGACACTGTTTTAATAGACACAATCGGTCCATTACCTCGTACAGAGAATGGCAAAGAGTACGCAATTACTATACTATGCGATCTCACTAAATATCTAATTAAAATACCAGTAACAGATAAAAGCGCAAACACAGTAGGTAAAGCAATATTTTAATCTTTTGTACTTAAGTACTGTCCTCACCAAACATTAGGAACAGTAGAAAGAAGTCATCGAACATTTAATGACAAAGACGATTGGGACATATGGTTGAATTATTTCACATATTGTTTCAACACTACACCATCGACAGTACATGAATACTGTCCATACAAACTATTCCCATTCGCAATGGCCGCCAACAAGGAACGCACTTTCATCATGGTTAAGCCCGATGGAGTCTAAAGAGGACTCGTCGGTAAGATCATTGAGCGTTTTGAGCAAAAGGGCTTCAAATTGGTAGCAATGAAGTTCGTGTGGGCTCAAAAGGACTTGTTGGAGAAGCACTATGCTGATCTGTCTACATGAACTACATGAACTCCGGTCCAGTGGTTTCCATGGTGTGGGAGGGCTTAAATGTGGTCAAGACCGGCCGTCAAATGTTGGGCGCTACCAACCCAGCTGATTCCCTGCCTGGCACCATCCGTGGTGATTTCTGCATCCAGGTTGGCCGAAACATCATTCATGGCTCTGACGCTGTCGAGTCTGCCGAAAAGGAGATTGCTCTGTGGTTCAATGAAAAAGAGCTTGTCAGCTGGGCTCCAGCCGCCAAAGACTGGATTTACGAATAAATTCAGCATGCAAGTGCATGAATCTGTACGCCACTCACATAAGTCTAACAGCGATTCTTTTAAAGAATAAAAATTCCACATTATATACGAAAAAGAATTTAAGTTTGGGTTAGAAATAGCTTATAAAAGAGTAAGAACTCCAGTAGATTTAGAAAAAGAAAAACGAAAGATAGAATACGATAAAAAACTAAATGACATAGAACTAGAAATAGGAAATTTAGTTATACTAAAGAACGACACAGCGCATAAGTTAGAAAGTAAATACTTATGCCCTTATAAAGTTATAAGCATAGAAGATAGAAACAACATAAAAGTAGATGTACGAAAAAATAAACCCCAAGTAGTAAATACGAACAGGTTAAAATTGTTCAAAACTTAGCTTAGCTCGAGCATAGAACATATTAAATTTTAAGGCCTGATCAGCCATAAGGTAACTATCAATATATAATTACAAAAATATACATAAAAAAAAAAGGATAGGCACAAAAAACTATCGTTACCAAAATTTTATTTTGTAATACATTCTTTGTATATATGCACAACCAAATACTTAGTAGCTTCCTGCCTTGCTCAATTTACTTAACATTTAATTTTACATTCGTTCTTCAATTTCGTTTAACAATAGATAATTTTACCTCAAATTCAATTTCAAATCTTAATCTCTATTCTTACACCATACTAGAACCACACGCTCTCTTTTTTGTATTCCTTTTTTTTTTATTTCTCTTTTTTTTTATCTTGCTCTTTAACATTTTTTTCTTCTTTAGTACCACTGTACCATCGTACCATCACTCTTTCATATTTTTTTTACATTTCTCAATATCATATCAATTTCATACCACGTTCTAAGGCTCTTGCTGTCTCAATACAACGCTCTCACGCACTCTTTGCGTCATGGTCTCTCTTAAGACCCTCTTGACCCCGCCACGCGACATCAACCGCGCCGCACGCCATGTTCGACTCTCACTAGCCTACACTTGTGCCATCGGTTGACCATCGTGGTGCGGCCGTAGCCTTCGTGTATGATTCAATTCAACATACAGTGCATGGTACATCTTCATCATCCTTGCCCCACCTCAGCTGCGACTAGCCCACTTGGCATAGCCCGCAACTGTTCATGAGCATACTTATACGTTCTCTTACTAGATGAAGATTTTAACACATAACGGTCACCTTCAAGTACTTCAATTATCAAAAATGGTCCTTTGAACTTAGGATCCAACTTCGTTTGGTGACGTTCTTCACACTTGAGCAAGACATGGTCGCCTACGCCAAATCTCACAACTTTGGCCTTATCTCTATCAAATCTCTGTTTATCATACTCAGCATTATTTATCATGTTTCGTTGGGCTCGAGTTCTAACACCTTCTACATCTACTTTTTCTTCTTCCTCTAAAGGTATCATAGAGGGAGAGAGTTCTCAGTTGAGAGTGATTGACGTGTTTTACTTGTGCTCCAAGATTTTTATATATTTTTGCGCTTAAATCCTGCTTTTTATTTCCAAATTTTGCATTTTTTGTGCTTTATTTAAAAAGCTTTTTTAACTTGTGCAAAGTGTTATCTGTTGTGCAGCGTAAGTCTGTTAAGTATTGCATTTATTAAACACGGCGTCAGTTCCGTATTGTTGTTATTGCCTGTTTTGATTCTTTTGCTTTGGTGCTCCCCTGTGCAAACACTTGTTTGTGCGTGTGTTCGCTGCTGCAAATTTCTTCTTGTGCATCGCGCTCTCGCAAATTTTTGCTGTTGCTCTTCGCTCCAAACAATTTGTTTGTGTACGAAAAGTTATTTTTGAGCGTTTACTTGCTCTATTCTTGTGCACTGTGTTTCGTTTTGCTCTGCGCTCTCGCAACTTTTGCTTATTCTTTTAACGCTTAATTATGTCGTGCTGTAAGAAACCTTGCACGTTCAAGCAGGCTGATGATTCTGCATTGCCGCAATTTGTTAATTGCTGGCTGTGTGAGAATATAATGCATGCTAAATGTGCAGGTCTCACTGGGCGTGATTGCGACAAGATCGCTGCAATTGCCAAGAAGGGCTGCGGCGGCTTGCGTTGGTCGTGCCCAGAATGCATCGACAAGCAAATTGATTTCTCCAGAATGTATAAGTCTGTGAGAAATCAATTCTTAAAACTAAATAACGTGGCTAAGCAGCTCTCGAGTAGTTTTGATTCGAGTTGTGAGTTGCTTAGCAAATATAAATTCGAGTCTCCAACCAATCGCCGGTTGGAGCCTCAATTTTTGCAGTTGCCCTCTCCGTCTGTCCAGACACCTTTGCCTCTGTTGTCCCTACCGAGCAACTTGGATACATCTCCAATGTTGTCATTATCGCCTTCTCCGAGCGACTGCCTAAATATTACCCCAGTTTTATCCCCTGTAATAGTCCCTTTAGACCCCGTACCCGAACCTGTCCCAGTTAGCCAAACTGCCTCAGCCTCCTCAGCTCCTGGCCGCAAAGGTAGACCTGCGCGCAATCTTGCCCAGATTGTTAAAAACAATCATGGTGCCTCTTTGGCCCCACCAAATCTTGCTCTCCCTCCAGTCCCTTCAGCTCCTACGTTAACTGTTGTTGCCCCTCGTAGGCAAGTTTTTGTGTCTCGACTTTCGTCTGACACCACCTCTGAGTCATTGGCAGCCTATATTGCTAGCAAATCTTCTGCTAGCGTGTCAATTACCAAATTTAATTTCTCAACTCCTCGTGAAATATCATCTTTCAAAATAAATGTTTCACATGATATGTTCCCAATCATTTGTGATCCCAAATTTTGGCCTCCACATATGATTGTCCACGAGTTCAAGCCAAAAAAGCGTAACCAGCCTGTCACCCTTCCAGTCCCTTCAATACAGGGTACCATTTCTGCCCCAAAAAACTAACTTCTTCTTCTGATCAAGTCTTTATTCATTATCAGAATGTCAGAGGTCTTATTTCAAAACTTAAAAATCTTTTCATGGCCAGCACTTCCTTCGATTCGGATATAATCGCATTTTCAGAAACATGGTTAAACTCAACCATATCTGATTTTGAGGTTTTTTTCGAATAATTTTATTTTGCATAGAAATGATCGGCCGAGTCGGGGTGGTGGGGTATTAATTGCCGTTAAAGCCACTCTCCAGTCAGAACTTTTCTGTTTTAGTACGCCTACTGACGCTGAGATTGTTTCAGTCAAGGTGTCTTTTCCTACACGGAATATTTATATTTCATGCTCTTATGTTCCTCCTTCTTCTGATATTCAAGTTTATATGAAACATATTTCTTGTATTAAAGAAGTTTCTTCACACGTGCGTGATAATGACCTATTTATTGTGTTGGGTGATTTCAATTTGCCGAACATCTCTTGGTCACTTTTCACTGCCGAAAATTATCTAGTGCCCTCAGCACAGCATGACTTTATAGATTGCATGCTTGACCTTTCGTTGTTTCAAATCAATTCAATTTCTAATCATTTGAATAGAACACTTGATCTTGTATTTGTTAACGACTACCTTATTTCTAATGTGTCTAGGTCCCCTCCTTTATCTCTTCCTGAGGATGTATATCATCCTACTTTAGAGGTTGCAATGTTCAATTGTAATCCTCTCATTTCGTGCTCCTCAGCCAATAAGCCCCGCCGTTGCTTTCGCAAGGGAAATTATTCATTGCTGAATCAGCTTATTTATGCAACCGATTGGTCTTTCTTATATGACTCGGTTGACATGAATACTGCTATTAACTTTTTTATAACACCCTAAACTCCCTCTTAGATATGTGTATTCCCAAGTCAATTCCTTCGACTACCTCTTCAAACCCACCTTGGTTTAGTCCCAGATTAAGGAATCTAAAAAAATATAAAATCCAAATATTTTAAAAAGTTTAAAAAGTCTGGTTCGTGTACTGACTTGGCTAAATATTCCATAGCCAAGTCGAACTTCTTTCTTCTGAATTCTCAATGCTATGAGAATTATCTAACTCGTTGCAAAAGGCAATTTGCCCTAAATCCAAGACAGTTTTACAATTTTGTAAACTCGAAGCGTAAATCTTCAAGTTTGCCATCTTCTTTTTCACTCGGGATGGATAAAGCTAGCAATGACTCTGATTCTGCTAACCTATTTGCTAATTTTTTTCAATCAACTTACTCTTCAGTCTGTCTGTGAAATTACAGGGGCATTGCAAAACTGTCCGCGATTCCTAAATTATTTGAAAAAATAATCACTTCGAATTTGCAGCATTTCTGCAAATCAGTTGTTTCCCCTGTTCAACATGGATTCGTAGAGAATCGGTCAACAACGACCAATCTGCTAGAATTTACTTCCTTGGTAAATGATGCTTTCCTTTTCGAAAATGCAAACTGATGTCATATACACTGACTTCAGTAAGGCGTTTGACTCCGTGCACCATGACATTTTACTTTTTAAACTTGACCGAATAGGGTTTCCTCCGTCTCTTTTGCTTTGGATTAGTTCTTATTTAAAAGGTAGGACCCAAAGAGTAATGCTGAGGCTGACTACCTCTAAACAGGTTCACGTTACTTCTGGTGTTCCTCAAGGTAGTCATCTTGGACCTTTACTCTTTACTCTTTTTATAAATGATCTTCCCTCTGTTATATCCCATGCCCGAGTACTCATGTATGCGGACGACGTGAAACTTATTCTATCATACACCAATCCCCTACATTATTCTCGTCTTCAAGACGATTTGAACGCTATGCAACGTTGGTGCTCGGCCAATCAATTGCATCTGAATTGTTCAAAGTGTATGTTTATGACATTTAATCGTACTACACCTTATCTTGTCAGTTATACAATCGACAATACCCCATTGCAACGTATACTAACAGTTAAGGATCTAAGCGTTCTTTTTGATTCTAAACTCTGTTTCAATCTTCACATAGATACCATCGTTAATGAGGCAAAAGGTGTACTTGGTTTCATTAAACGATGGTCTAAAGAGTTTAACGATCCTTTTATAACGAAACTTCTGTACATCTCTCTTGTTCGCCCTATCCTTGAATACTGCTCTTGCATCTGGTCTCCGCAGTATAACAATAGCCAGGATCGTATTGAATCTGTTCAGAAGCAATTTCTGCTTTTTGCCTTACGAGGTTTAAATTGGGACCCTAATCTTCGGTTGCCATCCTATTCCAGCAGGCTGCTTCTTCTTAATCTTCCGTCGTTAACCAACTGTAGGACAATTCTCGGTGTTGTCTTTCTACATAAGTTGGTTATTGGCGATATCGATTCTCCTTTTCTGTTAGGGCGTCTTCAATTCTCTGTTCCGGCTAGACCAACCAGAAATTACCGCCCCTTATTCCTATCGACGTGCACAACAGACTACGCTATGCACAATTCTTTTCGCGTGCTATGTAAAAATTACAATAGTTTGCATCACGTTTTCTCTACCGAATTTTCTCTACCCCTAATAAAATCGTTGCTTTCAGGATACCTTCGGGAAGTCACTGACCATTCCCAGCTATGAGCAGGGGCATGGCTAGCCGGGCTGGCTGAAAATTTTCCCCCACCGGGTCGGTGATTTCCCATTACTCCCAATACTATCTCTTTATTCTATCTAATTAACACTCTGCATATCTAGCATACAGTTCTATACTTTATTAACAATCTTCCTCCTTTCTTTTCTCCTATTTATGCTATATTCTTAAATAATATAGCAAATTAACATTATTTTTAATTTTACGTAAGAACACTTTTTTCCTACTTACACCCTTCTTTTTAGATGTAGGCTCTAATAGCGTCACTGACAAAATTAGCTGTGAAAAGGGGCACAGCTGGCCGGACTGGCAAATAAAACACCTCCATCGGTCGGTGATGCTATTTGAAATTTGTGTTCTCTATCTAGGCTTTTAGCATTTAATTTTTCTAATTGTATTTATAATGTTTTGAATAATTGGAAGACACTCGTTTTGTCGACCACATATAAATAAATAAAATAAAATAAAATAAAAAAAAAAGATACCCAAAGGTCTTGCCTCCTTTCCAATTAACATCTCCGATGGACTGGCCTTGGTGACCCGATTCGTTGTACAATTTAAAGCCAACTGAACATTTTTTACTGCATCTTGCCAAGATCGATTACTTGTCTCTACAGCCGTCAACATTGCTTTCATGGTACTCATAACGCGCTCTACCTGACCGTTCGCGCGACTAGCGCCAGTTGCTATCAAATGAAAATCAATCTTTTGTGTCGAGCAAAACTGTCGGAAGTCATTACTTGTAAAACTACGACCATGATCAGCAATTATACGATTTGGAACCCCGAATAAAGATATGACAGATTTTACTGCCTCTATGCAACTATGCAATGCCTGATCAGCCATAAAGTAACTATCAATATATAATTACAAAAATATACATAAAAAAAAAAGGATAGGCACAAAAAACTATCGTTACCAAAATTTTATTTTGTAATACATTCTTTGTATATATGCACATATTTAAAAAATATATTATATAAAGTAAAAATCTAAAATGTATCTTAACATAAAAAAAAAATGCTTATGTATATAAAAATTTGAATAACAAAAAAAAATAATAATAAAAATTTTATTTTTCTACATCAACTCACTCAATATTCATCAAGACCCCATTAAGTTTATCGATACAAAACTATATATATAAGTTAATTGAACAACTACATTATATTACGTTATTCTTCTAAAAGGGGAGTTGTAGTGTGTATATGCATTAAATAACACCCTGTATTTAAATACATAAGTACGCGACACTTTGTCGTATAAGTTAACACATAAATACTATAGCAACTAAGCAACAACACATGAACGATGCTGACACGCCAAATTGTGAGTTCAGTGCTCTGCACTGGCCACAATCAGCAGCGATCGCATGACACCCCTTTGCTGGTGTGCTGCGACGCTGAGAATGCTGAGTCGGCATGCCGACTGTGGTCCGATGGCGCGACGCATTGACTTCGCTAAGTAGCGTTATGTTTTGCATTTGTCTTTAGCTTAGGTTCGCTTTGTAATAAAGAAGACACACGTGGTCTTTAGTTCAGTTCGCTTTGTAATAAAGAAGACACACGTTGTCATTTTTCGTACTCCGGCTCATCACCGTAACATTTGTTCTTATTGAGCACATTATTGCACCACAAGGGCAATAATCACTGAAGGGGACGAAGTCAAGTCCTCCAACGTAATCACCATAAAACCCGCATCAGTGCTCACCTTGGATCGACTTCCTCACGGAAGCGACGCTGGACCTGGAATTCACAATCAGCAGCTACGCGGGATCCCCGCGGCTACCTGCTACCACACTTAAATAACTGGCGCCCAAACGTCCTAACACCCACCAAGTTCATAGGCAATAACACAAAAACATGTAAGTTTGTCAAGTGAATTCAAATAGAAAAAAAAAAAAAAAAGAACACACAAGAATAGAAGTTGTGAAAAGAAATACACATTTTGCCAAAAAAAAATAAAAAATAAAAACCATTGCATACTTTAACTAAAAAACCATTGCATACCCTCACTAAGAATAAAACCATTGCATACCTTTAATGCAGGTTTTATTATAAATAAACAATTGCATACCTTTCAAAAATAAAAAATAAAAACCATTGCATACTTTAACTAAAAAACCATTGCATACCCTCACTAAGAATAAAACCATTGCATACCTTTAATGCAGGTTTTATCATAAATAAACAACTGCTACTAATACAATTATATGCCCAATGCGAAAAAGTTTTCATACAAGTATCGAGGTTAACAAATGAGCTGGAACACCTATAGGGAAATAAAGACCGAGTACAACAGTGAAGATAGTATAGGTGAAGAACAAGTTGGTTGGTGCCCAGAATATCAGGTAGCTAACACAATGGACCTTTCACAGATTCAAGCTCTCATTGACAATGCCGTTAGATCGGCACTGTCGCAACAACAGTCCCAGATAAATTCAATAACTCAGGAAATACAAAGGTTGCAAGTGAAAACGCCAGCAGTCGTCTCTTACCAAAGGATAACTGTTGTTCCTGGGGTAAAATGTGACATAAAACTCGACATAATAAAATCAGTACCAGACTTCTCTGGTGCACAAGACCAATATGTTGCTTGGAGACAAGCAGCAATCGATGCGTATGAACTTTTTAAGCCCTTCGACGGTAGTAGCGAACACTACCAAGCAGTAGCCATTCTTAGGAACAAGGTCACAGGGCCTGCTGGAGCCTTACTTATCTCCTACAACACGGTGCTAAATTTCGACGCCATCCTGGCTAGACTAGATTGCACCTATGCCGACCGAACATCCTTACGCCTACTGAGGCAAAACTTAGACATGGTCAGACAGGGTGAAATGACACTTATGCAGTACTATGATGAGGTCGAAAAGAGACTAACTCTGGTAACTAATAAAATTGTTATGTCACACGAACAAGAAGGCGCTGATTTGCTTAACACTGAAGTTAGAGCCGATGCCTTGCACTCCTTCATATCAGGCTTGAGGAAACAGCTCAGAGCTGTCGTATTCCCAGCGCAACCCAAAGACTTATCCTCTGCGCTAGCCCTCGCCATAGAAACAGAAGCCAGCATTGAGAGAAGCATGTTTGCAAACTCCTATGCTAAAGTTGTTGAGGAACGATCCCAAACAGCTGAAAACGGCAAACACAAACCATATGGTAAACAGAATAAAAACTACAAGGAAGACCACGGTCAAGATAGAAACCCCCATTACAAACACAAGAAAAATGCTCCAAAGGAGCAACCTAATAAAGAAAGCCAAGAGCCAGCTCCACAACCGATGGAGGTAGATTCTTCTTCCAAATTTAGGCAGCGTACTGAATACAACCAGAACCAACCAAATGAGTCAAACGCTACTAAGAGGAGGAACTCCTCAGAGCGACAAACAGGTCCGAGACGGCAACGTCTTAACAACATTGTTCAAACGGATTCCGAAGAACAAAAGGTAGCATACGAAAAAGCCGCAAAGGCTGCTGTCGAAGAAATTGACAGCGAGGAAGAGTACGATCAAGCCGACTCTGTCCATTTTTTAGGGAACACTCCCGGTTACCGTTCATCGAACGACGGTTGGCTGGGAGAACATTAAAAATGCTAATCGACACTGGCGCGGCAAAAAACTATGTTAAGCCCGTAAAGGAGCTGAAAACCATATTGCCGGTCGCCAAACCCTTCTCGGTGAATTCGATCCACGGATCCACTGAAATAAAGGAAAAATGCCTGATAAACATTTTTAATCACACTTCCCCCTTTTTCCTATTAGACACACTTAGTTCGTTCGATGCCATTATTGGATTCGACTTGTTAACACAAGCCGGGGTACAGTTGAACCTAGCAAAGAGTCTACTAGAGTATCAGGGCATTTCTGAAGAAATTCAATACCAGAAGTGCACTGATGTAAATTTCACCGATGTAAACGACATCGTAGTTCCTATCTCTATCAAAAAAGAGTTCAGGAACATGATACTTAAGAGGAAAAAGGCCTTTTCAACAACGGAAGAAGCACTCCCTTTCAACACCTCTGTCACCGCCACAATCCGTACGATTGACAACGAGCCAATATATGCCAGAAGTTACCCAAGTCTAATGGGCGTGTCCGACTTCATAAATAATGAGGTCAAGCAACTACTAAAAGACGGCATCATTAGACCATCAAGGTCGCCCTACAACAGCCCAACGTGGGTTGTTGACAAAAAAGGCACAGACGCCTATGGCAACGCAAACAAAAGATTAGTCATCGACTTCAGGAAACTGAACGAGAAGACTATACCTGACCGTTACCCGATGCCCAGCATCCCCATGATTCTAGCGAACCTGGGAAACGCTAAATACTTCACTACCCTTGATCTAAAGTCAGGGTATCACCAGATATACCTTGCAGAACATGACCGCGAAAAAACAGCATTCTCTGTTTGCGGTGGCAAATATGAATTCTGCCGACTGCCATTTGGTCTTAAGAATGCGGGCAGCATCTTCCAAAGGGCAATCGATGATGTTCTAAGGGAACATATTGGGAAAATTTGTTACGTCTACGTAGACGATGTCATAGTTTTCTCAAAAAACGAAGTAGACCATGTCAGGCACATTGACACAGTACTCAAGTGCCTGATTGAAGCCAATATGAGGGTGAGCCAGGAGAAAACCAACTTTTTTAAAGAAAGCGTAGAGTATCTTGGTTTCATCGTAAGCAAGGACGGCACCAAATCCGACCCAAAGAAGGTCAAGGCCATTCAAGAGTACCCCGAACCCAAAAGCGTCTACAGTGTCAGATCTTTCCTGGGTCTGGCAAGCTATTACAGAGTCTTCATAAAAGACTTTGCAGCCATAGCTCGCCCAATAAGCGACATTCTAAAAGGAGAAAATGGTTCGGTGAGTAAGCATAGGTCAAAGAAAATAGCAGTCGAGTTCAACGAAACCCAGCGCAACGCGTTTCAACGCCTGCGCAACATCTTGGCGTCAGAAGACGTAATTTTGATGTACCCAGATTTCAAAAAAGCTTTTGACCTAACCACTGATGCCTCAGCAAACGGAATCGGCGCAGTCCTATCCCAAGAAGGCAGACCCATTACCATGATTTCTCGTACCCTAAAAAGTCCAGAACTGAACTACGCAACCAACGAAAGGGAGTTGCTAGCTATCGTGTGGGCCTTAGGTAAATTGCAAAACTACCTATACGGCTCCAGAGAAATTAACATTTTCACTGACCACCAGCCTCTCACCTTTGCAGTAGCAGACAAAAATACCAATGCCAAAATAAAAAGATGGAAAGCCCACATCGACCAATACAACGCCAAAGTTTGCTACAAGCCTGGCAAAGAAAATTTCGTAGCAGATGCATTGTCTAGACAAAATCTCAATGCCCTACAAAATGAGCCCCAATCGGACGCTGCAACCGTTCACAGCGAAATTTCACTGACCTACACGGTCGAGGCCACGGACAAACCGTTAAACTGCTTCAGAAACCAGATCGTTCTGGAAGAAGCGCGTTTCCCATTAAAACGCACCATAATTTTATTCCGCAACAAAACTCGCCACTTGATCAATTTTACTGCTAAGAGCAGCATTTTAGAAACCCTCAAAGAAGTTGTAAATACGGAGGTTGTGAACGCGATCCATTGCAACCTTCCCACATTAGCAGTTTTCCAACACGAACTGATTGCCCATTTTCCTTCTACAAAATTCCGGTTTTGTAAAAATCTCGTACAAGACATAACGGGTAAAAGCGATCAGTTGGAAATAATAAATAGCGAGCACAACAGGGCGCACAGAGCAGCCCAAGAAAATGTCAAACAAATCTTGCGTGACTACTACTTTCCGAACATGAGCAGATTAGCCCAAGAAGTAGTCTCAAACTGCAAAGTTTGCACGCAAGCAAAATATGACAGACATCCCAAGAAACAGCAGCTTGGCGAAACTCCAATCCCACAATACACCGGCGAAATGTTGCACATAGACATATTCTCAACCGACAAAAAACAATTTTTGACTTGCATCGACAAGTTTTCCAAATTCGCCTTAGTACAGCCAGTACCATCAAGAACAATTGTCGACGTTAAGGGTCCCCTGTTGCAAATTGTGAATATGTTTCCTAACATTAAAACAATATATTGCGATAATGAACCTTCATTCAACTCAGAGACCATTACGTCCATGTTGAAAAACCAATATAACATCGATATTGTAAACGCTCCGCCTTTACACAGTTCATCAAATGGCCAAGTGGAACGATTCCACAGTACGTTAGTTGAGATCGCTAGGTGCCTAAAGATTGACAAAAAAATCGAGGACACGATCGAACTAATACTGAGAGCAACAGTAGAATACAATAAATCGCTACACTCAGTCATTTGCGAAAAACCAGTTGAAATTCTTCATGAGGGAACCGAAAAGCGCAGTTCAGGTGTTACCTCCAAACTGGCAAAAGCCCAACAAAACACCATAGAAAGGTGTAACGTAAACAGGAAAAACCGCGTATTTAAGGTAGGAGAGGAAGTATTCCTCAAAAACAACAAAAGGTTAGGAAACAAGCTAACTCCTCTCTGCACCAGACAGGAAATACAAGCAGACCTAGGAACGTCTGTCTTAATCAAGGGGAGGGTGGTCCACAAGGACAACCTAAAATAGTTTTACCTTATATTTAGTTAGGAAATAAGTTCCCCAAGACAAAGCACCACAATCACATATGCGCAAACTGCTTGATGTTGATTCCGACCACTTAAAAACACTACTGTCCGTACTCAAGATACACCATAGAATGGCTAGAAGCTTAGACTTCCTAGGCACAACCCTGAAGGTAGTAGCAGGTACCCCAGATGCCTCTGATTTCTTAAAAATCAGGGTAACAGAAGCCCAATTAATCGAATCAAATCCCAGACAAATAGCCATAAATTCCGAGACACAGAAACAAATAAACAAACTAACTGATACCGTAAGCCAGATAATAAAAGCTCAAAAAAATAAATTAACTGACACTCCACACTTGTATGAGACGCTTTTGGCTAGAAACAGAATGCTAACCATCGAAATTCAAAATTTAATTCTCACAATAACCTTGGCAAAATCTGGTATAGTAAACCCTACAATATTAAATCACGCAGATTTGAATTCACTTGTCAAACAGGACGCTCCAATAGTTAGTTTAATAGAAGCCTCAAAGATTAGGGTCCTTCAGTCCGACGATATAATTCACATACTAATAGACTTCCCAAGGGTCGAAGCCAAATGCAAAAAGATCACCATCTATCCCGTGTCTCACAATCACACCATACTACGTCTCGACGAGAACTCACTGGCCGAATGCGAAAAGGATACCTTTGCCATCACTGAGTGCATCCAGACCACACACATCAGCTTTTGCGAGCGATCTCGACGCGATTCCTGCGCGACGTTACTCTACGCGGGAAGCATGGCTCAATGCCATACCCAACCCAGTCACCTAAAAGAAGTAACGCCCGTCGATCATGGCGTGATCATCATCAACGAGGCGACTGCCCGCATCCGCACAGATGATAGCCCCGAAGTAATCGCAAAAGGAACACACTTAATAACATTTGAACGAGTAGCTATCGTCAACGGAACCGAATTTATAAACGAGCGGAAAGCAATGGATAAAATTCCCGGCATCGTAAGGTCTCCACTTCTAAGGATCATCGGGCATGACTCGACTCTGAGTATCCCACTACTACACCGAATGAGCAACGAAAACTTACGCTCCATCCAAGAGGTGAAGGAAGACATCGATAATGCTGGATCGCCCAAGTTATGGTTCACTGGCGGAGTAATACTGAATGTGGGTCTCATTGCCTCACTCATCCTTGTCCAGGCAATAAGGAAGAGACGAGCATCGATAAAAATCCAAGGTGTGATCGACAACTTTAACATGGCCGAGGACGGCCATAAACTTGAGGGGGGGGCAGTTAACACATAAATACTATAGCAACTAAGCAACAACACATGAACGATGCTGACACGCCAAATTGTGAGTTCAGTGCTCTGCACTGGCCACAATCAGCAGCGATCGCATGACACCCCTTTGCTGGTGTGCTGCGACGCTGAGAATGCTGAGTCGGCATGCCGACTGTGGTCCGATGGCGCGACGCATTGACTTCGCTAAGTAGCGTTATGTTTTGCATTTGTCTTTAGCTTAGGTTCGCTTTGTAATAAAGAAGACACACGTGGTCTTTAGTTCAGTTCGCTTTGTAATAAAGAAGACACACGTTGTCATTTTTCGTACTCCGGCTCATCACCGTAACATTTGTTCTTATTGAGCACATTATTGCACCACAAGGGCAATAATCACTGAAGGGGACGAAGTCAAGTCCTCCAACGTAATCACCATAAAACCCGCATCAGTGCTCACCTTGGATCGACTTCCTCACGGAAGCGACGCTGGACCTGGAATTCACAATCAGCAGCTACGCGGGATCCCCGCGGCTACCTGCTACCACACTTAAATAACTTATACAATAACAAACATAAAGCCAACAGCGCAGAGCCGCTTGAGTTTATTGACTCAGGCTCATATTACGCGGACCGCTGGTACTCTAGCTGGCTGTTTAGGTGACGGCGCATATAACCAGCACTGTCGTGCATGATCTTTTCCTCTACAAAGCACAACTTTTGTTGTTTAATGTCGGAAAGTCTCTCGGGTACGGACATTTGTAGAAAACGTGGGCAACGACGCACGGGATGGTTTTCCTTCTGACACAATTTGTAGTGTTGTGACTTTGTAGTCACTGTTGTCTCGAAGGTTCTCAGGTAGTTGGGACTCTTTTTTTGTGGGTTTTTACTGAGATGGCGTATGTGCGGTAGGTCGTACATCCTCTATCGCCTACAAGGTGCGAGATATCGGTCGATCAGAAATGAATTCATCTCGGACCATTGATGTATCTCTGCCTTATCGTGGAGCGATTGTTTTCATAATGACAGCGTGAACTTAGGCAATTTTCAGGAGCACAAGAAAATGAGCAGACAATCCCAATTTTCGGTGCTCACCCTTGACAAGTCGAGAGCCGTTAAACACCCCTGGATTGCGCCCTGAAGCTCTTTAAGGGCGGCTCCAGACTCTTGTGTTGCTGAGGGGAAATTGAAAAGAAGTTTCTATTGACTGACTAAAAGCCGTCATTCGTGAGGACTTGGACACAATTTCCCTAGATTCGTCGCTATTTTTTTAATTTAAGTGGAACAATTTTTTCCACCGGCGTTAGTCTTGGATTATTTATATAGACCGTCGTAAAAAAGTCTGGGAAAATGGGCCAGCGCATGGCGGGAGACTGCAACCCCTGGACATGGAGAAGTTGGAAGGGGGTTGCGCAGCTTGTCTATTTAAGGCAATGACTCTTTCTATTTTTCCACTTTGTTGAGCCGCACATCGCTCCTAAACGGATTACGAGTAATCATATTTGGCTTGCATAGCCACAAGGTCACTGCTGCTGCAAGTGCCTTGGTTGAGAGCTTTGGAACATAACTCGTACTCGCGTTCTACCTTTTCTGATGTCGTCGGACTTAGAGAGTGAATTTTGGCAATGGACAAGTTGAGGTAGGTGCACTGCTACTTATCTTGCTTGAATTTGTTGCTGTTCCTGGAAACCTCTATTGCAGATCCACCGATCCGGCTCGAAAGACCAAATGTTGTAGTAGAGCGTCCGCAGGGCTTCCAGGTAAACTTGATCGAATTTCTGAATATTTGGGGCAGCGTTCCTCGTTTCACGTTTATCCACTCTTACGTTATTTTTCGTCTGTCTGTATTTTCAGATTATATATTACATTGTATTAGTGTAAGTGTGGTGAATTTCATTTTCCTTGCTTCAATTCCGGAGTTACATTGGCGGTTGGATGGCGACGGCCAGATACACATATTGTGTGAACAGAAGTGTTTGAAATTTTTCGTATATTGAAATAGTTTTTTCCTTCAGAAAAGTCAACCTGTTTGCACAGGGCACTGCACTAGAGGCATTTGATGTTGCCATTAGAAGCTTTGATCTTAATTGTGTGCGAAACTAGCTGAGTACCTAAGAACGGTAATCGCTAGTACATGTTAACCGCTCAAAAAGAATAGCTGTAAGAACTTCGGCGAACGCAAGTGTCAAGCTATGTAACGAAGCAACGGCAATAGCTTGTACATAAGTTACGCACGAAAGAACAAAAAACTTTGAGCGACCGAGAGAGTAAGCAAAGCGACGGTGATTGCTTATATGTATATTTCGGAGTAAGGTTGGTATTCAATGGCAAATCGGATTCTTCGTTTTCCTTATTCATTTTCTTTTTCATTCGTCGCCAAAGCACAGCAAGTCCCATGTCGTTGTCTTTTGGTTTCCACGCACAGAATGACTGGACCTAATTTTTTTCCGTCCTCTTTACCCGGCGCGTTTCTCGTCTTCTTTTTCTTTTTCTTTTTGTGCTTCCTTCTTTTTTACAACAACACTTGGGCCATTCTTATCTGAGAGTCTCTCTCGCTCTCCGACTATGCTCTCAGTAACCTTGGGTCACGCTAACAAAATATCGATAGCTAGTATCGTTCGAATATAATTTATTGAACATTGCTTAGTTATTTACAAACATAATAATAATAATATAACTTTTCCATCTCCGACGCGGCCTTCCTGACACTCACACGTCCTCGTGTGTCGTGCCGTACATAATAACAACCAAATACTTAGTAGCTTCCTGCCTTGCTCAATTTCGTTTAACAATAGATAATTTTACCTCAAATTCAATTTGAAATCTTAATCTCTATTCTTACATCATACTAGAACCACACGCTCTTTTTTTTATTTCTTTTTTTTTATTTCTCTTTTTTTTTATCTTGCTCTTTAACATTTTTTTCTTCTTTAGTACCACTGTACCATCGTACCATCACTCTTTCATATTTTTTTTACATTTCTCAATATCATATCAATTTCATACCACGTTCTAAGGCTCTTGCTGTCTCAATACAACGCTCTCACGCACTCTTTGCGTCATGGTCTCTCTTAAGACCCTCTTGACCCCGCCACGCGACATCAACCGCGCCGCACGCCATGTTCGACTCTCACTAGCCTACACTTGTGCCATCGGTTGACCATCGTGGTGCGGCCGTAGCCTTCGTGTATGATTCAATTCAACATACAGTGCATGGTACATCTTCATCATCCTTGCCCCACCTCAGCTGCGACTAGCCCACTTGGCATAGCCCGCAACTGTTCATGAGCATACTTATACGTTCTCTTACTAGATGAAGATTTTAACACATAACGGTCACCTTCAAGTACTTCAATTATCAAAAATGGTCCTTTGAACTTAGGATCCAACTTCGTTTGGTGACGTTCTTCACACTTGAGCAAGACATGGTCGCCTATGCCAAATCTCACAACTTTGGCCTTATCTCTATCAAATCTCTGTTTATCATACTCAGCATTACTTATCATGTTTCATTGGGCTCGAGTTCTAACACCTTCTACATCTACTTTTTCTTCTTCCTCTAAAGGTATCATACCCAAAGGTCTTGCCTCCTTTCCAATTAACATCTCCGATGGACTGGCCTTGGTGACCCGATTCGTTGTACAATTTAAAGCCAACTGAACATTTTTTACTGCATCTTGCCAAGATCGATTACTTGTCTCTACAGCCGTCAACATTGCTTTCATGGTACTCATAACGCGCTCTACCTGACCGTTCGCGCGACTAGCGCCAGTTGCTATCAAATGAAAATCAATCTTTTGTGTCGAGCAAAACTGTCGGAAGTCATTACTTGTAAAACTACGACCATGATCAGCAATTATACGATTTGGAACCCCGAATAAAGATATGACAGATTTTACTGCCTCTATGCAACTGTCAGTATCAAAAATCGGGTACAAGGTGTCATAAAAAGTTTCAAGGCAACATCAATGTCTGCACAATTGTACAGTTGGGACCAGTCGACTTGCAGAATAAGATCATTTAGCTTATGAAAATCAGCTTTTCTGAAACAACGCATGCGTTCAGCTAATTCCGATTCCTTGATAGGGACTCGGGCTGGTAAATCAATGAACATTTCCAGAGTTGGATGAAAAGGGTCTTCAGGAAGTGTAAGCGGATTGATCCTGTGCACAACACTGTTGAACGAATCCAACACGAAAATTAGATCAAGAGATCTGTTTCTTGAATTGCGCACACGATTAACCTGCCGTAAGGACATTTCATGTAGACCATCAATAAATTCGTTTGACGATGACGGCAACAGAAAGTTTGAGTATGATGGCGATGACCACTCGACAACAGGAAGATTAAAGTCCCCAAGAACTACTAATAGGTCTCTATCAGAAAGTAGGGAGGAGATAGATTTAATAGCGATAAGATGGGTGTGATGAGATAGACAAATTAGATAGATGAGGTAAATATGAACATGTAATGAAGATAGAAAAAGTACCAAATACAACTCGTACAGCCACCAACTCAATCTCTGAGATGGGAAGATCAATGCGTTCCGACGAAAGAGCAGACTCGACAGCTTAAGTACTCCTCCTCCGATACGGGAAGCTCGATCGCATCTATAAGTGGTGTATTTGGAGGTAAAAATTGAAGAGTCTGAGATGTCCGGCTTCAGCCAGGTCTCAGTAAAAGCGATAATTTGAAAATTAAAAGCAAGATAAAAGCAAGAGAGTCTAAATACAGTTTAGCGAGTTTAGATTTAAGACCTCTTACATTCTGGTAGGCAAGCTCGAAAGATGGAATTAGTTTTTTGACGCAGCAACTAAAGTTGATGCGCCATTAGAAATAGGTGGTAATAAAATCGGAGTCCGATTTTTCTTTTTGGCTTTATATTCTTTTACTATTAAGTGCTCCGCCAAAACTCTTTACAACAAATATCAGTAAATATTTCTGGCGGAACACTTATTTTAAAGGACGCAATATCCCTTTCATAAGCGAACTTAAATTTCTCCACCAGTATACCTGGGGCTTGAATTTTTGCCTGTATAAAGGCTTTTACATCATCTGATGAAAAGTGAGGGGCAAGCCTAGAAACAAAAATAAGTCTCTTCGGTGGAACACCGACTAGAGGCTTAGGTGCCACAGGTAGGACAGTGGGAACACTATTAACTATGGTACCTATAACAGCCGGTAGTCCGGACGACGAGCCTTCTAGCGGTAAATTTAATTGTTGCTGTCGCCCTTTCGGAACACCCACGACAGCGGACGACACGGATAATTCAACTGGTTTTTCTCGTGCCGATGTCACACATTTCGGGACAGAATCAGTGTCCGCAGCAGACCTCACAGCTACCGGAGTAACAAACGAGATGAGCTGCTGTGTAATCGGTGTAGTAGGCTGCTGAATAGCAGTCGGAGGCTGAAGGGTATTAGGCACGGCAGATCACAAGGAGTGGGCTTTTTAGGCCCCGGAGACTCATCTAATAGTTTAAGGCTATTAAATTGGGTGTCCAGGGCTGTGAGCTGATTGTTAAGTTTACGAAATCCAACAATCAGGCCCCTAAAGCCACTCCTGGTCTGACGCATAAACGCCCGCATTTCACCATCAATCTCCCTACACGAGTCACAACTATAGTGTAAACCATTTCGTTTGGCAACAGCATCCCCCACAAGACCAGTGTAACCCGCACATTTAGAATGCACGACATTATCACACAGCCAGCAAGGTATGCTGGATTGACTTGCCGTAATTGGCATTTGGCAAGTTTTTATAAAACAGACAATTTTATGGTCCATTATTATGGGTCTCTACTGTATTAACACAGCCAAATGTAAAAGAGAGTTATTTAGATTAGATTAATAGCGTATGGAGCACCAACAAGCGGCAGAAAGTAGAAAAAGATCAAAGCGCAAGTTGAGAGAGCGCGAGAGTGCGAGAGTAGTCTATTTATAGATTGCTTGCTTGCCCACGAAATCTTGCACACCAGAGAGGCGATGTGCAGTTAAACATAAACAACAAACAACAACAAGAAGCTTACCCACAGAGCTAAATAGCGCAAGCGCACAAACAAAAATGCACAAGAACACAGGTTTAAAAGAAATAATATTTAAATAACAAAAATGCACAGACCACAAGCATCACTCGCGATAAATAAAAATAAACCGAGAAGGCGAACAGAATAGTAGAAATATATAAAATATAAATAATTAAAACGCCGGTGTTTTATTAAATCAAAAACAAAACGAGAGCACAAAAAAAATCACGTCTGTTCGCTTCAAGTGGCGATGATTTATGCTGATATCAATATATTCCGCTAATATCAATATGTATCGTATGCCATGGTATTTCGATCTTCGGTATGGAATGCAATTCTATTTGTGCTTTGCCTGTGGCAGGTTTCGTCGCTGCCGCTGTAGTGCATTTGCTATAATACTCGATAACCCTCGATGTGCCATTTACCTTATGCATCAATATGGCCCCATACCCTATCGAACTAGCATCGGTATGCAACTCAACAGGATACTGTGGATCATAGATTATCAGAACGGAGTCACTCACTAGTGTTGAAATGATTTTCTGTCGTACTTGTTCGTGTTTTGGTTCCCATTCAAACTGGTTGTTCTCAGAGGTCAGTAAATACAATGGCTTCATTTGCTCGGAGAATCGTGGAACAAATTGCCGAAAGTAAGAAGACAAACCTATGAACTGTGGTGGTGGCAAAGCTTCCAAAGCTTCTATCTTCCGCGGATTCGGCCTTAGTTCGCCATTTGCAACTTTGTACCCCAGATATTCAACACTTGGTTTCATAAATGTGCATTTGGCTATATTAAATGAGAATCCGGCCTCAGTCAGGACATTCAACACATTTTCAAGTCATACGCCTCCTCCCCCGTGCCGGCCACCACTAAAACGTCATCGATATACACTATGGCATATGAATAGGCCAGTTCACCTAAAGCTCGCGTTATCGCTCGTAGAAAGACAGAAGATGCATTTTTCAAACCAAATGGCACGGAAAGAAACTCGTTCTGACCCTCAGGTGTTACAAATGCAGAACGTTCTATCGAGTCAGAATGTATGGGTACCTGATTAAACCCGCTTGCCATGTCTAAACTCGAAAAGAATTTACTGCCACGCAGTCTGTTGATCTGGTCAGATATCAAAGGCAGAGGGTACTTATCCGCAATTGTATTCGCATTCAGTTCTCTATAATCCACACATAGTCGATTATCACCATTTTGCTTCTTCACTAGCAGCATTGGACTCGCAAATGGAGAACAGCTCGGACGGATGACACCATTCTCTAGAAGCTCTTGTATTTTGCCTCTCACTAACGTTTTCTCTTCTGAGCTAAGCCTATGCGGACGCCTCATTACGGTTTTTTTCACATCCATCACACGAATTTCCAGCTCCCCAGTTGTCACTCGACTATTTGGGATGCCCTTTATAAATCTGTGTGCATATGGCTCCAATATTTCGACTAGTCTGACCTTGTCTGACTCACACAATTCTGGATCGTTATTTATGAGCTTTGCAAAATCCACTTTGGCAATGTCGGACAGCGTGTTGACAGTATTGATCTTATATATCTCTATATCTCGAATTTGTTGGCATCTATCGAAACACCAAAACCCTGTCCCAAAATTTCACGGCCCATTAACACGTCATGCTTCTAACATTCATCCATTACCATATGAAAAAGGATTTCTAAAAAGTATTCACAAATTTTAACAGTTGATAGGATTTCGCCAATGCCTCTTAAAACTACCTTAATATTCATTCTCTTTCCCGCAAACTTTTCAGCCAGCTTTTCTTTCAATAATGAACACTCGGCACCCGAGTCGGAGAGAAATGGAACGGCGTGATCCACATTATAGTAGTCGTTCCGTTTACCAAACGCATACGCTCGCAACTGCTGCTCCAATTCACTGCGTGTTCTGATATTGGTAGTGAATAGCAAGCGCTGCAGTCGCTTGTCTATTTTGGATGCGTGGGCTAGCACAACTGACACCGCTATTTCCTCCAGATCATTGTTTTCCATTTAGACAGCAGTGACGTCACTAAGCGGCTGCCATATACAGACAAGCACTCGCTCGGCTTTGGGCTCCCGTTGAAGATGTTCAGCAAAATGGCTGCCGGCGTCCATATTCCCTCGTAACGCTGAACAAACAGCTCTCGAAACTCAGGCCATTTGATTCCCGTGTAGCAGATCTGCGATAGCCACTGTAATGCTCCACCTTGAAGCGAGTCACTGAGTGCCATCACAAGTGCGCTGCCTTCTATCGGATTCTCAGCCATGATTATGTCCACCGTTTTGCACCAGGCCGCAGCATCTGCACACTCAGCGTCGGGATTGTACTTTAGCAGGGTTACAAATTTTGCTTTTTCAACAGCCTTTCCTGATGCCTGCATCGATTGAATTAGATTCATAAAACTTCGGTTCTGCGCCTCGAAAAGTGCACTCCAGTGATTGTTAGAGTGGTCTGGTGGCGAGGCCGATCCCACTTCTGATATCGGAGTAAGGTTGGTATTCAATGGCAAATCGTGTTCTTCGTTTTCCTTATTCATTTTCTTTTTCATTCGTCGCCAAAGCACAGCAAGTCCCAAGTCGTTGTCTTTTGGTTTCCACGCACAGAATGACTGGACCTAATTTTTTCCGTCCTCTTTACCCGGCGCGTTTCTCGACTTCTTTTTCTTTTTCTTTTTGTGCTTCCTTCTTTTTTACAACAACACTTGGGCCATGCTCATCTGAGAGTCTCTCTCGCTCTCCGACTATGCTCTCAGTAACCTTGGGTCACACTAACAAAATATCGATAGCTAGTATCGTTCGAATATAATTTATTGAACATTGCTTAGTTATTTACAAACATAATAATAATAATATAACTTCTCCATCTCCGACGCGGCCTTCCTGACACTCACACGTCCTCGTGTGTCGTGCCGTACATAATAACAACCAAATACTTAGTAGCTTCCTGCCTTGCTCAATTTACTTAACATTTAATTTTACATTCGTTCTTCAATTTCGTTTAACAATAGATAATTTTACCTCAAATTCAATTTCAAATCTTAATCTCTATTCTTACATCATACTAGAACCACACGCTCTTTTTTTTATTCCTTTTTTTTTTATTTCTCTTTTTTTTTATCTTGCTCTTTATACCATTTCCTTGTACCATCACTCTTTCATATTTTTTTTACATTTCTCAATATCAATATCAATTTCATACCACGTTCTAAGGCTCTTGCTGTCTCAATACAACACTCTCACGCACTCTTTGCGTCATGGTCTCTCTTAAGACCCTCTTGACCCCGCCACGCGACATCAACCGCGCCGCACGCCATGTTCGACTCTCACTAGCCTACACTTGTGCCATCGGTTGACCATCGTGGTGCGGCCGTAGCCTTCGTGTATGATTCAATTCAACATACAGTGCATGGTACATCTTCATCATCCTTGCCCCACCTCAGCTGCGACTAGCCCACTTGGCATAGCCCGCAACTGTTCATGAGCATACTTATACGTTCTCTTACTAGATGAAGATTTTAACACATAACGGTCACCTTCAAGTACTTCAATTATCAAAAATGTTCCCTTTGAACTTAGGATCCAACTTCGTTTGGTGACGTTCTTCACACTTGAGCAAGACATGGTCGCCTACGCCAAATCTCACAACTTTGGCCTTATCTCTATCAAATCTCTGTTTATCATACTCAGCATTACTTATCATGTTTCGTTGGGCTCGAGTTCTAACACCTTCTACATCTACTTTTTCTTCTTCCTCTAAAGGTATCATACCCAAAGGTCTTGCCTCCTTTCCAATTAACATCTCCAATGGACTGGCCTTGGTGACTCGATTCGTTGTACAATTCAATTTTTTACTGCATCTTGCCAAGATGGATTACTTGTCTCTACAGCCGTCAACATTGCTTTCATGGTACTCATAACGCGGTCTACCTGACCGTTCGCGGGACTAGCGCCAGTTGCTATCAAATGAAAATCAATCTTTTGTGTCGAGCAAAACTGTCGGAAGTCATTACTTGTAAAACTACGACCCTGATCAGCAATTATACGATTTGGAACCCCGACTAAAGATATGGCAGATTTTACTTTCTCTATGGAACTGTCAGTATCAAGACTAAGAGTGTGATGAAGATACACGAATTTAGTGAAAGCATCGATCTGTACTATCACGTATTCTTTGCGATCACTTTGCCACTCAGTTTTCCGCTAATATCAATATGTATCGTATGCTATGGTATGTCGATCTTCGGTATGGAATGCAATTCTATTTGTGCTTTGCCTGTGGCAGGTTTCGTCAATTTGCATGTGATGCAATTTTCCACAAACTTTCGCACATACTTTGACATGTTCTCAAACCAATACTGAGTATACACCTTATCTAAAGTCTTTTCCCAGCCGAGATGCATTATAGCTTCGTGTACGTGATTGATGACTGACCACCTGAACTCCCTGGGTATTACAGGCAGACACCTGGCTCGACTATTTCTTTGAATTTCTTTTACAGCATACCCGCTCACAGCTCATTATTTTGCATTTTTAAAATTACTTCAGCTAACTCTTGATCTCGCTGCTGTTCTGCTAGGAGCAAATTATTCGTTATTTCCGAAGGTTCCACGCGCAATTCCTTATTCTTTACCACATTTGAATGTCTATCATCCGGTAAGGGGTTGCGCGAAAGAAAGTCTACATGTGCCATATGATTCCCTCTTCTATACTCTATGCTAAAATCAAATGATTGTAGATATGCCCACCAGCGATGTACCCTAGGTGATAACTCAATCTTATGTCGACTAGCTTTCAGAGAATTGCAATCAGTGTATACCACAAAAGGACAGCCATGCAGGGAATGGCGGAAGTGTTTTACAGCATTAAACACGGCTAACGTTTCCAACTCATATGAGTGGTATTTTGATTATGCCGCTGTAGTGCATTTGCTATATCACTCGATAACCCTCGATGTGCCATTTACCTTATGCATCAATATGGCCCCATACCCTATCGAACTAGCATCGGTATGCAACTCAACAGGATACTGTGGATCATAGATTATCAGAACGGAGTCACTCATTAGTGTTGAAATGATTTTCTGTCGTACTTGTTCGTGTTTTGGTTCCCATTCAAACTGGTTGTTCTTAGAGGTCAGTAAATACAATGGCTTCATTTGCTCGGAGAATCGTGGAACAAATTGCCGAAAGTAAGAAGACAAACCTATGAACTGCCTTAGTTGAGTCACTGACTGTGGTGGTGGCAAAGCTTCCAAAGCTTCTATCTTCCGCGGATTCGGCCTTAGTTCGCCATTTGCAACTTTGTACCCCAGATATTCAACACTTGCTTTCATAAATGTGCATTTGGCTATATTAAATGAGAATCCGGCCTCAGTCAGGACATTCAATAATTTTCAAGTCATACGCCTCCTCCCTCGTGCCGGCCACCACTAAAACGTCATCGATATACACTATGGCATATAAATAGGCCAGTTCACTTAAAGCTCGCGTTATCGCTGGTAGAAAGACAGAAGATGCATTTTTCAAACCAAATGGCACGGAAAGAAACTCGTACTGACCCTCAGGTGTTACAAATGCAGTACGTTCTATCGAGTCAGAATGTATAGGTACCTGATTAAACCCGCTTGCCATGTCTAAACTCGAAAAGAATTTACTGTTCTGGTCAGATATCAAAGGCAGAGGGTACTTATCCGCAATCGTATTCGCATTCAGTTCTCTATAATCCACACATAGTCGATTATCACCATTTTTCCTCTTTACTAGCAGCATTGGACTCGCAAATGGAGAACAGCTCGGACGGATGACACCATTCTCTAGAAGCTCTTGTATTTTGCCTCTCACTAACGTTTTCTCTTCTGAGCTAAGCCTATGCGGACGCCTTATTACGGTTTTTTTCACATCCATCAAACGAATTTCCAGTTGTCAATTTCTCCAGTTGTCACTCGACTATTTGGGATGCCCTTTATAAATCTGGCTAATATGGCTCCAATATTTCGACTAGTCTGACCTTGTCTGACTCACACAATTCTGGATCGTTATTTATGAGCTTTGCAAAATCCACTTTGGCAATGTCGGACAGCGTGTTGACAGTATTGATCTTATATATCTCGAATTTGTTGGCATCTATCGAAACACCAAAACCCTGACTCAAAATTTCACGGCCCATTAACACGTCATGCTTCTAACATTCATCCATTACCATATGAAAAAGGATTTCTAAAAAGTATTCACAAATTTTAACAGTTGATAGGATTTGCAACGTACATGATATTGAATTTTCGCCAATGCCTCTTAAAACTACCTTAATATTCATTCTCTTTCCCGCAAACTTTTCAGCCAGCTTTACTTTCAATAATGAACACTCGGCACCCGAGTCGGAGAGAAATGGAACAGGCTCACCATACTGATACAGGGTTCCCTTTGGCTCCACCACGGTACAGACATCAACTCGCCTCTCGTATGTGCCGCTCTTACTCGACGCAGAGTAAGATGCAATGTGTCTAGGGTTGCCGCATTTAAAACATGTCACCGCTGCTCGTTCTTTGCCCTGTGTCGCGTTGCCATGCGTCTGACTTCCCTTGAACGCGTTCCACTCTCCAGTTTTTCTGCTGCGGCACTCCGCCATTTTATGTCCAACTTTGCCACAGAAATAGCAGTGTAGCTTCAGCGTTAATTTTTTATTCTTCCGTTCGGGGGGGGGGGCGTGATCCACACTATAGTAGTCGTTCCGTTTACCAAACGCATACGCTCGCAACTGCTGCTCCAATTCACTGCGTGTTCTGATATTGGTAGTGAATAGCAAGCGCTGCAGTCGGTTGTCTATTTTGGATGCGTGGGCTAGCACAACTGACACCGCTATTTCCTCCAGATTCATTGTTTTCCATTTAGACAGCAGTGACGTCACTAAGCGGCTGCCATATACAGACAAGCACTCGCTAGGCTTTGGGCTCCCGTTAAGATGTTCAGCAAAATGGCTGCCGGCGTCCCTATTCCCTCGTAACGCTGAACAAACAGCTCTCGAAACTCAGGCCATTTGATTCCCGTGTAGCAGATCTGCGATAGCCACTGTAATGCTCCACCTTGAAGCGAGTCACTGAGTGCCATCACAAGTGCGCTGCCTTCTATCGGATTCTCAGCCATGATTATGTCCACCGTTTTGCACCAGGCCGCAGCATCTGCACACTCAGCGTCGGGATTGTACTTTGGCAGGGTTACAAATTTTGCTTTTTCAACAGCCTTTCCTGATGCCTGCATCGATTGAATTAGATTCATAAAACTTCGGTTCTGCGCCTCGAAAAGTGCACGCCAGTGATTGCCAGAGTGGTCTGGTGGCGAGGCCGATCCCACTTCTGATATCGGAGTATTCAATGGCACATCGTGTTCTTCGTTTTCCTTATTCATTTTCTTTTTTTATTCGTCGCCAAAGCACAGCCAGTCCCAAGTCGTTGTCTTTTGGTTTCCACGCACAGAATGACTGGACCTAATTTTTTCCGCTCTCAGCAACCTTGGGTCACACTAACAAAATATCGATAGCTAGTATCGTTCGAATATCATTTATTGAACATTGCTTAGTTATTTGCAAACATAATAATAATAATATTACTTCTCCATCTCCGACATATATAAGCCGCTCAAAACGAAATGTCAAGTTGCTGATCTTTTAAGTTTGTTGCTTTAATGAAAAGCAATAATGTAACAACAAAAATCACGTCGGGGTCACCAAAATGTTGCGCTCTTAAGCTTTTACAATAATTTTCACAATAAGAAATAAATAACTTTATTTTATTTCTTGTGTTCCAATTTATTTATATATTTATTATAAGTTGTGATAAGCAGGCAGACCCGAATTGGTCTGTGCTTATTATTTAAGAACAATTGTTTTACAATGGCAAACGAACCCGAATTGGTTCGTGCCGATTTTAGCGAAGCGATAATTGCGACAAATTAATATGTTTTGATAATGCAAGTGGCCGATGCGTACCAAATGCACGAAGCGAACGAACTTAACAAGACTCGACGCACAGCATCGATGCTTTCGCAAAAGGTAATGTTAGGGCAATAAATGATCGTTACAGCAAAGAGCGCCAGCTTAATGTAAATAATCTTAAGACCGAAATTTAAGTAGTTGCTTCGCAGAGCAAGTATTACAAGATAAGAAGACGATGCTTCTCTTATCAGTGGCGAGGTCGATCCAGTTGTTTTGGCTTTGTAGCCAGACATTCTCTCCCGTTGAAAGGCATGGGCTTTCAACTGAGTCCTTGATGGGCAGTAGGCACAGCTTGTTTGCAGCTCTCCTTATCTCTCCTGTTGCGGTGCGCAAGATGGCTACGCGAGCGACTCCATCATTTCCCACGATTAGCTCCGTGATCCTCGCCAGTGGCCACGTGAGAGACGGCAGATTTTCAACCTTTACGACGACTTGGTCGTTGACACATATGCTTGGTTTCGCTGCTGAAGCAGCGTTAAATATTCTTCACGGCAGCGGGACCAAAACAGTTGTTGGAAGTGTGTTACGCGCTGCCAACCATCCAGACGATTGCACTGAAGGTGCGTAACATCAGGCTCAACGAACGATGAGCTGGGTCCACCAATCAAGAAATGAGCTGGAGTGAGCACATCTCGGTCTGCTGGATCTTCTGAAAGAGGAAACAATTGCCTGAAGTTAATTATCTATGCTATGTGGCAGACTAGGGTGCAAAGTTTTCCGAAGTTAAGAACGCAAGAGCCGACAGCACGATAAAAATGATGCTTCGCTGTCTTGACTGCTGCTTCCCAATAGCCGCCAAAATGCGGCGAACGATGGGGAATAAACTTCCAATCAATGGAGTCAGCCATGCGAAAGTTGTGCACTGATTGAATATGATCGCGAAGAGATCGTTCTTGGCGCCGACAAAGTTGGTAGCGTTATCCGACCATATCTGAGATGGCTTGCCTTGAGTTGATATAAACCTCTTGAGCTCATTCAAGAATGACGCCGTCGACAGATCCTTGACCAGCTCCAGGTGAACTGCTTTAGTCGCGAAGCAGACGAAGACAGCCATGTAGCATTTGACTAGAGCTTTTTTACGTACGTCTGGCTTATAGAAAAATAGTCCACAATAGTCAACGCCAGAGACTTCAAAGGCTCGACAAGCAGTCACACGTTCTTTGGGAAGATCAGCTATTATATGCTCTACTAATGGTGACTTGGCACGAAAACATCTCACACATTTGCCAACCACCTTGGATACGGTCTTTCTTCCACTAATCGGCCAATACTGCAACCGAATATGAGCCAGAAGTGCCCGTGGATCAGCTTGTAAGTCCTGATTGTGAAACCTTGTAATGAGGGAATCTGTGATGGGATGGTACCGCGGAAGAATTATTGGATGGCGAGCTTCGAAATCCAGCGAAGAGTTTTTCAGGCGCCCATCAACTCTTAGAATGCCGAACTCATCCAAAAACGGGTTAAGTGACATCTCTTCTCGATCGAAGTGATTTAATCTCTTCCCACAGGTGTGCTCTGTGGATGAGCTGCAGTAAGAGTTGGGTCCCGTGTTCTATATCACACACTGTTAGTCCAGGATGCCTGCTTTTGCGTATGAATTTATAGATATATGCGAATATACGCTGCATTGTACAAGTGACAGATATATCAACGAAGAGAGATGACGCAACAAGGCCTTTTTTCTTTGCTCAAGTTCTGGCCTTTCAGGCAAGCAAGAAACTGGCCAGTCCAATTTGTTTCCACATAGAAATTCTGAGCCGTCGAAAACGACTAGCAACTTTGTCGTTCAACTGTCTTCTTGAAAGACACAGTAATGAGGAAGAAAATATTGACAAAGTCCTACGGACTCTGGATCGACAGGCAACATATGACCCAGATCCAAGTATTCCTCAAGAAAATTTGAATATTGAATCTTCAGGTCTAGACGATTTTGCAGTTTGCGTTCCACGGTCAGCAACCGACGAAAGGCTTGTCGGTATGACGTCCTAAGTCATTTCAAACTTCGTTTGAAGGGTAAATGTGCCGAACATTGGCCACCAGGCAATCTGGTATGAGTCCTTAACAAATGTTCTTCACAATCAGTTTCTTCCTTTGATGTGGTAGGTGCAATCTCCAAGCAGGCCTCCATCTCCCAAAATCGACGTACCAATTCATCAGCACGTTCTTCAGCACCTGACTCAAGTTTGTTCGCAATATGCTTCATAATCAATGTAGAAACACCCAAACGCGGTCCGCCTCCAGAAACTACCCAACAATCCTTGTTTTCTGAAGACATGGTAGCCCTGGGAGAAGCCTTATCTTGCCGACGCTGAGAAGCTCCAAGCAGCAAGTTCTCGTATTGTGGTTTAAAGAAAGACGAATCTGCAAGTTTTGATTTATCTGTGCCCCTTTTTTGGCAATCCGGGTACTACATCAATTATCAGATCTTATCTTTCACTTTATCCCTTAGCAAGACACATTACCGCAGATAATATGTATGTTGATGATTTACTGGCAGGAGCCCATTTCAAATCAACAGCAGGTCAGGCTATTGCAGAACTCCGCAATGCCCTTGAATCTGCCGGGTTCCCTTGCGAAAATGGACATCCAATGAAAATGACTTGCTAAGACCGATTCCCAAGGACCACCTGCATCGCGCCGACTGCTTAGAAATCGAGGAGGCCTGTTCGGCGAAGACTTTCGGGATCAGATGGAAAGCTGATTTCGCTCCATCTGAGCTGACAACCAAGCAGTCCGTCTGCAAACGGGAAGTCCTATCACAGCAGGTTGGCTGGGTCCAGTTATTGATCAGACAAAAATTCATGCAAGCGATCTGGTTCCAATAACTAGGCTGGGACGATCCACTACCTGAGGGTCTTTTCAGTAGTTATTTCTCCAAGAGTAGGCCTCAATGCAATTCGCATCACTAGATGGGTCAAATTTCAATACCACGGGTTTTGTGAAGCTTCGCAGCGGGCATACTAGGCTGCCATTTGCGTGCGCACTGAGATACAAGATCGCATCTCAGTTCATCTCCTAACAACAATAACGAGGGTCGTCCAGTCAAGACGGGGTCCTTGGGGTCGCGCCTGCCTTATTGCAAAAGGCCACGTGTGCGTCTTTGTGTGCTTCAGCAGCAAAACCATCCAACTAGAGGCTAAATCTGACCTAACCACGGAAAAATTTCTAGCGGCATTTGCGAGATTTCTGGCACGACGAGGGTGCCCAAGTCAAATGCATTCCGACAACGACAAAACTTTCGTCGGAGCAGCCAAAGTTACTTCTGTGCGATTTTGTGGACGCAACTCCAGGCCACTTACAGTCTCCAGAAACTATCTTGGTACTTCAATCCTCCTAGTGCACCGCATATGGTCGGCCTGTGGGAGGCAGGTGTTAAGAGTTTTAAAACTCTATTTTATAAGTCCACATCAACCTCAAAATACACATTCGAAGAGCTCTCCACGCACCTATCCAAAGGTGATACATGCCTGCATTCAAGACCGATTTCTCCAATGTCGGAAGATCCTACTGATCTCTAGCTCTGACTCCCGGACATTTTCTAGTCGGGGACCTCTACTTTCCGCCACAGAACCAGAGATCAAGGAAATCGCCACGTCCATCATCAACCGCTGGCAGCGCTTGAAGGCTTTGCAACAACAGTTCTGCCTCCGTTGGAAACATGAGTATCTTTTAGAACTGCAAAAAAAAAAATATGGCAAACTCCAACGCGAGATTTACAACGTGACGACCTAGTCATTATTAAAGAAGATAATCTTCCTGCTAATGACTGGCATCTGAATCTAAACGACCTATCCTGGCGACGACCAAAGAGTCCGAGTGGTCGACGTGCAAACCGCCCGCGGCTGTCTCCAGAGAAAAGACTCCGAGCAGTTTTGGTGAACAAATATTGCCCAAATTGCCTAGCCCACCAACACTCCGAAGAGTCATGACCTACACCTGCAACACTTCCAAGAAGCTCCGGAATCTCAGGAGCGATCCCCGCCAATTCGCACCACAAAGGTCGAAATGAGACGCTCCGCGCCGCATTCATTAGCTGGCTCCGTTTCCCTGTCCGCCGTAATGGATTTTAAGCCCGTGCTCTCGGGTGATTCTTATCGACGCATCTCTGGCAAAGGCCTTCCAAACTCATCAGCGAGAAGCTAAATGAGCCCTTTCATAACGTCCGATTGGCAGACGATGGTTGGTTCCAGCCGGAGAAATCAAGTCTGGTGATGGGCTCGGACATATATCCGGAGTTAATTCTCCAAGGGGTGCGAATGGGCATTGGCCCAAATCACGGTATTCGGGTGGATACTGTCCGGGTCCAGTGCAACTACTCTCTCCTTTTTCTTGCAATACTGCAGGGCGGGCGGTCTGTTTACACATGAAGTGTATCTAGCCGTCGGTAATTCATTGAAATTGGTTCTGACTCCGGAACCAGAACCAAAACTAATCACCACTTACACTTACACTTACAAACATTGTCACATATATATTGAAATATACGAAGGTGAGAAAATAACCTTACAGGGAACTTACGTGTTTTTCTGACGAGAAATAAGAATTCATTTGCAGAGCAGAAACCCCCCATAGGATCAGCAATTCGTCCAATTTATTCAACTGGAAGCCCTGCGGACGCCCTACTACAACATACTATTCAAGAAGCTATATGTCATGTTTGGTGACTCTAACTCTTATTATTTACCAAAATTGCTCAAAAAACAGGGGCAAGTTATCGAATATTGGAAATAAACTCGGTCTGCGCGGGCACTAGGAGGACCTACACCTAAAATTTCAAGTGTCTACCTCTTATAGGTTCTGAGATACTTGCGTTCATACATACGGGTAGACGGACAGACGGAAGGATATGGCTAGATGCCCCCCCCCTAGGGCTTTGGGGTCGGAGATGCTTCCTTCTGCCTGTTACATACATTTGCACAAAAACATTATACCCTTTTTAACCATTTTCAATGGGTTCAGGGTATAAAAAGTAAGAGGTTCTAGTCGGGAGCTCCCGAACCCCTGAACCCTCTTCTTTCAACACGAAATGCAGATCGCGCCACGAGCTCGTTTGATTTAGCAGTAATTAAGAAAAATAAAAATAAAAAAAAAAAAAAATAATAATTTAATAAAATTGTGGGAAAAAAGGGTGGAGAAAAAACAAAAAAAATAAAAAAAAATAAATATATATATATATATATATATATATATATATATATATATATATATATATATATATATATATATATATATTTGTAACAAATAATAGGAGGGAAGGAAGAAAACGAACGAAAAAAAAAAATAATAGCCGGACGGAAAAGATAAAGACAGGCGCGGAAATTAAATAATAAAAAATAAATAGAAATGATTAAAAAATTAGCGAAATAATAAAAATGAATATTCACAAATGCGATATTAACCAACGCACTGGTGCGAAAAAACTATTAGCCCGACACATAAACAGTAAAAAAAAAAAAAAATGAATAAACAATAAATTACACACGAGAATAATCTAACAAAAAACACAAACAAAAAAATATAAAAAAAAAAAAAAATAAATAAAAAGAAATAAAGAAAATTATAAATAAAAAAGATATTTTAAAAAAATTTGCAGCCAGGGATAATAGGGCGAGGTTAGCGCAGCGGGGGAAAGAAAGAGGGGCAAAAAAAATAGATATAGAAAGAAGATAGAAGAAAGAGAAGAGGACATGAAAGGAAGGCAAGGGACGAAAGGAGATAAATATTAAGAAGGGGGGATAGCAACGAAAAAAATAACACAAAGAAAAAAATCATACAAAACATTAAAAATATTGGCAGAAGAGTATAGATGATATGGTATAGGAGGGGAGGTAGAACGGAGAAAATGAATGATGAGAGATTAGATAAATAAAAAAATAAAAAAAATAAATATATACACATATTACGGGAGGAGAGATAAGATATGGAATGGATGTGGAGGAAAAATGGAGAGAACGAATAAGAATAAGGAATGACAAAAAACATTAAAATATAAAAAAAAAAAAATATACAAAATGACGTGGATAGCGATGGAGAATAAAACTGGAGAAGGAGGAGAATATAATAAGAGAAAAACGAATAAGTACCGAGTTGGAAAGAAAAAAAAAAACACAAAAAAAATATATATAACACTCCCGAGGACATTGGAGTATCGATATAATAGATTGCAAATATATGGACATATATAGGGAAAGTAATAAAAAAATTAATAAAAAATATTTAAAAAAAAAAATTTTAATAAAAAATACAATAACGCCGGGGAGGAAAGGGCAAGGGAGCGGCGAGGGCGGGAAAGAGAGAGAGGAAAAAAAGCATAAAAATGAGATAGACAGAGAACGAAAAAGAAAGAAAGAGAAAGAGGACAGGAAAAACACGGAATAAAAAATAAATTAGGTGGGGGGGGGCCACAAAAAAAAAAAAAAAATTTCCCTTGGCTGGGTTCGAACTCGCAACTGACCGCACCACTTACCGTTGCCTCTACTCAAGGGCCACACCAATAATTGATCTTTAATGATAAAAAAACCAATGAAAATAGCAGCACAGAAAACAATACAATCGCAATTGCAATGCTGTTGATAGAATTCAAAGCAAACACGCATGAAATTCTTGTAATTTGCGCAGCAGCTATGCTTCTAACACGTGCGCACATAACTTTTGTGTTTCTTAACCGATCTGAATGAAATTTTCGACAGTATATCTTATTATTATTTGCCGAAATTGCTCAAAAACAGCATTTCAATATCGATTTTTATCGATTACTTTCAAACGGGGCAAGTTATCGAATATCGGAAATAAACTCGATCTGCGCGGGCATTAGGAGGACCTACAGCTAACATTTCAAGTCTCTAGCTCTTATAGGTTCCGTTATCGTTGCGTTCATACATACGGGCGGACGGACAGACAGACGAATATGGCTAGATCGAGCCGGCTAGGGATGCTGATCAATAATATATATACTTCATGGGGTCGGAGATGCTTCCTTCTGCCTGTTACATACATTTGCACAAATAGAATATACCTTGTTTACCCATTTTTAATGGGTTCAGGGAATAAAAAGAGGGAGACAGAAATAATCGCAAACGTCTACGCGAATTTTCTGGTTTGGAATATACAGAAAATGAAGCAGAATATAGTGCAGAGAAGGAATACGCCCTAAAATATACTTCGTTTGTATCGCATCGAAGGAGAATATCAATTTCTTAGAGTGCCGTTTGGATATTCAAACTCACTAGGTGTTTTTCAACGCTATGTTAATGCAATATTTTGTCACCTATCTCGCAGAGAAATTGCTTTGCCATATGTAGATGATATTATCATACCAGCCAAAAACGAGCTAGAAGCGGTGCAACATTTAAAGGAAGTTATTGGCACATGCAAGGAGTACGGGTTGAAGCTTAACATTAAAATGCAATTTTAGTAAGAAACGTATTCAATTTCTTCAGCCGACCACAAACAACACAGCAGTTAGATAGTTTCTTAGGCTTGACAGGCTATTTTAGAAAATTTATACCAAATTATGCTACAATAGCTAGACCTTTAGCGGAGTTGACCAAGAATAAAGCGAAATTTAAAATTGAAATAGCAGAAGAGAATTCGGTTAACATTTTGGAAAAGCTTCTTACCGCGAACCCTGTGTTAAGTATTTAGATCAAACGTATGAGACAGAGTTACACACAGACGCGTCGATAGATGTCTTTGGAGCTCCGGGGATTGTCAACTGCATCCAGTATACTATATGTCAAAAAAGATTACGGATGCCCAATTGGGGCAGTCATAGAAGCATTGACGAAGTTTAGAATGTATCTTGTAGGTATTAATTTTAAACATGTAACAGACTGTAATGCATTTGCAAAAACTCTAGAGAAACAAAGTTTATGCAACAGGGTAGCATGCTAGATTATGTTCTTATAATAATATGATTATACAGTAGAATATAGGGCAGGCACAAGAATGAAGCACGTCGATGCTCTCAGCATACACCCAGTAATGATAATTAACGAAGGCAGTAGCAGTATTGGTATGAAAGATGCACAAGAACGAGACGAACAGATAAAAGCAATTAAGGAAGTTTAAACAGATAAAAATAAGGCATACGACGACTACTTCATAAAATCAGGTATTGTATACAAACTAATAAAGGATGATGAGATAATAGTAATACCCACTGACATGCAAAAAATAATTATTGGCTATGCTCATGACAATTGCAATTTTGCAGTAAAAAAGACCAAAGAGTTAATTTGCCAAAAATATTTTATTCCAAACCTCGAAGAGAACATAAAGAAAAAAAGTACACAGGGTGTTGCGTTCCCTGCATTTTAACAAATCGCAAAAGAGGCAAGCAAGAAGGATTGATACATCCAATACAGAAGGAAGACGTTCCCTTACACACTTACCACATCGATTTCCTGGGTGCACTTGGGTCGACGCATTAGGACTACAAACACATTTTGGCGATTATTGACTCAGTTACCAAGTTTTGTTGGCTCTATCCGACGAAGTATGCTACTGCAAACAAAGTTATTACAAAATTAACCAATCAAAGCATTGTACTTGTTAACCCAAAATACATCATTTCGGATAGGGGCTCTTTACTTCGCAAGATTTTGTTACAATATTGTGACGACAAAGGCATAAAACTGGTTAAGACAACTACAGTCCTACCAAGAGTAAATGGTCAAGTCGAGAGGCTGAATGCTATAATTATTTCAGTACCCTCAAAATTGAGCATTGATGATCAAACAAAATGGTACAGATACATCAACCAAGTACAGCAGGCAATCAATTCGACATTTTCCAGAAGTATTGATGCGACACCTTTGAGCTTTTAGTTGGTGTGAAAATGAAAACAAAAGAAGATCGGAAGAAACGAGATATAATCGATAAGGAAACAGTAGCTTTATTTAAAGACTATCATACCGAATTAAGAGCAAAGGTAAAAACAAAAGATTTTTAATTTCAAAATGAAAATAAAAATACGTCCAATTTGAGACGCAAGCATGCAAGACTTTATAATGTTGGCGACATTATTGATATTAAACGCACCCAGTTTGGAAGGGTCCTAAAATTAAAACCTAAGTTTTTGGGGTCCTATCAAGTCGTTAAGATTAAGCATAACAACCCCTGTGAAGTCTAGAAAGTGGGTAATTGCGATGGGCCGAAGAATTCTGAAACGTGTGTCGAATATATGAGGCTATGGTCTATTGGCAGCGATGACGAAGCTGACGGCGAAGCATTCGGGCCGAATGCTTAGTCAGAATGGCCGAATGAGGACTGGGTTAATGCTGTACAACGAGTATACGATGATGACAGCGAGCGATGAGGCCGGCCAATTCGCAGACGGCGAGCTATCCAGAAACGACGATCAACGAACACAGTACAAAGCCACGAGGGCGAAGTGCTGTACGACGGACAGAAGACGTTTACTCGTTAAGACGAAAAGTTCAACGCTGGCCCTGTGTGGTATTAAGGCTAAGAACGACTGACTTTCAATCGAATGCTAATAATCATTTGCAATTTCAGTTGTTAATTAAATAATACACTTATTTGTAATTAACTATTAATATACAACCCCACATGTATATTATTTGTAGCGAACTGTATAAACTTTTGTAGGTACATACATACATACAGCACCAAGAAGGAGAATGATGAGATTTTTTTTGGAAGCAAACTATTTGTATGGCAAATATATACTGTTATTAAAAACAATGTACCCAAAAAAAAAAACTCTGTCAATTTAAAGTATACGCATACGATATCTAAGTAGAGCAGATGGACTAGATAAAGTCTAAAAGTATAAATGTTTTGAAGGAAATTAGAATAAAAATAAAAAAAATTAAATAAAAATGTAATATAACTAATATAGAAGCACTTAGGCAAACATATAGAGATGACCAAAATTTTCGCATTCGCGCATTAAACACACTGCGACTACATAGACAATTCATTACAATATATGAATTCGAATACATGGATACTTTCGAAACTAATACCAGTCCTATAATACAGTCTTCGAAAATAGAAAAGGGAATAATTCTAAATACCATATGCCATATGTCTCAGTAAAAATACAAACTGAAGAACACACAATTTTGGGACCGACAAAAATAGTTCTGGTGCGACTGTATCGATAAGCACTATTAAAATAATTTGGAATGGGGTATTGTTGCGCTATTGAGCTTTTTCAATAACTTTCACAAATAAAAATAACATTATTTTATTTCTTGTGTTCTAATTTATTTATGTGTTTGTTATAAGTTACGATAAGCAGTCAGACCCTGTGCTTATTATTTTAGAACATTTGCATAGTGCGAATAAACATATTTGTGCAATCACATAATACATATGTATATCCAGTTAAACTTCACACATCAAATGTACTATGCTTGAGCATTGCAATTAAAACCGGGATATGTGCGCAGTCACGGACAAAAGTATTGGCAATTTAATATTATCTTGTTTTATTGACGGTTTTGTCCAATATACCGTCTAATATTAAGTAATTATATAGTTTTTATACGTGCAAGCAATCCAATTATTTTTATAAACGTTGGCGGCATGGTTAATTTTGAATAATTATTTAATTCCAAGAACCCGTTATTTTATAGGGACTAAAGTATTGTTAAATTTATATATAAAGTTGTTATTTTTATATTATTTTTGATATGGTCACACATTTCTTAGCCAAAATTATAATAAATTTACGCTAACATGGCAGATCCTATCAAGAATTTGGCGAGCTATTGGACAGAAGTCAATTTACTATTTGAAGCATATACCGTAGATTTTCAGACGACCTTATGGTCCTTATAGAAAATGCTGAAGGCACCGGTCGCCCACGAAAGTTATCGGGTTATCATTGAACCCAAATAATAAGAAAGATAAAGAAAGACCCAAAAATCTTATCATTCCAAATAGTATCAGAGGTTAAAAAAAAGACAAAGAAATTAACTCCAAAACGGTACGGCGGGTACTACACAAGGCTGGGTGCAATTTGAGAATTCCAAGATGCAAACCACTCATTTCGAGTTTTAACTAATCGAAGAGATTCGCATCCGTCAAAGAGTTTAAATCGAAGGCCTTAGCTTACTGGAACGGTGTCTTATTCTCCGACGCAAAATAAATTTAATATTTTTCGCTTAGATGGAGAAAACCCAGTACGGCATACAATAGTTGCATCTTAATGCCCACAGTAAAGACGGTGGTGCAGGTGTTGATTAGTTTTTACCGAAGGAACAATGGACAAACGTGTTTATTTGGAAATATTGAATATTTAAAAAAGCCATGATAATTGGAAGTTGAGCAGTTAGTTCACTTTTCAACAGGACAAAGATCCGAAGCACACGGCTCATGATGGGCGAATTGGGCTATCATATAATACGACTCATGTTCTTCCACCTCCTCCTCAATCACCAGACCTCAATCCAACCGAGCACCTTTGGTAGGAACTGGAACAAAGTCTAAGAAAGTATCACTTTTCAACGTAGACTGACCTGAAGTATCCCTAATCGAAGAGTGGCACAAAATTGAACCAAATGTTTCCTGAAAGTTTAGGCATTTAATGACATATCGCCAAGAAAGCTTTATAAAACAAAAAAGTCATGCCGACCAAATATTAATTTTTATCTCTATTTTTCACATTTTAGCACAACTATTTTAGCTATTGCCAATACTTTTGTCCCTATGAAAACTTGCGTATTTTTTGTTTTTTATTGTTGTGTGAAGTGCACCCCTGTTTTTTTTACCCAATCCCTTCCGCCTAGTATGCTAACTGGCAAAGGGAGGAAACAAAATATCTATTATCAGTTCCATCTGCGAGCACCTCCAGAGCTTCCCCGTCTCAAGAGTAGCCCTCAGAATCAAAAGGGAAACATCGTCCCGGACTAAAAAGCGAATCATCCGCGTCCACGCCAAGGGGAATTGTCGGGGCACCTTTTAGTTCGAGGCCAAGTCCACTGATAAAAATCAGTCTCCCGCCGTCCAAAGCTAAAAGCGAAGCATCCCTGACCACTGAAGTCGGACGCACTAAGGCAACCATAAGCACAAGAAGTAGCCCTTTTTCCCCGCGAGCTATCACCAAAACGGCCCAATTTATGACAGGCGCGGCGTTAATCACGTTTACTACTGTCACTGATAGGCGTCTCTATATACGTGTCAGGTTCGCCGGGACCAAGTGCTAGCCTTGTGGGGCAAGGTCGAAAAAGCGTACGAGGTCGCCTCAGCAGTAATCTCTGAAGCCGGTTCAATGGAAACGATTTCAGTCATGCAATCCAAGTACGACTACTGATACTCTGTGTATGAGAGATGCGCCGCTAAACTTAGCGAGCAAATAGATACTGCTAGCGCCCAAAATAGACCGTCCGCTCAGTCCGCCATTTCGGCATATATTCCCACCGGCTGTCGCTTACCTCCTTGCGACACACAGATTTTTATAGGATTTTATATACGTTGGCCCACATTTCGAGGCCTCTTTACCGCAATCTACATAAATAATCCCAGGTTATCAGAGGCCGAGAAACTGTTACATCTCAATACGAAAATCATCGGCCAGGCTCAGGCGATTGTGTCGGAAGTCCCCTGTGACAAATGATGGCTTCCAATCAGCCTGGGCCAATCTAACTGAGCGTTTAGAGAACCGAAGATTGATAGTCAACAGCCAGCTCAAGGTTCTTTTCAACCAATTGCTTAACAGCAATGGAGTTAACCGAGATTAACATCGAAGACTGGGATTGTATCCGTGTTCCTATGCTCCTCCAAGCTACCTAAATTAACACTCTCCTTATAGAAAAAGTCCATCTCGTGAAAAAACATCTCATCTTGGCTTGAGATGAACGCCTTTCTCTTAGAACACTATCGCACTCTAAAAGCGATAGAGGAGCTAAAGCCAAGCGTAAATACTCCAGCACACTCCAGAATTGTTCGCACAGAACCTCTTACTACAAAAAAGCTTAACTCATTCGAGAATAAGGTCGCTAACAAGCCGCAATCGTGCAAATTATGCTCCAGGGAAATTCACCCTATCCGTCTGTGCCCATGATTTCTCCAAATGCCTGTCAGCGAACGGGCAACTTACATTAAACAGCAAAAACTATGTTTGAACTGTTTCGCTAGGGGCCATCAGTTAAGGCATTGCTTAAGTGCTCACAATTTTTTTAAGTGCAAGGGCCGTCACAATACACTCTTGCACAGTAGTGACAGTTCACAATTGGCTCCTGCGGTAGTCTCCATGTTACAAGCTACAACAGCGCCCTCTAATTAATCCATACAGTCCACTCGATCAACAATCGAATGTACATAATTACGTTTCAATTTACACCCACGGTGTTCTCCTTAGCACGGCTGTTATAAATTTTCGCCATTTGGGTGTAAATTATACAACTCGTGCACTGATCGACTCAGGATCAGAGGATTCATTTATTTACGAGCGTCTCTTCCACCTGATAAAGCTGCGGTACAAATCCGTACAGGTACTGGTATCGGGATTAAATGAATCGGTTGCAGCCCTGCCTCGTAAGCTCTGCCATTTTAAGATTGGCTCGCCCTCCAAGCTTCATATCCAAATAGAGGCATCAGCCTACGTCCTACCATATTTGGCAAAGAATCTACCACCATGTTTGATCCCCCAAAGCTTATTGAGATCCCTGGCAAACCTCCAGTTGGCTGACCCTAATTTCCACAGGAGATCGCAGATAGATGAGCTGATTGGCTCTGATATCCTACCGTCCATACTGACAGGCGGCTCCCATCCTAATATATGTGGCACGTTGCTGGGGCAAGAAACTGTTTTCTACTGGTTTCTAACCATTCTCCTCATTCTCAACTCGCATATCTGTATCTCAAGAAAAATTAGACATTATTCTCACAAAACTTTGGGAGGTGGAGTATATTCCAACCAAACTGGCAACAACAAGAATGGCAGATATGTAGTCACCCTACCTTTTCGCGAACCTAATCACATCCACTTAGAACAGTCAAGATATAGCGCAATAGCTCAGTTTCTAAAGAACAAGAACTGTTTAAAACGAAACCCTCCTTTGAAAGAGCAGTACTACTCCGTGATTCAGGAGTACTTCGACTTAGGTCATATGACGCAAGTCTCTCCAAACAGCAACCCCAATAATTTTAATTTGCCGCATCATGCTGTTTTTAAGCCCGACAGTACCACAACAAAGGTGCGCGTTGTGTTTAAATGGCAAAAGCCTAAATGATACACGGGATCAGTACTCAAATCCGATCTGACGATTCAGATATTAAAGTGGCGATTCCACCGCTACGTTTTCAAAGCCGACATAACTAAAATGTATCGGCAAATCCTGGTCGATCCAAGACAAACTCCCTACCAACGAATACTTTTTCGCAATTAGAACAAAGAACTTTGCGTCTTCGAGCTCAACACAGTTACCTTTGGGGTAAACTGTGCTCCATACCTCGCAATCCGGGTCCCCCATCAACTTGCTCGAGATATACAAGAGCAGTGTCCCATCGCTTCCGATATAATTGAAAACTGTATGTATGTCGATGACGCTCTAGCAGGGGCACACACGAAGCAACGAGCAATATCAGCTCTCGACAGAGCCGGGTTCCCTTTGAGAAAGTGGACATCGAACACATAGGATGTGTTAAAAGGAATCTCTAGGGACCAATTACTATGTGCGGATTTCTTAGAAATTGAAGAGGCTAGCGTCGCCAAGACAGTAGACATTCGATGGCAGGCCCCAACAGGCCAGTTTTTCTTTGCTCCGTCCAAAATGGTATGAAGTACTATCACAGATTGCGAAACTGTTCTATCCTGCTGGATATTTATGCAAGAGATCTGGCTCCAAGAACTGGGTTGGGATGATTCCCTGTCGGAAGTTCTGGTTCAACGTCGGCAAGAATTCTTAACCGACTGTCCCTTTCTCGAAGAGATCCGTATCCCAAGATTGGTCGATTTCCAGCCAAAGGCAAAGGAGCAGTTCCACGGCTTCTGCGACGGAAGGTTGAAACAACCAAAAATTTTCATATGTTAATTTGTTTAAATAAGTTTGACATATAAAAGATCAAATAAAAATATATTTCAATAAAATAATAAGTTGGTTATTCTAAAACTTTGAATTTTTAGTTGACAACACCACAATTGCCAATACACACATGTAAAAATAAACAGCTGCCGATCCGCATTCCGACTCCGTTTGTATGCAATTACACACTGTCCCATATAATTATTCTTGCTCCGAGACGAACCAACAAATAAAATGATAGTAAAATTCCTATTTATTTATTATAAGTGAACAGCACAAAAACACTACAAATGAACTCCACATTTGTCAACGTTGGGTACTCAGCCACAATACTGGGTATTTTATGAGTACCACAAAAAGTTGAAATAAATCATCCGTTACTGTAATCAAAGAACTCGTAATACAATTATAAAATTATCCAATCATCGATCATCAAAATTCCTTATAATTTTTTTATACATAATTATATTTTAAATTGATTTGATTTAAATTAAAATAATTTAACATAAACATTTAACATTAAACACTTCTGTGTTTTTTTGATTCAAGCATCGCAACCTCTACTACTAGGAGCGAGCACCCCTGTTTTTTTTTACCCAATCCCTTCCGCCTAGTATGCTAACTGGCAAAGGGGAGGAAACAAAATATCAATTATCAGTTCCGTCTGCGAGCACCATCAGAGATTCCCCGTCTCCAAGAGCAGCCCTCAGAATCAAAAGGGAAACATCGTCCCGGACTAAAAGCGAATCATCCGTGTCCACGCCAAGGGGAATTGTCGGGGCACCTTTTAGTTCGAGGCCAAGTCCACTGATAAAAATCAGTCTCCCGCCGTCCAAAGCTAAAAGCGAAGCATCCCTGACCACCGCAGTCGGACGCACTAAGGCAACCATAAGCACAAGAAGTAGCCCTTTTTCCCCGCGAGCTATCACCAAAACGGCCCAATTTATGACAGGCGCGGCGTTAATCACGTTTACTACTGTCACTGATAGGCGTCTCTATATACGTGTCAGGTTCGCCGGGACCAAGTGCTAGCCTTGTGGGGCAAGGTCGAAAAAAGCGTACGAGGTCGCCTCAGCAGTAATCTCTGAAGCCGGTTCAATGGAAACGATTTCAGTCATGCAATCCAAGTACGACTACTGGTACTCTGTGTATGAGAGATGCGCCGCTAAACTTAGCGAGCAAATAGATACTGCTAGCGTCCAAAATAGACCGTCCGCTCAGTCCGCCATTTCGGCATATATTCCCACCGGCTGTCGCTTACCTCCTTGCGACACACAGATTTTTATAGGATATTATATACGTTGGCCCACATTTCGAGGCCTCTTTACCGCAATCTACATAAATAATCCCAGGTTATCAGAGGCCGAGAAACTGTTACGTCTCAATGCGAAAATCATCGGCCAGGCTCAGGCGATTGTGTCGGAAGTCCCCTGTGACAAATGATGGCTTCCAATCAGCCTGGGCCAATCTAACTGAGCGTTTTGAGAACCGAAGATTGATAGTCAACAGCCAGCTCAAGGTTCTTTTCAACCTGCATCCAATCTCCCAATAGTCTGGAACGGCAATAAAGGAACGTCAGAGCACCATTCAAGGTTGCTTAACAGCAATGGAATTAACCGAGATTAACATCGAAGACTGGGATTGTATCCTCGTGTTCCTATGCTCCTCCAAGCTACCCAAATTAACACTCTCCTTATAGAAAAAGTCCATCTCGTGGAAAAACATCTCATCTTGGCTTGAGATGAACGCCTTTCTCTTAGAACACTATCGCACTCTAGAAGCGATAGAGGAGCTAAAGCCAAGCGTAAATACTCCAGCACACTCCAGAATTGTTCGCACAGAACCTCTTACTACAAAAAAGCTTAACTCATTCGAGAATAAGGTCGCTAACAAGCCGCAATCGTGCAAATTATGCTCCAGGGAGAATCACCCTATACGTCTGTGCCCATGATTTCTCCAAATGCCTGTCAGCGAACGGGCAACGTACATTAAACAGCAAAAACTATGTTTGAACTGTTTCGCTAGGGGCCATCAGTTAAGGGATTGCATAAGTGCTCACAATTGTTTTACGTGCAAAGGTCGTCACAATACACTGTTGCACAGTAGTGACAGTTCACAATTGGCTCCTGCGGTAGTCTCCATGTTACAAGCTGCAACAGCGCCCTCTAATTAATCCATACAGTCCACTCGATCAACAATCGAATGTACATAATTACGTTTCAATTTACACCCACGGTAGTTCTCCTGAGCACGGCTGTTATAAATTTTCGCCATTTGGGTGTAAATTATACAACTCGTGCACTGATCGACTCAGGATCAGAGGATTCATTTATTATCGAGCGACTCTTCCACCTGATAAAGCTGCGGTACAAATCCGTACAGGCACAGGTATCGGAATCAAATGAATCGGTTGCAGCCTTGCCTCGCAAGGTGTGCCATTTTAAGATTGGCTCGCCTTCCAAGCCCCGTATCCAAATAGAGGCATCATCCTACGTCCTACCACATTTGGCAAAGAATTTACCACCATGTTTGATCCCCCAAAGGTTATTGAGAACCCTGCCAAATCTTCAGTTGGCTGACCCTAAAATTTCCACAGGAGTTCGCAGATAGATGTGCTGATTGGCTCTGATATCCTACCGTCCATACTAACAGGCGGCTCCCATCCTAATATATGTGGTAAGTTGCTGGGTCAAGAAACTGTTTTCGGCTGGATTCTAACAGGCCCAGATTCAAAGACCGCATCCAATGCGATCTCCTCATTCTCAACTCGCATATATGTATCTCAAGAAAAATAAGACATTATTCTCACAAAACTTTGGGAGATGGAGTATATTCCAACCAAACTGGCAGCAACGAGAATGGCAGATATGTAGTCACCCTACCTTTTCGCGAACCTAATCACATCCACTTAGAACAGTCAAGATATAGCGCAATAGCTCAGATTCTAAAGAACGAGAAGTGTTTAAAACGAAACCCTCCTTTGAAAGAGCAGTACTACTCCGTGATTTAGGAGTATTTCGACTTAGGTCATATGACGCAAGTCTCTCCACACAGCAACCCCAATAATTTTTATTTGCCGCATCATGCTGTTTTTAAGCCCGACAGCACCACAACAAAGGTGCGCGTTGTGTTTAACGTCTCCAGACCGTCTTCCAATGGCAAAAGCCTAAATGATATCCTACACACGGGATCAGTACTCAAATCCGATCTGACGATTCAGATATTAAAGTGGCGGTTCCACCGCTACGTTTTCAAAGACGACATAACTAAAATGTATCGGCAAATCCTGGTCGATCCAAGACAAACTCCCTACCAACGAATACTTTTTCGCAATTAGAACAAAGAACTTTGCGTCTTCGAGCTCAACACAGTTACCTTTGGGGTAAACTGTGCTCCATACCTCGCAATCCGGGTCCCCCATCAACTTGCTCGAGATTGTCGATGACGCTCTAGCAGGGGCACACACGAAGCAACGAGCAATATCAGCTCTCGACAGAGCCGGGTTCCCTTTGAGAGAGTGGACGTCGAACACATAGGATGTGTTAAAAGGAATCTCTAGGGACCAATTACTATGTGCGGATTTCTTAGAAATTGAAGAGGCTAGCGTCGCCAAGACAGTAGACATTCGATGGCAGGCCCCAACAGGCCAGTTTTTCTTTGCTCCGTCCAAAATGGTATGAAGTACTATCACAGATTGCGAAACTGTTCTATCCTGCTGGATGGCTAGCACCTGTGATAGTTCGAGCAAAGATATTTATGCAAGAGATCTGGCTCCAAGAACTGGGTTGAGATGATTCCCTGTCGGAAGTTCTGGTTCAACGTTGGCAAGAATTCTTAACCGACTGTCCCTTTCTCGAAGAGATCCGTATCCCAAGATTGGTCGATTTCCAGCCAAAGGCAAAGGAGCAGTTCCACGGCTTCTGCGACGGAAGGTTGAAACAACCAAAAATTTTCATATGTTAATTTGTTTAAATAAGTTTGACATATAAAAGATCAAATAATAAATATATTTCAATAAAATAATAAGTTGGTTATTCTAAAATTTTGAATTTTTAGTTGACAACACCACAATTGCCAATACACACATGTAAAAATAAACAGCTGCCGATCCGCATTCCGACTCCGTTTGTATGCAATTACACACTGTCCCATATAATTATTCTTGCTCCGAGACGAACCAACAAATAAAATGATAGTAAAATTCCTATTTATTTATTATAAGTGAACAGCACAAAAACACTACAAATGAACTCCACATTTGTCAACGTTGGGTACTCAGCCACAATACTGGGTATTTTATGAGTACCACAAAAAGTTGAAATAAATCATCCGTTACTGTAATCAAAGAACTCGTAATACAATTATAAAATTATCCAATCATCGATCATCAAAATTCCTTATAATTTTTTTATACATAATTATATTTTAAATTGATTTGATTTAAATTAAAATAATTTAACATAAACATTTAACATTAAACACTTCTGTGTTTTTTTTGATTCAAGCATCGCAACCTCTACTACTAGGAGCGAGCACCCCTGTTTTTATTTACCCAATCCCTTCCGCCTAGTATGCTAACTGGCAAAGGGGAGGAAACAAAATATCAATTATCAGTTCCGTCTGCGAGCACCATCAGAGATTCCCCGTCTCCAAGAGCAGCCCTCAGAATCAAAAGGGAAACATCGTCCCGGACTAAAAGCGAATCATCCGTGTCCACGCCAAGGGGAATTGTCGGGGCACCTTTTAGTTCGAGGCCAAGTCCACTGATAAAAATCAGTCTCCCGCCGTCCAAAGCTAAAAGCGAAGCATCCCTGACCACCGCAGTCGGACGCACTAAGGCAACCATAAGCACAAGAAGTAGCCCTTTTTCCCCGCGAGCTATCACCAAAACGGCCCAATTTATGACAGGCGCGGCGTTAATCACGTTTACTACTGTCACTGATAGGCGTCTCTATATACGTGTCAGGTTCGCCGGGACCAAGTGCTAGCCTTGTGGGGCAAGGTCGAAAAAGCGTACGAGGTCGCCTCAGCAGTAATCTCTGAAGCCGGTTCAATGGAAACGATTTCAGTCATGCAATCCAAGTACGACTACTGGTACTCTGTGTATGAGAGATGCGCCGCTAAACTTAGCGAGCAAATAGATACTGCTAGCGCCCAAAATAGACCGTCCGCTCAGTCCATCATTTCGGCATATATTCCCACCGGCTGTCGCTTACCTCCTTGCGACACACAGATTTTTATAGGATATTATATACGTTGCGAAAATCATCGGCCAGGCTCAGGCGATTGTGTCGGAAGTCCCCTGTGACAAATGATGGCTTCCAATCAGCCTGGGCCAATCTAACTGAGCGTTTTGAGAACCGAAGATTGATAGTCAACAGCCAGCTCAAGGTTCTTTTCAACCTGCATCCAATCTCCCAATAGTCTGGAACGGCAATAAAGGAACTTCAGAGCACCATTCAAGGTTGCTTAACAGCAATGGAATTAACCGAGATTAACATCGAAGACTGGGATTGTATCCTCGTGTTCCTATGCTCCTCCAAGCTACCCAAATTAACACTCTCCTTATAGAAAAAGTCCATCTCGTGAAAAAACATCTCATCTTGGCTTGAGATGAACGCCTTTCTCTTAGAACACTATCGCACTCTAGAAGCGATAGAGGAGCTAAAGCCAAGCGTAAATACTCCAGAACACTCCAGAATTGTTCGCACAGAACCTCTTACTACAAAAAAGCTTAACTCATTCGAGAATAAGGTCGCTAACAAGCCGCAATCGTGCAAATTATGCTCCAGGGAGAATCACCCTATACGTCTGTGCCCATGATTTCTCCAAATGCCTGTCAGCGAACGGGCAACTTACATTAAACAGCAAAAACTATGTTTGAACTGTTTCGCTAGGGGCCATCAGTTAAGGGATTGCATAAGTGCTCACAATTGTTTTACGTGCAAAGGTCGTCACAATACACTGTTGCACAGTAGTGACAGTTCACAATTGGCTCCTGCGGTAGTCTCCATGTTACAAGCTGCAACAGCGCCCTCTAATTAATCCATACAGTCCACTCGATCAACAATCGAATGTACATAATTACGTTTCAATTTACACCCACGGTGTTCTCCTGAGCACGGCTGTTATAAATTTTCGCCATTTGGGTGTAAATTATACAACTCGTGCACTGATCGACTCAGGATCAGAGGATTCATTTATTATCGAGCGACTCTTCCACCTGATAAAGCTGCGGTACAAATCCGTACAGGCACAGGTATCGGAATCAAATGAATCGGTTGCAGCCTTGCCTCGCAAGGTGTGCCATTTTAAGATTGGCTCGCCTTCCAAGCCCCGTATCCAAATAGAGGCATCATCCTACGTCCTACCACATTTGGCAAAGAATTTACCACCATGTTTGATCCCCCAAAGGTTATTGAGAACCCTGCCAAATCTTCAGTTGGCTGACCCTAAAATTTCCACAGGAGTTCGCAGATAGATGTGCTGATTGGCTCTGATATCCTACCGTCCATACTAACAGGCGGCTCCCATCTTAATATATGTGGCAAGTTGCTGGGTCAAGAAACTGTTTTCGGCTGGATTCTAACAGGCCCAGATTCAAAGACCGCATCCAATGCGATCTCCTCATTCTCAACTCGCATATCTGTATCTCAAGAAAAATAAGACATTATTCTCACAAAACTTTGGGAGATGGAGTATATTCCAACCAAACTGGCAGCAACGAGAATGGCAGATATGTAGTCACCCTACCTTTTCGCGAACCTAATCACATCCACTTAGAACAGTCAAGATATAGCGCAATAGCTCAGATTCTAAAGAACGAGATGTGTTTAAAACGAAACCCTCCTTTGAAAGAGCAGTACTACTCCGTGATTTAGGAGTATTTCGACTTAGGTCATATGACGCAAGTCTCTCCACACAGCAACCCCAATAATTTTTATTTGCCGCATCATGCTGTTTTTAAGCCCGACAGCGCCACAACAAAGGTGCGCGTTGTGTTTAACGTCTCCAGACCGTCTTCCAATGGCAAAATCCTAAATGATATCCTACACACGGGATCAGTACTCAAATCCGATCTGACGATTCAGATATTAAAGTGGCGGTTCCACCGCTACGTTTTCAAAGACGACATAACTAAAATGTATCGGCAAATCCTGGTCGATCCAAGACAAACTCCCTACCAACGAATACTTTTTCGCAATTAGAACAAAGAACTTTGCGTCTTCGAGCTCAACACAGTTACCTTTGGGGTAAACTGTGCTCCATACCTCGCAATCCGGGTCCCCATCAACTTACTCGAGATATACAAGAGCAGTGTCCCATCGCTTCCGATATAATTGAGAACTGTATGTATGTCGATGACGCTCTAGCAGGGGCACACACGAAGCAACGAGCAATATCAGCTTTCGACAACGCCGGGTTCCCTTTGAGAATGTGGAATTTGAAAACATAGAATGTGTTAAAAGGAATCCCTAGGGACCAATTACTATGTGCGGATCTTAGATATTAATGCAAGAGATCTGGCTCCAAGAACTGGGTTGGGATGATTCCCTGTCGGAAGTTCTGGTTCAACGTTGGCAATAATTCTTAACCTACTGTCCCTTTCTCGAAGAGTTCCACGGCTTCTGCGACGCGTCCCAGCGCGCATATGGTACTGCACTTTATTTGCGTGTCGAGATAAACGGATGCATCTCCAGTCATCTCCTCTCAGCAAAAACGAGAGTCGCGCCACTTAAGACGGTATCACTACCACGCGTAGAGCTGCGTAGCGCCGTCCTTCTTTCCGAGCTCACCACGGCTCTTATTCCTCAGCTCCCTATCGAGAGTAGAGAACTATTCAATTGGGCATACTCCACCATTGTTCTTGCCTGGCTGGATAAACCTCCATACAAATAGTCTACTTTTGTGGCTAACCAGGTAGCCAAGATAACGTCGACCAAGGGCAAATGGTCCCATGTTCGATCCAAACATAACCCAGCTGACTTAGCTACTCGAGGGGTTTCTCCTCGGGACCTGTTGAGCAGCACTTTGTGGTGGCATGGGCCGGAATGGTTACAACTACTACAAGAACAATGGCCAGTTCCTGTTACGGTACTTGAGACAGAGATAGAACAATGCGCAGTTAAGTGCAATTCTCACAGCTACCCTCCATAGCGCAGTAACTCTAATACGCCTGCATGCTCTTATGACTCCATTGTGATCAATGAACGGATTGAGAAAAATTGTGGGACTTCAACTAGGTATAAGTTGCTTGTCCAGCAAACACTGGTACTCAATTCGAGGAGTATGTACAACTAGCCGCTCTTGAGCTTCGGGTTGCTCAACACTGTTGATGTCCTTTGCAAACTGAGTATCAAGATTCTGACAGCGCTTTATGAAGTGGTACATATAGGCCACGACACTAAGTGCCTTGCTGAATTCTGAGAAGCGATCTACGATGTGCGATTTTGGAGGCAACTTTGCTAAGTTGCCTTTCACGGGACGTAGCTCTTCATCAGTTTCATGGACTGATTCGATTGGAGTTGGCCATTGAGATTGTGGTAATTGTGGCCATTCTGGTCCATACTACCACAGATCATTGGCCACGAGGTCGCATGAAGGAACACCTCTGCTAGCCAAATTTGCAGATTGCATTCGGAGGGAACGTCAGCCATTTTTCTGGAGATTAGCGAAACTATTAGCCATTAAAGTCATCCATTTGCATGGTTGCTTGCTGATCCAGGCTAGCACTATTGTTGAGGTGGTCTTGCAGAAAAGCTCCTGTCTTTCGACAGACAAGCAGGAACGCGCCACACAACTATAAGCGAGGAAGGGAGATGGTTTTCACAGGAGCGACCCTGGTTTTCGCTGACAGAAGGTGGACTGAAATATCATGCGCAGTGTCAATTCGGGTATAAAATGCTGCTCCGTAAGCGCTCTGAGACGCATCGCAAAAACCATGAAACTACAACTTGGCCTTAGTGGATGATTGAACCCATCTGGAGATGCATCAAATCCACACCCATAAATTCCTTAGCAATTTGCATTCACAGAAAAAACATACTGAAGCTCTTCACTAACATTCACTGAAACTCAAATTTTAATTTTTACTAATTTAACATATGACTTCTGTTATGCTTAATTCTGTCGCAAGATTGAACAAATACTAAAAAAATACTAAAAATCCTTGAGCGCCTAAGAGGCACTCGCGGTGTGTTCTTTGTTTCGTTGTCTGCGATTTGCAATAATTAAAAAAGCCAGTGTTAAAATTAACTCAGGAGAGGCACTTGGCGAAAATAGCATAAACTATATTTCACCAAAAACGGTATTATTTTTTTGTGAGAATGTGGGGGGTGTTCTCCTGTATATTTCTGCACAATTGCGTGATATTATGCTAATGTTAAAGTTTATCACTTTTTATAAAAAACAATGCGTTTTATCTCTTTCAATGGTTTATTTCGAATGTAAGTCAAGACTACAAGTATGGCGTCTGTGTTCTGTTCTTAAGATACGTTGTTTGGAAGCTTGGAAGCAGCAACAAACTGGAATGATGCGAACTTGTGGATATGAAGCATACTTTGCTGCATGAACATCCCGCCACTTGCCCACACCGAGCACCAAGCACACGATGTCAATAACAATGTTTTTCAGTTTTTTCTGGATGCACTCGTCGATTGGTTTTATGGTGGGTATAGGGGTCCGAATCTGAAGTTGGCTCTCCCGTCAGGAGAATAACTTCCATTTTCGAGTCTTGGGCCCCTTTTGATGAAGGAGGTACAAGCCCCTTCAGTACCGATGCGAGTGACGGAAATCTCTAGGGCTTTTGCCAAGGATACATCGATGCGACTCGTTGGACTGCACGGATTGATAAGTGCTCGAGTCTCGAAGAATTTTGTACCAGTTCCAAGGAGCCCCAGTGCAGTAGGCAGTACACTAATGCTCCTGTGCTGGAGGAGCGACGTAAGCGTTGTAGCTGAGACTGTGGAACCGGAGCTCGGCATCCGTGATGTGGGCGCACCTTGTCATGCAGGGCACGCGGCTTCTGGTGTGCACATTGTTTCTTCTCCTCTCCTTTGATGTGGAGTAAACTCTCATAGTCGTTGCCACAGGACCGGCAGCGATCATTGCTGCGCCACGATGAGCGTGAGTGCTCGTAGGCCAGGCAATTGGGGCAGTACTTGTTAATAAGTACTGCCCGGAGACGCTTCTCAGGGCTCAGGCTCAGGAAGCGTTGGCACTTCCGCAGTGCGTGCACCTTACGGCATAACCGGCATCGGTACAACCCCACTCCACGAGGCTGTTACCTGTTGTTGTTTGGGCGAGGAATCATATTGATAAAGGAGGAAACAGGTCTGTATCCATGGAAGGGTGGCATCGGAGTCAATTGGAAGATGGATGAGTTTAGCCACAGGCCTCTTGATGACCTCTGAAACATAACTGCTGATCAAGGGCCTTGATACGCTGCCAGTGGTAAAGGATGGGCGCTGCACTCTCTTTAATTTCAGGCTCCAAAATCGATACAAGAGGACCGCCGACGAGGAAATTGCCTCGACTAAGGGCCAGTAGGTCAGCCGGGTTCTTTGATAATGGAGAGATTGGCCTCGAGTTGAGGCATGCTTCTATTTTTGATAGAAGTGTCGATAGCTCTTCAAACGTTTATTTGAGAGAGGAAGTGCTCTTGTTATAGAGAGTCCAGAAGTTCTTTACTCCCGCTTCTTATGGAAGCAACAAGTTTTTATGGCTGTAGGATGAAATTATGCACGTTTGCACAAGCGAGGAAGGGAGATGCGACCCAGGTTTTCGCTGTCAGCAGGTGTAGCATGCAGAAGGGTATATATGCGATTTTGTGCTCTATTCAAGAGGTCACCAGCTTCGTGCGGTTGATGTTCTTCCGCAGAGGTGAAGAGATTCGGAAGGTGTGCACTTCTAGCGTCGCTCTAAACTATGCTCGTCGGATTTGGCGTGGGTCTTTTCCTCTTCCCTTCAAATATCACTCCTTTTGTGCTCAGAGAGGTTAAGTGCACTGACTGTATACTAATAAGATGAAGGTCTAATAGGTTGTATTCGGGCTGTACCCATGTACACAATTAATATAAATGAGAACGGCGGACTGTTATGTGAGAATTTCAGTGGCTAGGGTGCGGTAGGTGTTGATCGCTCCCTATTCTTTACCCTCCCAACCTTGGTAACTCGTGATTAACTTGGGTGGTTACCCCTTTACTAATGTTTTATTTAATTCAACATAAACAATATGACTTCAGCGTAGGATCGTACCGGCGACGGACCCTTCTATACAATTTATCGGTACATTTTAACTAAAGTATACTTCAGATAACAATCATCTGATCAATATAAGAATGCTTTACTCTTTAGCATTTTCCTTTTTCTTTTTCTTTTGCCTAAACTAATGCGTAACAGGGCGATGTTAAACTATTATATATATTCATGTTAATCCACGAGCATTCCGAGTGCGATTAAACCGATTAAACCGATTAAATAATTCGTTCGCCAATAATAGGCCGTACTCACTTTAAGTTATATTCAGACTTGTCACTCACTGTTATATCCATCGGTGCAGGTTCGTTGGGCCCATCGAAAGTGCAGTTTGTGTGGTGCTTTAAAGCTTTTGGTAGCTGTGCATAAAGAAAATTATTTAAACGGAAATCGCTGCTACGGGTAACGCTACTATGTACTCACAGGAAATTCGTATATTAAGGTTACATTAAAACAATAAAGAAAGCAAAGAAAATAATTAAAATCTAAGAATCCAAACTCAGATTGGTTGGCCTCCAGACAACATCAAACAGCTGCTAATCCTATGCGGCTGGACGAAGGATAATTCCAACTAGAACGCATGCGCGCGAGGTACCGAACGAAGTAGACTATTCGATTGCGGTTCACTCTTCGTTTCCAGATAAAGACTTCTCTTTCACTCCTTTGTGTCGCACCTACGCTTCACGCTATCAAGCGCGGCTATATTCTGCCGAGTAAGATAAGGTATGCAAGACACAACAACGACAACTCGGTCGTTTTAAGCATTAGACAAATATATAGCGATGAAAAGGGCCGGTGTAAGCTTTGAGTTGAGCCAACTGCGCCTCAGCCGGTGTGTACTGGAGCTTAACTAATTCAACGAATAATCGCCGAAATAGGGGCGGTGCTTGAGTATGGGGCTCTTTCGGCCGGTCTCCAAATTATGTTTAATGTTTACTTTTCATGGAAAAGTATCACCTGTTCCAACACTATGTCGCGTACGCGAATACTTCTTAACCAAATAAGTTTGTCTTCAATTTTGATTATAACCGAAAGAGTTTAACACGTGTAATCTTAGCAATGTTAATTAGAAAAATGAGCAGACGATATGACTTCGTTGCGTCTGTTCGATTTCACAGCTCAAGACAAAGTGAACGAGTGCGACCTCGTGTATTTCTCACTTTGGCTATGCAACTACTGTGCCACGCCAGCTACTTTTGTCGCTTGTGATATTTAACGGAACTATGGCGTGATTTCTCCTCTTATTCTTGTCGCTTTATGCAGGGAGCGAGACGACTTTATGCTGACCACCTAGAGAGATAATACTCTACTTTAGTTGCTGGGTATATACGACTTACTATTAAAAGTTTAATTTTTCAAACTTACTGGCCCCCACACAGGTGGACTGAAACATCATGCGCAATCCATCCGGGCATAAATTGCTGCTCCGTAAGCGCTCTGAGACGCTTCACAAAATCCATGAAACTGAAACTTAGGGGATGATTGAACCCATCTGGAGAGGCGTATCTTATTGAGAGGAATTCTTGCCATCTTTGTAGGAGTTGGCTTGGCAAGGATTGGTCCCAACCCAGATCATGAAGCCAGATCTCTTGCATGAAGATCTTAGCACGGACCACAATGGAGCTAACTATCCCGCTGGATCGAACGGCTTGGCGATTTGTGAAAGCACCTCACGTTCTGTGTAGGATTGCTTTATTTTGATGACCGAGGGGGCGAAGAGGAACTCATCGGTGTCTGCTTTCCAGCGTATACCGAGAGTCTTCGCAAGGCTCCACGAAATCGGCTCGATGTAGATACTCTCTCGAAAGATTAATGAGCACTGCCTTGTTAGAGGTCAATTTGCGCAATGGAAATCTAGCAGTGCCCAGAGCTGTGCGTAGCTCGTCGATGGCTCGGACGGCACCATTTTTAGTGTGTGCTCCGGCAAGCAAGTTGTCGACGAACATATAATTGGATAAAACGTTGCTTGCCTAAAGGATATTGTGAGCGAACGTCATTGGACAGCTGCTGCAGGACCCGAATCGCCAGGAAGGGAGCACACTTGACACCAAAGGTGAGGGTGTTGAGCTTAAATCAGAGAGCTCACCCTCTTGGGATTCTTTGAATCGGGGTGTGGTTTGGGTCAACGCGGATTGGCATTTACATTTTGGTAATATCGGCGTTGAACACATAGCGGAAGAAAGTCCATTTCAAGATCTGAATGGTTAGATCGGATTGCCCTCTCGCGAGAAATATGGACCTGTCATGGTTCTGCCTTGAGCAAAGTTTGCAAGATTGAGCCTTAATGCTCGCCTTGGCTTCAAAGTAGTTGTTCTTTTTGGTGGTAGGCTGCTTTTGAGCAGGTCTGGAGTGGACTTTTGCATTTGTGCTGGGCTTCATGCTCTCAATCGCCTCTAAAGTGCGGTAGCGTTCTAACAAGAAGGAATTCAGGTCATTCCACATAGGGATGTCAACCTTGTTGGGCAACGACTGTTCCAACAGCGAAAGTGTAAGCTTGGGTTAGAGGCGCACAAGTAAACTAGAAGGCAATCCCAGTTTACAGTACTAATGGGGGAGTGCTCTAAAGCTGTCAAGCAACCTTAGATGGTGCTCTGCAGATCTTTAATACCAGCTGCTGATTCCTGCGAAACTGACGGAAGATTAAAGAGAACGTGAACGGGTGTTAACTAACATCTTTTTATTCTTAAATCTGTTAGTTAAAACACTCCACGCTGATGCGAAACCATTCTTTGTGATAGGAGACTTGGACACGATTGCCTTCGCTTCCCCGCCTGTCTTTGGGTTGAGGTGAAATATTTTTTCGTCCTCTGTTAACCGTGGATTGGTTATATAGACTGCTGTGAAAAGATCTCGGCACGTGGGCTATTATAAATATTCCCCATAAAAAATGACAATCTCCATGGGAGGAAGACCACTTGCTTGCGGGCTAGGCACTTTATTATCTTTATTTGCTCATTAAGAGTAAAGGCACAGCTCGCATAAACAAAGTAGCAGTGGTCATATTTCGCTTGCATGGCTTGCAGCGCTCACACTCCTGCTCGACCTTGCCCCGTAGGGCGCGTACCTGGTCTAAGCGGACTTTAAGAGTGTAGAGCGACACTACAAGGTATTTTTAACTTAACAGGTGAAATTAATTGAAACGCTGGAATCCGGCCAATTTTGATGGTGTTTTTTTTAAAAACAGAAAATCAACATACAAATATTTATTTTAGCTAATGAAATGAAATAAATTGGAACGATGGAATCGGACCAATTTTGATTAGATGTTTTTTTTTATTTAATAGAAAACCAGGGCAAATCAAAAAATACAAATTTTAAAAATTTTACTTTATTTAACTAATCAATTAAATTAATTGGAACGATGGAATTGGTCTAATTCGAAATTATTGCATGTACATAAAATATTTATAATAAAAAATTATTAATCAAAAAAATGAAAATCACAAAAAATATTTAATACATATGTGGATGTCGATGTGGAAGTGACTTGAAAATATAACTTTTTTTTTGAGTAGAAATAATTTGCATTAACATAAGGGTTACAAGTGCCGTGCAACGGGTACTTTGTAAACAAATACGTCTGGTACCCTCGTTATTTTGTGTTGGGATTTATGTTGTTTGTTTTAATAAAACAGATAATAATATAATAATTTACGTCAAAATGTAATTGCAAGCAATCCAATTAATTAACATATGTAGTTTGCTAGTGCCTCGTTTCAGTTCGTAGGACCCAAAACATAGCGATCGGAAAGTGTCACTTTGAGCACTATTATGTGATTATTTTAATTGTTATGCTTCGTTAAATTTGTAGGATCCAACATAAATAAGGGATAATTTATTCAATAACTATTTATTTTGTATGTGTATGTTTTACTACTTCCCTGTAGTTCTGATGGTGTCAAGCGGTGAACCTATACTAACGATATGATGCATCACCGTTCGTTAGGTCATGCGAAAACCCAGAGAAAAAAATGAAAGAAAGTTAGCGAAAGGTCATGCTATTCATGCCGATCAAAACGAAAATGTTAAAGAAAGAATCTCAAAAATTGGATGACGAACATAAATGTTTCATTACAGTGTCCAAATCAAATGGAGTTGCTTCTCGATCGCCAGAAGGCAATTTTTTAAATAAAATTATAATTCATTTTAGAGAACTATGAGTATTAAACCCCTTTGCACCAGCTTTATCGCTAGCACCTTTGCACCAGCATTATCGCTAAGTAAAATGTGCGTAAATCAGATAAATCGCTGGCATCTTTGCTCTAGCACAATCGCTAAGTTAAGTGTAATAACGAAATCGTCAACCCTCTTGCACTAGGTAAATCATTCATATTGTCATTTATTTTTAATATGGATATGGATATACAAAAACAATATTTCTAGCCTGATTTTTTTAATCATTTGTGTTTTTGGGTTGCGAGTGCTTATACTTTGGTATATGTATGTATGTATGTGGGTTGGGTTAATGCTGTATAACCAAATCCCATTGTACACAACCAACAACAGAATAATCCTTAGACAACGAATACGCTTTGAGATGAATAACGAGTACACGATGATGACACGAGCAAAGAGGACGGCGAATACGACGGCGAGTTATCCAAAAAACGACGATCAACGAAGACAGTACAAAGCCACGAGGTCAAAGTGCTGTACGACGGGCAGACGTTTGCTCGTTAAGACGAAAAGTTCAACGCTGGACCTGTGTGGTATGAAGTCTAAGACGAACGACTTTCAATCGAATGCTAATAATCATAAGCAATTTCAGCTGTTAATTAAATAATTCACTTATTTGTAATAAGCCATTAATATAAAACCCCATATTTTGGGCGATCGTCCGAGATTAATAAAATTTAAAACGTGAGATCGTTTCAAATACAATTACGCAAAACCAAATAATAATTCAAAGTGAGAAAAAATAAGAGGTTCTGGTCGGGGAGCTCCCGACTAGGGGATACCCTGAACCAACACCAAATGCAGATAGTGCTGCGCGCTCGTTTGCTTTAGTAGTAATAAAGAGATACATTTAAAAAAAGTTCCCTTGGCAGGGTTTGAACTCGCAACTGACCGCGCTACTTTCCGCCACCTCTACTCAATAGCCACACCAACAATTAAGTTTTAGTGAGAAAAAAACGAATTAAAATAGCAGGACAGAAAACAATACAATCACAGTTGCAATGATGTTGATAGAATTCAAAGAAGACGCGCATGAATGTGTGTGTGTACATGTAAACAGAAATTCTCGGAATTTGCGCATGCTGCACGTGTTTGCAGGCCAAAACACACGCAAGTAATCGAATATCGGAAACAAACTCGATCTGCGCGGGGACTAGGAGGGCTTACAGCTAAAGTTTCGAGTCTCTAGCTCTTAAAAGTTCGGAGATCCTTGCGTTCATACATACGGACAGACGGACGGACGGACGGATAGGGTTCGAACTCGCAACAGACCGCACTACTTACCGCCGCCTCTACTCAACAACCACACCACACATTGAGTCTTCGTGGGAAAAAACCAATTTAAACAGCAGCACATAAAACAATACAATCGCAATTGCAATGCTGTTGATAGAATTCAAAGCTGGACATGAATGTGTGTGTGTACATGTATACAGAAATTCTTGGCATTTGTGCTTGCAGCCGCTGATAGGAGAAACGTCAATTTTCAGAAGTACATCCTATTGTACTAAAAGATATTCGTGTATTATCAAAAAGTCATTTGCATTTAAATTGTGGCTTAAATTTGTGGGCAGCATACATTGGTGTTTTTACTTGATTTATGGTAATGTGATAGTAGCGGGGAGGTGACGATAGCTGTAAAATGAAAGATACTTGATATACATATATGTTTACACAAAAATTGTATCTTGCCGACGGTACTTTATTAAAGTTGGCTTTGACTCCGGAACCAGAACCAAACATATTCACCACTTACACTTACAAACATTGTAACATAAATTCTGAAAATATACATAGACGAGAAAAAAACCTAACAGTCAACAAACGTGTTTTTCTGACGAGAAAAAAGAATTCATTTGCAGAGCAGAAACCCCCCATAGGAGCAGCAATTCGTCTAACTTATTCAACTGGAAGCCCTGCGCACGCCCTACTACAACATTTTGTCCTTCGAGCCGAGATATCAGATCAGTATGGAATGACCGAAATGGTGTACAGTATTAAGTCCAACGAAATTGGAAAATGTTACTAAATTTGTTATTGTTATTTAGTTTCCTTATTAAAAAATTATTAGATTTATTTCGTTATTAAAACGCCCTGTCAATAGAAAATTAACCTTTTTACGATGTGCGGGTCAACTAAGCGAAAAAATAGGAGTATTCTTAGTTTTTTTGGGCGGGGGATGTATAGTCCAAGTCCCCGCTCACGAATGACGGCTTTCAGTCAGCGTGGGCGAGACATTCGGAAAGATTTGAAAATAAGCGACTGTTAGTCAATAGTCAATTGAAAATTCTTTTCAATCTCCCCTTAGCGACACAAGAGTCCGGAGCCGCCCTTAAATAGCTTCAGGGCACAAACCAGGGGTGTTTAACGGCTCTCGACTTGTCCAGGGTGCGCACCGAAAATTGGGATTGTCTGCTTATTTTTTTGTGCTCCTCTAAATTGCCTAAGCTTACGCTGTCATTATGGAAACAATCGCTCCACGATAAGGCAGAGATACCTCAATGGTCCGAAATGAATACATTTCTGATTGACCGATATCGCACCTTAGAGGCGGTGGAGGATGTACGACCAACCGCACATACGACATCCCTGTCCAAACCCACAAAAAGAGCCCAACCACCTGAGAACCTTCGAAGCAACATTGACCACAAAGTCTCAACACTGCAAATTGTGTCAAAAGAAAAACCATCCCGTGCGTCTATGCCTACGATTCCTACAAATATCCGTACCCGAGAGAGTTTCCGTCATTAAGCAAAAAAAAGTTGTGCTTAAACTGCTTCGCCAGAGAGCACCAATTGAAAGATTGCACTAGCGCACATAGTTCTCCTCGGCACAGCTGTCAACCAAGTGCGACATTTGGGCACAAAATATACAGCTTGGACATTAATCGACTCTGGGTCAGAAGCGACCTTTATATCAGAGCGGTTCTTTAAAAGGGTTAAACTTCCATATCAACCCGACGACGTAAATCAAGCTATTTCGGCTCAACCACAAAATCTTTTTCATGTTAATATTGGCTCTCCGATAAAGCCCAGGATTCATATTGAATCCTCGGCATATGTTTTTCCAAAGCTAGCAGGCAATTTGCCCTCCTACACCATCCCCCAAAATGCTTTGAAAGAACTTCCAAAATTACACATGTCCGATCCCTCTTTCTATAGGAGCTCACAGATAGACGTGGTTCTCGGCGCCGATATCCTCCCATCCATATAGTTAGGTGGCTCCTATCTAACATATGTGGCACTCTCCTTCGTAAAGAAATTATTTTCGACTGAATCCTTACAGGCCCCGTTTCTAAGACCAGTGCCAAAACTGTCGCATCCTTTTCAACTCAAGTATCGCTGAATCCAAATGCGAGCTTGGATAAACTGCTCACAAAATTTTGGGAGGTGGAGGATGTTCCAGTATAGCTGGAAAAGGAATCCGACCTGTTTTGTGAGCGCAACTCCCAAAAACCACTAAAAAATATAAAAACGGCAGATACTTGGTCACACTGCCATTCAAGAATTCCGCTCACATCCAGTTGGGCCAATCAAGGTCCATCCCACTAGCTCAATTCCCCCTTATAGAGCAGTACGACGCGGTGATCCAGGAATATCTGGACGTAGGTCATATGCGACAAGTCATCCAAGCAATGGTTCGGATAACTTTTATCTTCCACTCCATGCTGTTCATAAGCCTGACAGAACCACGACCAAGCTCCGTTTTTTAACTAGTTACTAGTATTAAACGCCTCCCACCCCTCATCGAATGGTAGAAGTCTAAACGATGTGCTACATGCAGGGCCCGTTCCGCAATCCGATTTTATCATTTAAATTCTTAGATGGCGCTTCTTCCGATACGTCTTCAATGCCGATATCACGAAAATGTATCCGCAGATACTTGTGCATCCCAAACACACGCCCTATCAGATAATTCTGTTCCGAGCAAAGGACAACGAGCTTCGTGACTTCGAGCTCAACACAGTCACGTTAGGAGTTAACTGTGCCCCCTTTTTGGCAATCCGGGTACTACACCAACTATCTCCCTATCCCTTAGCAAGTCACATTATCGCAAATGTATGTCGACGATGTTCTAGCGGGAGCCCATTTCAAATCAACAGCAGGTCAAGCAATTGCAGAACTCCGCAAAGCCCTCGAGTCTGCCGGGTTCCCCTTGCGAAAATGGACATCCAATGAAAAGGACTTAATAAGAGCGATTCCCAAGGACCACTTGCTTCGCGCCGACTTCTTAGAGATCGAGGAGGCCTGTTCGGCAAAGACTCTCAGATGAATTCTTTTTCGCTCCATCCGAGCTAACAACCAAGCAGTCCGTCTCCAAACGTGAAGTCCTTTCACAGATTGCCAAACTGTTCGATCCAGGAGGTTGGCTGGGTCCAGTCATTGTTCAGGCAAAAATATTCATGCAGGAGATCTGGCTCCAAGAACTGGTTTGGGACGATCCGCTACCTGAGAGTCTTTTCAGTAAGAGGAATTTATTTCTGCAAGAGTATCCGGGCCTGTGTGCGATTCGCATACCTAGGTGGGTCGAAGTTCGCCCACAGGGACTATTCAATACCACGGGTTTTGTGACATACATCTATTGCTTCTTCAAGCTTGTGCGTTGCAAACAATTGTCGCCCCCGTCAACTATTGAAATTGACAGCAACGATATTTCTTATGCACAAGAAAGACTCATTCCCCTGACCCAGAAACAAGCATACTCGTCTTGCAAACTCCTTAATTTGAACCCCTTTCTAGATGATAAGAGAATTATTCGAACATGTGGTCGCTTAAGAGCGGCCAAAGCACTCGGCTACGATGAGCGGCATCCAATAATACTGCCATACACAGGCTTTGCAACAACAGTTCTGTCTCCGTTGGAAACATGAGTATCTTTTAGAAATACACAAAAGAAACAAATGGCAAACTCCAACGCGAGACTTACAACGGGACCATCTAGTCATTATTTAAGAAGATAATGTTCCAGTTAATGATTGGCGTCTAGGTCGAATCCTGGCGACGACCGAAAAATCCGAGTGGTCGGCGTGTTAACAGCCCGAGGTGTCTCCAAGAGACCTATCTCTAAGCTGATCCTGCTTCCAATAGAATCTAGCCTCCATTTTCCATCAAGTAGAACCTCCAGTAGAGACTAGAATCCTAGATCCACAGGTCTGCGGACCATCCGTATAAAGCCGCATAATTAATGCCTATTATGTTCTGCGGCGTCTTCACGTAACAGCACGATGTCTCCACGCCAACAACAATGCCGATCCAAGAGCCGCCCGGCAACGGAGTCGTTCTCCAGAGAAGCGACTCCGAGCAGTTCTGGTTACTGTACTGGTACTGCCCAAAGTGACTAGCTCACCAACATTCCGGGATGCGCATCACCAAGGCCCAAGTGCGACGCTCCGTGCCGCTTTCATCCGCTGGTTCGATCTTCTTGTCCACCTTGATGGAACACAAAAGGACAACCGTGCTCCCGAGAGCACTCATCCGACTTGGAAACGGCAAGGCGACACTCGGCCACTTTTAGACCCGTGCTGTCCGGTAAGTCTTATAGCCTCCGGGCTATCCGTCACCCGCATTGGAACAGACAACGCTTGCTCGGCCATCATCCGTTCCAGGACCTCCAGCTTTCAACGAGAGGTCATCCTGCAGGTGCTGCCTACGCTTCAGTATCGGACTCCATTAGAACTCAACAGCGAGAAGCTAAATGAGCCATTTCAGAACGTCCGATTTGCAGACGATCGCTGGTTCCACCCGAAGACCTCAAGTCTGGTGTTGGGCTCGGACATATATCCGGAGTTAATTCTCCAAGGCATCCTGTTAAGCCATGGCGGCGCACCATTGACCCAAAACACTGTCTTCGAGTGGATACTGTCCGACTCCAGCGCTCACCAGTAGGAACAGATCCAATAACTTCTCCCCTTTTTTTTTGCAATACTGCAAGGCGGGCGGCATGTTCACACAAGAAGTGTATCTGGCAGTCGGATCCAGAACATGAAATTTCCTATTCACCACACTTACACTAATACATTTTACATATGTTCTGAAAATATACCGACCAGACGAAAAAATAGCCTTCAAGTGACAGAACGGGTTTAATTTCAACTTTAAGGAAAAAAACAATATTTCGGAGCACAACCGCTTCCCCAATTATTAACCATTAAAACAAGTAGGTTACCTGGAAGCCCTGCGCACTCCCTACTACAACAATTACTGGCCCTCACACCTTACAGGCCCCGTTTCTAAGACCAGTGCCAAATCTGTCGCATCCTTTTCAACTCAAGCCTCGCTGAATCCAAATGCGAGCTTGGATAAACTGCTCACAAAATTTTGGGAGGTGGATGATATTGCAGTAAAGCTAGAAAAGGAATCCGAACTGTTTTGTGAGCGCAACTTTCAAAAAAGCACTTAAAAAGATAAGCATTCCGATCACATCCAGTTAGGCCATTTAAGGTCCATCGCACTAGCTCAGTATCTTCGAAACAAGAATCGTTTGGCAAAAAATGTCCCCCTTAAGGAGCCGTGCGATGCAGGGATCCAGGAATATCAGGACTTAGGTCACATGCGACAAGTCCCTCCAACTATTATCTACCACTCCATGCTGTTCACAAGCCTGACAGCACCACGACCAAGCTCCGCGTAGTATTTAACGCCTCCCACCCGTCATCGAATGGTAAAAGTCTGAACGATGTGCTACATGCAGGACCCGTTCTGCAATCCGACTTAACCATTCAAATTCTAAGATGGCGCTTCTTCCGATATGTCTTCAATGCCGATATCACGAAAATGTATCGGCAGATACTTGTGCATCCCAAACACACGCCCTATCAGATAATTCTGTTCCGAGCAAAGGACAACGTCGTGACTTCGAGCTCAACACAGTCACGTTTGGAGTTAACTGTGCCCCCTTTTTGGCAATCCGGGTACTACATCAGTTATCTGATGACGTTCGTTGGCTATATCCCTTAGCAAGTCACATTATCGCAAACAAATTTATGTCGACGATGTTCTAGCGGGAGCCCATTTCGTTAAGACGAAAAGTTCAACGCTGGACCTGTGTGGTATGAAATCTAAGACGAACGACTTTCAATCGAATACTTATAATCATAAGCAATTTCAGCTGTTAATTAAATAATTCACTTATTTGTAACTAGCGGGTATAACCCGGCCTTGTCCGTGGCACGTATGTTATAAAATCAATGTTCTCAAACAAATTTGAAATGATTTTGAAACTGATCGGACGGTAAACAAACAACTTTCATACAAACGTTTTCCGCCAATTTACCACTGTTGCGAGTGGAATTTCCCAAATCGCTGAAACACGTATTTATTAGATTCTTATGTAGAGCTTTGAAAATAAGTTTGAAGCAAATCGGACACAATTTAAAACTTCGTACAAAAAATCCTTGAGCCGCATTCCAGCCGAAAAAGTTTGGATTCTGCAAAAAGTGTGAAACACGTCTCAAATGATTTTTCTTATAGATCTTTGGAAACGAATTTGAACGCGAAACGTCACCCACCAAATTTTTAACCTCCATTTCCACCAAGGAGGAACGAATTTTTGCGAAAAGTGTGAAACACCCCTTAAATGAATTTGAACAAAGATCTTTGAAAATCAGTGGGTGGGGCCGATCGGATGGTAAACAAAAAACTTTCATACAACCTTTTTCCGCCAATTTACCACTGTTGCGGGTGGAGTTTTCCAAATCGCTGAGATACGTATTTATTGGGTTCTTATGTAGAACTTTGAAAATAAGTTTGAAGCAAATCGGACACAACTTAAAACTTCGCCCAAAAAATCTTTAAATCGCATTCCCGCCGAAGAAGTTTGAATTCTGCAAAAAGTGTGAAACACGTATCAAATGATTTTTCTTATAGATCTCTGGAAACGAGTTTGACCGCGAAACGTCCCCCACCAAATGTTTGACCTCCATTTCCACCAAGGAGGAACGGATTTTCCTAAAAGTGTGAAACACCCCTCTAATGAATTTGAACAAAGATCTTTGAAAATAAGTGTGGGGCCGATCGGATGGTAAACAAAAAACTTTCATACAACGGTTTTCCGCCAATTTACCACTGTTGCGGGTGGAATTTTCCAAATCGCTGAAATACGTATTTATTGAGTTCTTATGTAGAGCTTTGAAAATAAGTTTGAAGCAAATCGGACACAACTTTAAACTTCGCCCAAAAAATCTTTAAATCGCATTCCCCGAAGTAGTTTGAATTATGCGAAAAGTGTGAAACACGTATCAAATGATTTTTCTTATAGATCTCTGGAAATGAATTTGAGCGCGAAACGTCACCCACCAAATCTTTGACCTCCATTTCCACCAAGGAGGAACGGATTTTCCTAAAAGTGTGAAACACCCCTCAAATGAATTTGAACAAAGATCTTTGAAAATAAGTTTGAGGCTGATCGGAAAAAGTTACATACAAACGTTTTTCGCGATTTTTCCACACTTGCGGGTGGAATTTCCCGAAACCCCGTCTTAACGTGCACCTACATCACATAAGGTAGCTACAGTGAATATTTCAGCTTCCTAGCTCTTACGGTTTGGGCTGGGCGTTGATCACCAATCAGTCAGTCAGTCAGGACAAACAGTTATATATATAGAGAAAAGCTATTAATATAAAACCCCATATTATGGGCGCTCGTCCGAGATTAATAAAATTTAAAACGTGAGATCGTTTCAAATACAATTACGCAAAACCAAATAATAATTCAAAGTGAGAAAAAATATAAAATTATTTTCTAAAAATGTTGTTGATTATTTAGTCAGTATAGCTTACGCACAAGCAAAAAAGGGAGCATAACTGCGTTGCACGAGTTTATCTATGAACAAGAGGTTCTGGTCGGGAGCTCCCGACTAGGGGATACCCTGAACCCTCTGATTCAAACACCAAATGCAGCTAGCGCTACGCGCTATATACATTTGCCTGTTACATACATTTGCACAAAAACAATATACCCTTTTACCCATTTTTAATGGGTTCAGGCTATAAAAATAGTTTCCTCGATAGGGTTCGAACTCGCAACAGACCGCACTACTTACCGCTGCTTCTACTCAATAGCCACACCACACATTGAGTCTTCGTGGGAAAAAAAACCAATTAAAACAGCAGCACAGAAAACAATCGCAATCGCAATTGCAATGCTGTTGATATAATTCAACGCAGGGCATTAAAGTGTGTGTGTTTACATGTAAGTCAAAACACGTTTTCTTTAATCATTTCTGTGTTTCTTAACCGATCTTGGTGCAATTTTCAGAAGGACATCCTATTGTACTAAAGAATATTCGTGTATTATCAAAAAGTCATTTGCATTTAAAATGTGGCTTAAATTTGTGGGTAGCATACATTGGTGTTTTTACTTGATTTATAGTAATGTGATAGTAGCGGGGATGAAAGATACTTGATATATATACATGTTTACACAAGAATTGTATTTAGCCGTCGCTACTTTATTAAAATTGGCTTTGACTCCGGAACCAGAACCAAACATATTCATTGTAACATATATTCTGACGCCCTTCGGACACCCTACTACAACATTTTGTCCTTCGAGCCGAGATATCAGATCAGTATGGAATGACCGACATGGTGTACAGTACAGGAAAATGTTACTAAATTTATTATTGTTATTTAGTTTCCTTATTAAAAAATAATTCGAATTATTTCGTTATTGAAACGCCCTGTCAATAGACAATTAATCTTTTTTTTGATGTGCGGGTCAACTAAGCGAAAAAATAGGAGTCATTGCCTTAACAGACAAGCTGAGCAACCCCCTTCCACTTTTTCTATGTCCCTGGATTACCTAAACCGGCCTATTTTCCGAGACTTGTTTACGGCCGGCTATATAAATAATCCAATACTGTCGCCAGTGGAAAAATTGTTCCATTTAAATTCAAAAACCAGCGGCGAAGCTAGGGCAATTGTCTCCAAGTCCCCGCTCACGAATGACGGCTTTCAGTCAGCGTGGGCGAGACAATTCTTTTCAATCTCCCCTTAGCGACACAAGAGTCCGGAGCCGCCCTTAAATAGCTTCAGGGCACAATCCAGGGGTGTTTAACGGCTCTCGACTTGTCCAGGGTGAGCACCGAAAATTGGGATTGTCAAATACTTGGCTAGACTGCCATTCAATAATTCCGATCACATCCATTCAAGGTCCATCGCATTAGCTCAATTTCTTCGAAACAAGAATCGTTTGGCAAAAAATGCCCCCCTTAAAGAGCAGTACGACGTGGTGATTCAAGAATATCTGGACGTAGGTCATATGCGATCTTCCACTCACACAGGAGTCAATTTTGCAGGCCCCTTCGAGATTTAAAATTACACAGGACGTGCCTGCCTTATTGCAAAAGGCTACGTATGCGTCTTTGTGTGTTTCAGCAGCAAAGCCATCCACCTAGAGGCTACATCTGACCTAACCACGGACAAATTTCTATCTGCATTTGCGATATTTGTGGCACTACGAGGGTTCCCAAATCAAATGCATTCCGACAACGACAAAACTTTCGTCGGAGCGGCCAAAGTTCCTTCGCGCGATTTTGTGGACGCAACTCCACGCCACTTAAAGTCTCCAGAAACTATCTTGCCACTTCAATCCTCCTAGTGCACCGCATATGGGCAGCCTGTGGGAATCAGGTGTGAAGAGTTTTAAAACTCTATTTTATAAGTCCACATCGACCTCAAAATTCACATTCGAAGAGCTCTCCACGCTCCTATCCAAAGATGAAGCATGCCTGAATTCAAGACCGATTTCTCCAATGTCGGAAGATCCTACTGATCTCTTAGCTCTGACTCCCGGACATTTTCTAGTCGGGGGACCTCTACTTTCCGCCACAGAACCAGAGATCAAGGAAATCGCCACGTCCATCATCAACCGCTGGCAGCGCTTTAAGGCTTTGCAACAACAGTTCTGCCTCCGTTGGAAACATGAGTATTTTTTAGAACTACAAAAAAAAAATATCTGGCAAACTCCAACGCGAGATTTACAACGGGACGACGTAGTCATTATTAAAGAAGATAATTTTCCTGCTAATGACTGGCGTCTAGGTCGAATCTAAACGACCTATCCTGGCGACGACCAAAGAGTCCGAGTGGTCGACGTGCAAACCGCCCGCGGCTGTCTCCAGAGAAACGACTCCAAATTGCCTAGTCCACCATCACTCCGGGGAGTCATGTCGAAGCAAGGACAAGCTCCGCAAGTGCCAGGGCGATCATCACACCCTGCTACACTTCCAAGAAGCTCCGGAGCGATCCCCGCTAATTCGCACCACAAAGGTCCAAGTGAGACGCTCCGCCCCGCACTCATTCGCTAGCCCCGTTTCCTTGTCCACCTTAATGGAGCACAAGAGGACAACCGTGCTCCCGAGAGCACTAATCCGTCTTGGGACCGGCAAGGCGACCCAAAGGCCTTCCAAACTAATCAGCGAGAAGCTAAATGAGCCCTTTCATAACGTCCGATTGGCAGACGATCGCTGGTTACAGCCGGAGACATCAAGTCTGGTGTTGGCCCAAAACACGGTATTCGGGTGGATACTGTCCGGGTCCTGCACTCACCAATAAAAACAGCGCCACTACTCTCTCCTTTTTTTTGCAATACTGCAGGGCGGGCGGCCTGTTTACACATGAAGTGTATCTAGCCGTCGCTAATTCATTGAAATTGATTCTGACTCCGGAACCAAAGATAATCACCACTTACACTTACACTTACAAACATTGTCACATATATATTGAAAATATACAAAAACGAGAAAACAACCTTACAGGGAACTTACGTGTTTTTCTGACGAGAAATAAGAATTCATTTGCAGAGCAGAAACCCCCCCATAGGAGCAGCAATTCATCCAAATATTCAACTGGAAGCCCTGCGGACGCCCTTCTACAACATACTATTCCAAAAGCTACATGTCATATTTGGTGACTCTCGCTCTTATTATTTACCAAAACTGCTCAAAAAACAGGGGCAAGTTATCGAATATTGGAAATAAATTTGGTCTGCGCGGGCACTAGGAGGACCTACAGCTAAAATGTCAAGTGTCTAGCTCTTATAGGTTCTGAGATCCTTGAGTTCATACATACGGGTAGACGGACAGACGGACGGATATGGCTAGATGCCCCCTAGGGCTTTGGGGTCGGAGATGCTTCCTTCTGCCTGTTACATACATTTGCACAAAAACATTATACCCTTCTTAACCATTTTCAATGGGTTCAGGGTATAAAAAGTAAGAGGTTCTAGTCGGGAGCTCTCGAACCCCTGAACCGTCTTCTTCCAACACCAAATGCAGCTCGCGCTACGCGCTCGTTTGATTTAGTAGTAATAAAGAAAAATGAAAAAAAAAAAAAAAAATTGTTCTCAGGGCAGGGTTCGAACTCGCAACTAACCGCACCAATTACTGCTGCCTCTACTCAAGGGCCACACCAATAATTGAGCTTTAATGAGAAAAAAAACCAATAAAAATAGCAGCACAGAAAACAATACAATCGAAATTGCAATGCTGTTAATAGAATTCAAAGCAAACACGCCTGAATATGTGTGTGTGTACATGTATACAGAACCAAACATATTCATTGTAACATATATTCTGACGCCCTTCGGACACCCTACTACAACATTTTGTCCTTCGAGCCGAGATATCAGATCAGTATGGAATGACCGAAATGGTGTACAGTATTGAGTCCAACGAAATTGGAAAATGTTACTAAATTTATAATTGTTATTTAGTTTCCTTATTAAAAAATAATTCGAATTATTTCGTTATTGAAACGCCCTGTCAATAGAAAATTAATCTTTTTTGATGTGCGGGTCAACTAAGCGAAAAAATAGGAGTCATTGCCTTAACAGACAAGCTGAGCAACCCCTTTCCAATTTTTCTATGTCCCTGGATTACCTAAACTGGCCTACTTTCCGAGACTTGTTTACGGCGGTCTATTTAAATAATCCAAGACTGTCGCCAGTGGAAAAATTGTTCCATTTAAATTCAAAAACCAGCGGCGAAGCTAGGGCAATTGTCTCCAAGTCCCCGCTCACGAATGACGGCTTTCAGTCAGCGAGGGCGAGACATTCGGAAAGATTTGAAAATAAGCGACTGTTAGTCAATAGTCAATTAAAAATTCTTTTCAATCTCCCCTTAGCGACACAAGAGTCCGGAACCGCCCTAAAAGAGCTTCAGGGCACAATCCAGGGATTTGTCTTGTCCAGGGTGAGCACCGAAAATTGGGATTGTCTGCTTATTTTTTTGTGCTCCTCTAAATTGCCTAAGCTTACGCTGTCATTATGGGAACAATCGCTCCACGATAAGGCAGAGATACCTCAATGGTCCGAAATGAATACATTTCTGATTGACCGATATCGCACCTTAGAGGCGGTGGAGGATGTACGACCAACCGCACATACGACATCCCTGTCCAAACCCACAAAAAGAGCCCAACCACCTGAGAACCTTCGAAGCAACATTGACCACAAAGTCACAACACTGCAAATTGTGTCAGAAAAAAAATCATCCTGTGCGTCTATGCCCACGTTTCCTACAAATGTCCGTACCCGAGAGAGTTTCCGTCATTAAGCAAAAAAAGTTGTGCTTAAACTGCTTCGCCAGAGAGCACCAATTGAAAAATTGCACTAGCTGCTCCACCGTGACAGACCCCAGGTGCCCTCCGCTTCCACAACGCCAATAGTTTTGATCCCTCCTTCGCCTATACAGTCCACTGCCGGTAACACTATTTTATTATTACCGGAGCTGTAAGATATGGGAACATAGATAGGACTAGCGAGTATAGCCCGGCCTTGCCCGTGGCACGTATGTTATAAAATCAATGTTCTCAAACAAAATTTGAAATGATTTTTAAACTGAATGGACGGTAAACAAATAACTTTCATACAAACGTTTTTCGCCAATTTACCACTGTTGCGAGTGGAATTTCCCAAATCGCTGAAACACGTATTCATTACATTCTTATGCAGATCTTTGAAAATAAGTTTGAAGCAAATCGGACACAACTTAAAACTTCGCCCAAAAAATCTTTAAATCGCATTCCCCCCGAAAAAGTTTGAATTCTGCGAAAAGTGTGAAACACGTATCAAATGATTTTTCTTATAGATCTCTGGAAATGAATTTGAGCGCGAAACGTTACCCACCAAAACTTTGACCCTAAGGTAGCTACAGTGAATATTTCAGCTTCCTAGCTCTTACGGTTTGGGCTGTGCGTTGATCACCAATCAGTCAGTCAGTCAGTCAGTCAGGACAAACAGTTATATATATAGAGATAAGCTATTAATATAAAACCACATATTTTGGGCGCTCGTCCGAGATTAATAAAATTTAAAACGTGAGATCGTTTCAAATACAATTACGCAAAACCAAATAATAATTCAAAGTGAGAAAAAATATTAAATTATTTTCTAAAAATGTTGTTGATTATTTAGTCAGTATAGCTTACGCACAAGCAAAAAAGGGAGCATAACTGCGTTGCACGAGTTTATCTATGAACAAGAGGTTCTGGTCGGGAGCTCCCGACTAGGGGATACCCTGAACCCTCTGATTCAAACACCAAATGCAGCTAGCGCTACGCGCTATATACATTTGCACAAAAACAATATAACCTTTTACCCATTTTTAATGGGTTCAGGCTATAAAAATAGTTTCCTCGATAGGGTTCGAACTCGCGACAGACCGCACTACTTACCGCTGCTTCTACTCAATAGCCACACCACACATTGAGTCTTTGTGTTGATATAATTCAAAGCAGGGCATTAATGTGTGTGTTTACATGTATACAGAAATTTTAGGAATTTGTGCTTGCTGCCGCTAATAGGAGAAAAGTCAAAACACGTTTTCCTTAATCATTTCTGTGTTTCTTAACCGATCTTGGTGCAATTTTCAGAAGTACATCCTATTGTACTAGAGAATATTCGTGTATTATCAAAAACTTGATATACATATATGTTTACACAAGAATTGTATTTAGCCGTCGCTACTTTATTAAAGTTGGCTTTGACTCCGGAACCAGAACCAAACAAATTCATTGTAACATATATTCTGACGCCCTTCGGACACCCTACTACAACATTTTGTCCTTCGAGCCGTGATATCAGATCAGTATGGAATGACCGAAATGGTGTACAGTAATGAGTCCAACGAAATTGGAAAATGTTACTAAATTGATTATTGTTATTTAGTTTCCTTATTAAAAAAATAATTCGAATTATTTCGTTATTGAAACGCCCTGTCAATAGAAAATTAATCTTTTTTTGATGTGCGGGTCAACTAAGCGAAAAAATAGGAGTCATTGCCTTAACAGACAAGCTGAGCAACCCCTTTCCAATTTTTCTATGTCCCAGGATTACCTAAACTGGCCTACTTTCCGAGACTTGTTTACGGCGGTCTATATAAATAATCCAAGACTGTCGCCAGTGGAAAAATTGTTCCATTTAAATTCAAAAACCAGCGGCGAAGCTAGGGCAATTGTCTCCAAGTCCCCGCTCACGAATGACGGCTTTCAGTCAGCGTGGGCGAGACATTCGGAAAGATTTGAAAATAAGCGACTGTTAGTCAATAGTCAATTAAAAATTCTTTTCAATCTCCCCTTAGCGACACAAGAGTCCGGAGCCGCCCTTAAAGAGCTTCAGGGCACAATCCAGGGGTGTTTAACAGCTCTAGACTTGTCCAGGGTGAGCACCGAAAATTGGGATTGTCTGCTTATTTTTTTGTGCTCCTCTAAATTGCCTAAGCTTACGCTGACATTATAGGAATAATCGCTCCACGATAAGGCAGAGATACCTCAATGGTCCGAAATGAATACATTTCTGATTGACCGATATCGCACCTTAGAGGCGGTGGAGGATGTACGACCAACCGCACATACGCCATCCTAGTACAAACCCACAAAAAACATTGACCACAAAGTCACAACGCTGCAAATTATGTCAAAAGAAAAACCATCCCGTGCGTCTATGCCTACGTTTCCTACAAATATCCGTACCCGAGAGAGTTTCCGTCATTAAGCAAAAAAAAGTTGTGCTTAAACTGCTTCGCCAGAGAGCACCAATTGAAAGATTGCACTAGCGCACATAGTTCTCCTCGGCACAGCTGACAACCAAGTGTGACATTTGGGCACAAAATATACAGCTCGGACATTAATCGACTCTGGGTCAGAAGCGACCTTTATATCAGAGCGGTTCTTTAAAAGGGTTAAACTTCCATATCAACCCGACGACGTAAATCAAGCTATTTCGGCTCAACCACAAAATCTTTTTCATATAAATATTGGCTCTCCGATAAAGCCCAGGGTTCATATTGAATCCTCGGCTTATGTTTTTTCAAAGCTAGCAGGCAATTTGCCCTCCTACACCATCCCCCAAAATGCTTTGAAAGAACTTCCAAAATTACACTTGTCCGATCTCTCTTTCTATAGGAGCTCACAGATAGACGTGGTTCTCGGCGCCGATATCCTCCTATCCATATGGTTAGGTGGCTCCTATCCAACATATGTGGCACTCTCCTTGGTTAAGAAATTATTTTCGGCTGGATCCTTACAGGCCCCGTTTCTAAGACCAGTGCCAAAACCGTCGCATCCTTTTCAACTCAAGTATCGCTGAATCCAAATGCGAGCTTGGATAAACTGCTCACAAAATTTTGGGAGGTGGAGGATGTTCCAGTATAGCTGGAAAAGATATCCGACCTGTTTTGTGAGCGCAACTCCCAAAAACCACTAAAAAATATAAAAACGGCAGATACTTGGTCACACTGCCATTCAAGAATTCCGCTCACATCCAGTTGGGCCAATCAAGGTCCATCGCACTAGCTCAATTCCCCCTTAAAGAGCAGTACGACGCGGTGATCCAAGAATATCTGGACGTAGGTCATATGCGATCTTCCACTCACACAGGAGTCAATTTTGCAGGCCCCTTCGAGATTTAAAATTACACAGGTCGCGCCTGCCTTATTGCAAAAGGCTACGTGTGCGTCTTTGTGTGTTTCAGCAGCAAAGCCATCCACCTAGAGGCTACATCTGACCTTACCACGGAAAAATTTCTATCTGCATTTGCGATATTTGTGGCACTACGAGGGTGCCCAAATCAAATGCATTCCGACAACGACAAAACTTTCGTCGGAGCGGCCAAAGTTCCTTCGCGCGATTTTGTGGACGCAACTCCAGGCCACTTACAGTCTCCAGAAACTATCTTGCCACTTCAATCCTCCTAGTGCACCGCATATGGGCAGCCTGTGGGTAGCAGGTGTGAAGAGTTTTAAAACTCTATTTTATAAGTCCACATCGACCTCAAAATTCACATTCGAAGAGCTCTCCACGCTCCTATCCAAAGTTGAAGCATGCCTGAATTCAAGACCGATTTCTCCAATGTCGGAAGATCCTACTGATCTCTTAGCTCTGACTCCCGGACATTTTCTAGTCGGGGGACCTCTACTATCCGCCACAGAACCAGAGATCAAGGAAATCGCCACGTCCATCATCAACCGCTGGCAGCGCTTTAAGGCTTTGCAACAACAGTTCTGCCTCCGTTGGAAACATGAGTATTTTTTAGAACTACAAAAAAAAAATAAATGGCAAACTCCAACGCGAGATTTACAACGGGACGACGTAGTCATTATTAAAGAAGATAATCTTCCTGCTAATGACTGACGTCTAGGTCGAATCTAAACGACCTATCCTGGCGACGACCAAAGAGTCCGAGTGGTCGACGGGCAAACCGCCCGCGGCTGTCTCCAGAGAAAAGACTCCGAGCAGTTTTGGTGAACAAATATTGCTAAAATTGCCTAGTCCACCAACACTCCGGGGAGTCATGTCGAAGCAAGGACAAGCTCCGCAAGTGCCAGGGCGACCATCACAGCCTGCTACACTTCCAAATTGCTCAAAAAAAAGGGGCAAGTTATCGAATATTGGAAATAAACTTGGTCTGCGCGGGCACTAGGAGGACCTACAGCTAAAATTCCATGTGTCTAGCTCTTATAGGTTCTGAGATCCTTGCGTTCATACATACGGGTAGACGGACAGACGGAAGGATATGGCTAGATGCCCCCCCCTAGGGCTTTGGGGTCGGAGATGCTTCCTTCTGCATGTTACATACATTTGCACAAAAACATTATACCCTTTTTAACCATTTTCAATGGGTTCAGGGTATAAAAAGTAAGAGGTTCTAGTCGGGAGCTCCCGAACCCCTGAACCCTCTTCATCCAACACCAAAAGCAGCTCGCGCTGCGCGCTCGTTTGATTTAGTAGCAATAAAGAAAAATGAAAATAAAAAAAAAATTTCCCTTGGCAGGGTTTGAACTCGCAACTGACCGCACCACTTACCGTTGCCTCTACTCAAGGGCCACACCAATAATTGATTTTTTATGATAAAAAAACCAATGAAAATAGCAGCACAGAAAACAATACAATCGCAATTGCAACGCTGTTGATAGAATTCAAAGCAAACACGCCTGAATGTGTGTGTGTGTACATGTATACAGAAATTCTTGTAATTTGCGCAGCAGCTATGCTTCTAACACGTGCGCACATAACTTTTGTGTTTCTTAACCGACCTGAATGAAATTTTCGACAGTATATCTTATTATTATTTGCCGAAATTGCTCAAAAACAGCATTTCAATATCAATTTTTATCGATTACTTTCAAACGGGGCAAGTTATCGAATATCGGAAATAAACTCGATCTGCGCGGGCATTAGAAGGACCTACAGCTAAAATTTCAAGTGTCTAGCACTAATAGGTTCTGAGATCCTTGAGTTCATACATACGGGTAGACGGACAGACGGACGGATATGGCTAGATGCCCCCTAGGGCTTTGGGGTCGGAGATGCTTCCTTCTGCCTGTTACATACATTTGCACAAAAACATTATACCCTTTTTAACCATTTTCAATGCGTTCAGGGTATAAAAAGTAAGAGGTTCTAGTCGGGAGCTCCCGAACCCCTGAACCCTCTTCATCCAACACCAAATGCAGCTCGCGCTGCGCGCTCGTTTGATTTAGTAGTAATAAAGAAAAATGAAAATAAAAAAAATAAATTGTTCCCTTGGCAGGGTTCGAACTCGCAACTAACCGCACCACTTACCGCTGCCTCTACTCAAGGGCCACAGCAATAATTGAGCTTTAATAAAAAAAAACCAATGAAAGCAGCACAGAAAACAATACAATCGCAATTGCAATGCTGTTGATAGAATTCAAAGCAAACACGCCTGAATGTGTGTGTACATGTATACAGAGCCAAACATATTCATTGTAACATATATTCTGACGCCCTTCGGACACCCTACTACAACATTTTGTCCTTCGAGCCGAGATATCAGATCAGTATGGAATGACCGAAATGGTGTACAGTATTGGGTCCAACGAAATTGGAAAATGTTACTAAATTTATTATTGTTATTTCGTTATTGAAACGACCTGTCAATAGAAAATTAATTTTTGTTGATGTGCGGGTCAACTAAGCGAAAAAATGGAGTCATTGCCTTAACAGACTAGCTGAGCAACCCCTTTCCAATTTTTCTATGTCCCTGGATTACCTGAACTGGCCTACTTTCCGAGACTTGTTTACGGCGGTCTATATAAATAATCCAAGACTGTCGCCAGTGGAAAAATTGTTCCATTTAAATTCAAAAACCAGCGGCGAAGCTAGGGCAATTGTCTCCAAGTCCCCGCTCACGAATGACGGCTTTCAGTCAGCGTGGGCGAGACATTCGGAAAGATTTGAAAATAAGCGACTGTTAGTCAATAGTCAATTAAAAATTCTTTTCAATCTCCCCTTAGCGACGCAAGAGTCCGGAGCCGCCCTTAAAGAGCTTCAGGGCACAATCCAGGGGTGTTTAACGGCTCTAGACTTGTCCAGGGTGAGCACCGAAAATTGGGATTGTCTGCTTATTTTTTTGTGCTCCTCTAAATTGCCTAAGCTTACGCTGACATTATAGGAACAATCGCTCCACGATAAGGCAGAGATACCTCAATGGTCCGAAATGAATACATTTCTGATTGACCGATATCGCACCTTAGAGGCGGTGGAGGATGTACGACCAACCGCACATACGACATCCCTGTCCAAACCCACAAAAAGAGCCCAACCACCTGAAAACTTTCGAAGCTACATTGACCACAAAGTCACAACACTGCAAATTGTGTCAGAAGAAAAACCATCCTGTGCGTCTATGCCTACGTTTCCTACAAATGTCCGTACCCGAGAGAGTTTCCGTCATTAAGCAAAAAAAGTTGTGCTTAAACTGCTTCGCCAGAGAGCACCAATTGAAAGATTGCACTAGCGCACATAGTTCTCCTCGGCACAGCTGTCAACCAAGTGTGACATTTGGGCACAAAATATACAGCTCGGACATTAATCGACTCTGGGTCAGAAGCGACCTTTATATCAGAGCGGTTCTTTAAAAGGGTTAAACTTCCATATCAACCCGACGACGTAAATCAAGCTATTTCACACGTTTTACAGCGTCTAAGGGATAATCTGGTAAACTTAAATAAAAAGTATGATCTCAAGCTCTATCTACCATCAGTGTTAAATACACCGGTAACATTTGATAAGTCACTGTTGGCAGAATCAGCGACACACGAAAAACTGGAAGATATAAACAAAATAAGCATGGCTCAAACAGTAGTTGAATTTTTAAAATTAGTCTCGTCACTCTTACCAGAGTTCGATGGAAAGCCCGAAAACCTACAAAGTTTCTTGGATGCATTGAATCTAATAGATTCCTTAAAAGGCACTCACGAACTAACTGCAGTAAGCATAATAAGGACTAAACTGAAGAGCCACGCTAGAAATTTGATAAGTAATGAGCAGACAATTCTTGCCATTATAAATCAACTAACCAAAGCTGTAAAAGGAGAATCTGTAGACGTCATATCTACAAAACTACTTAAAATTAAGCAAAAGAGCAAAACAGCTAATCAATACACCCAAGAGGTGGAAAAATTGACCCAGGTTCTTGAAGGTGCGTATATCAGTGATGGTTTAAGCCCGGATCTAGCCAACAAATACAGTTTGACATTAGCCGTAAAGGCCATGCGCAAAATTGCGCAATTGACAAAGTGAAATTGATCATACAGGCAGGCACATTCAACACCATGAATGATGCCATTCCAAAATTTGTCAACAGTTGTACGGAAGCAACAGCCAGGCAAATTCTGTATTGTACATCCGTCAAAGACAATATGGAAATAATAGAGGAAACCGAGGTAATTATCGTGGCAGAGGTAATTAACAGATCAACGGTTCCAGAAATAATAACCAAAGTTATAACAGAAACTATAATAGGGCACAAGGCCAAAATAAAGGAAACTCTAGAGGCCGTGGCAACTCGAATCGAGGCCACAACAATAATGTCCGAGATACACAAACTAATACGGAAATCCAGCAAGCCCCTTAAGATATTCACAAAGAAATACAAAAGTACACCTCAGTATTTTTATTAAAATAAATAATGAAAAAAACAGGCAAAGCATTTACGCTATTGCTAGATACGGATGCAGACATATCTCTATTAAAAGAAAATGTTGATATATTTGAAAATATAAATTCAAATATCTGGAATTGGTGAAGGGTCAGTAGCTTCTAAAGGTTTAGTATTCGTAGAATTAACTACAGGAAAATATGTCATTCACACGAATTTTATATAGTCTGACAAGATTTTCCAATACCTAGCGATGGCACTAATGGTATAAATTTCTTTAAAAAATATAATTACCAATTAGATTTCACACAAACATGTGATTCTCTAATACTTCGGCCAAATAATTTAAATTATCCAATAAAACTACCAATAATTCACACTAGTGATAATAATGCCACAATACTTCCAGCTCATTCTGAAGTAGTCCGTCAAATCAATATTGTTTCGCCAGAAAACAATATTTTCATTCCGAATCAAGAAATTGAAAAAAGAATATTCATTGGAAATACTATTTCCAATAATCAACAAACATTTGTCCGAATTTTAAATACGACATTAAAATAGAAAAGCTAAGTGACTATGAAACATTCCAAGAAATTACCGAAGATCGCCAGGAAATGGTATTGAAAACATTACAAAAGAACTTTCCTCAATTATTTAAAAAACAACTAAAAGATCTCTGTACCAAGTATACTGACATATTCGGACTTGAAACCGAATCAATAACAACTAACAATTTTTATAAACAAGATTTGAGACTTAAAGATAATGAGCCAGTGTACATAAAAAATTACAGAATTCCTCATACTCATTAAGAAGAAATAATAAATAAAGTCAAAAAACTCATCTTGGATAAAATTGTAGAACCCTCTGTATCGGAATATAACAGCCCAATTCTTCTCTATCCCAAAAAAGGATTACCAGGATCCGATACCAAGAGATGGCGATTAGTTATATTCTATCGTCAAATAAATAAAAAACTACTCTCAGACAAATTTCCGTTACCAAGAATAAATGATATTCTTGATCAATTAGGAAGAGCTAAATATTTTTCATGCTTGGACTTGATGTCCGGCTTACACCAAATAGAACTTAAAGAACAATCTAGAAATATTACGTCGTTTTCAACGAGCAATGGCTCTTATCGTTTCACACGATTACCATATGGATTAAAAATAGCGCCAAATTCTTTTCAAAGGATGATGACCATAGCATTTTCGAGATTAGAGCCTTCACAAGCATTCTTGTATATGGATGACTTAATCGTCATCGGTTGTTCTGAAAATCACACAATCAAAAACTTATCAAACGTTTTGGACCTGTGTAGGAAACACAACCTGGATTACCTAAACTGGCCTACTTTCCGAGACTTGTTTACGGCGGATTATATAAATAATCCAAGACTGTCGCCAGTGGAAAAATTGTTCCATTTAAATTCAAAAAACCAGCGACGAAGCTAGGGCAATTGTCTCCAAGTCCCCGCTCACGAATGACGGCTTTCAGTCAGCGTGGGCGAGACATTCGGAAAGATTTGAAAATAAGCGACTGTTAGTCAATAGTCAATTAAAAATTCTTTTCAATCTCCCCTTAGCGACACAAGAGTCCGGAGCCGCCCTTAAAGAGCTTCAGGGCACAATCCAGGGGTGTTTAACGGCTCTAGACTTGTCCAGGGTGAGCACCGAAAATTGGGATTGTCTGCTTATTTTTTTGTGCTCCTCTAAATTGCCTAAGCTTACGCTGTCATTATTGGAACAATCGCTCCACGATAAGGCAGAGATACCTCAATGGTCCGAAATGAATACATTTCTGATTGACCGATATCGCACCTTAGAGGCGGTGGAGGATGTACGACCAACCGCACATACGACATCCCTGTCCAAACCCACAAAAAGAGCCCAACCACCTGAGAACCTTCGAAGCAACATTGACCACAAAGTCACAACACTGCAAATTGTGTCAGAAGAAAAACCATCCTGTGCGTCTATGCCTACGTTTCCTGCAAATGTCCGTACCCGAGAAAGTTTCCGTCATTAAGCAAAAAAAGTTGTGCTTAAACTGCTTCGCCAGAGAGCACCAATTGAAAAATTGCACTAGCTGCTCCACCGTGACAGACCCCAGGTGCCCTCCGCTTCCACAACGCCAATAGTTTTGATCCCTCCTTCGCTTATACAATCCACTGCTACTTAAGGTACCGTTCGAAACTTCTTTTCAGCAAATTCACATGGTGTTCTCCTCGGCACAGCTGTCATCCAAGTGTGACATTTGGGCACAAAATATACAGCTCGGGCATTAAAAGACTCTGGGTCAGAAGCGACCTTTATATCAGAGCGGTTCTTTAAAAGAGTTAAACTTCCATATCAACCCGACGACGTAATTCAAGCTATTTCGGCTCAACCACAAAAACTCTGCCATTTTAATTTTGGCTCTCCAACTCACATCGAAACCTCTGCTTATGTTCTTCCATAGCTAGCAGGCAATTTGCCCTACTACACCATCCCGCCAAATGCCGACCCTTCTTTCTATAGGAGCTCACAGATAGACGTGCTTCTCGGCGCCGATATCCTCCCATCCATATTATTAGGTGGCTCCTATCCCAACATATGTGGCACTCTCCTTGTTCAAGAAAAGATTTCCTTACAGGCCCCGTTGCTAAGACCAGTACCAAATCTGAATCCATTTGCGAGCTTAGATAACCTGCTCACAACATTTTGGGAGATGGAGGATATTCCAGTAAATCTGGAAAATAAATCCGACCGGTTTTGTGAGCACAACTTCAGAAAAACAAACAACAAAATTCAGTAGGGCAAATACTTGGTTAGACTGCCATTCAATAATTCCGATCACATCCATTCAAGGTCCATCGCATTAGCTCAATTCCTTCGAAACAAGAATCGTTTGGCAAAAAATGCCCCCCTTAAAGAGCAGTACGACGCGGTGATCCAGGAATATCTGGACGTAGGTCATATGCGACAAGTCATCCAAGCAATGGTTCGGATAACTTTTATCTTCCACTCACACAGGAGTCAATTTTGCAGGCCCCTTCGAGATTTAAAATTACACAGGTCGCGCCTGCCTTATTGCAAAAGGCTACGTGTGCGTCTTTGTGTGTTTCAGCAGCAAAGCCATCCACCTAGAGGCTACATCTGACCTTACCACGGAAAAATTTCTAGCTGCATTTGCGATATTTGTGGCACTACGAGGGTGCCCAAATCAAATGCATGCCGACAACGACAAAACTTTCGTCGGAGCAGCCACAGTTCCTTCGTGCGATTTTGTGGACGCAACTCCAGGCCACTTACAGTCTCCAGAAACTATCTTGCCACTTCAATCCTCCTAGTGCACCGCATATGGGCAGCCTGTGGGTAGCAGGTGTGAAGAGTTTTAAAACTCTATTTTATAAGTCCACATCGACCTCAAAATTCACATTCGAAGAGCTCTCCACGCTCCTATCCAAAGTTGAAGCATGCCTGAATTCAAGACCGATTTCTCCAATGTCGGAAGATCCTACTGATCTCTTAGCTCTGACTCCCGGACATTTTCTAGTCGGGGGACCTCTACTATCCGCCACAGAACCAGAGATCAAGGAAATCGCCACGTCCATCATCAACCGCTGGCAGCGCTTTAAGGCTTTGCAACAACAGTTCTGCCTCCGTTGGAAACATAAGTATCTGTTAGAATTGCAAAAAAAAATATATGGCAAACTCCAACGCGAGATTTACAGCGTGACGACGTAGTCATTTTTAAAGAAGATAATCTTCCTTCTAATGACTGGCGTCTGGGTCGAATCTAAACGACCTATCCTGGCGACGACCAAAGAGTCCGAGTGGTCGACGTGCAAACCGCCCGCGGCTGTCTCCAGAGAAAAGACTCCGAGCAGTTTTGGTGAACAAATATTGCCCAAATTGCCTAGCCCACCAACACTCCGGGGAGTCATGTCAAAGCAAGGACAACCTCCGCAAGTGCCAGGGCGATCATCACACCCTGCTACACTTATCAGAAGCTCCGGAGCGATCCCCGCTAATTCGGACCACAAAGGTCCAAGTGAGACGCTCCGCGCCGCACTCATTCGCTAGCCCCGTTTCCTTGTCCACCTTAATGGAGCACAAGAGGACAACCGTGCTCCCGAGAGCACTAATCCGTCTTGGGACCGGCAAGGCGACCCGCGACACTCGGGCACTTTTAAGCCCGTGCTCTCCGGTGATTCTTATCGACGCATCTCTCACAAAGGCCTTCCAAACTAATCAGCGAAAAGCTAAATGAGCCCTTTCATAACGTCCGATTGGCAGACGATCGCTGGTTACAGCCGGAGACATCAAGTCTGGTGTTGGCCCAAAACACGGTATTCGGGTGGATACTGTCCGGGTCCTGAACTCATCAAACAGTGCCACTACTCTCTCCTTTTTTTTGCAATACTGCAGGGCGGGCGGCCTGTTTACACATGAAGTGTATCTAGCCGTCGCTAATTCATTGAAATTGGTTCTGACTCCGGAACCAGAACCAAACATAATCACCACTTACACTTACACTTACAAACATTGTCACATATATATTGAAAATATACAAAAACGAGAAAATAACCTTACAGAGAACTTACGTGTTTTTCTGACGAGAAATAAGAATTCATTTGCAGAGCAGAAACCCCCCATAGGAGCAGCAATTCGCCCAATTTATTCAACTGGAAGCCCTGCGGACGCCCTACTACAGCATACTATTCAAAAAGCTACATGTCATGTTTGGTGACTCGCGGGCACTAGGAGGACCTACAGCTAAAATTTCAAGTGTCTACCTCTTATAGGTTCTGAGATACTTGCGTTCATACATACGGGTAGACAGACGAACATGGCTAAATGTCCCCTATGGCTTTGGGGTCGGTGTTACATACATTTGCACAAAAACATTATACCCTTTTTCACCATTTTCAATGGGTTCAGGGTATAAAAAGTAAGAGGTTCTAGCCGGGAGCTCCCGAACCCCTGAACCCTCTTCTTCCAACACCAAATGCAGCTCGCGCTACGCGCTCTTTTGATTTAGTAGTAATAAAGAAAAATGAAAATAAAAAAAAAAAATTGTTCCCTTGGCAGGGTTTGAACTCGCAACTAACCGCACCACTTACCGCTGCCTCTACTCATGGGCCACAGCAATAATTGAGCTTTAATAAAAAAAACCAATGAAAGCAGCACAGAAAACAATACAATCGCAATTGCAATGCTGTTAATAGAATTCAAAGCAAACACGCCTGAATGTGTGTGTGTGTGTACATGTATACAGAAATTCTTGTAATTTGCGCAGCAGCTATGCTGCTAACACGTGCGCATATATCTTTTGTGTTTCTTAACCGATCTGAATGAAATTTTCGGCAGTACATCTTATTGTAGAATTGAATAAAGAATATTTGCGTATTCTCAAAAATTCTATTGCATATAAATTGTGGCACAAATTGATGTGCAATACAATTTGGATAATTAACTTGATTTATAGCAATGTGATAATAGTGGGGAGCTGGCGATAGATATCAAACGAAAGATACTTGATATATATATACTACTCGGACCTACGGCTAAAATTTTAAGTCTCTAGCTCTTATGGGTTCTGATGGTAATGCTTCGGTGAACCCTATACATATAAGGAATGCCCAAATAAGTCGGGGATGGTATCTATTCCACGTAGTTTTTTCTCAAAATTCCATTTATGGCGGCGGAACTTAACTTTATAGAGTATTTTATTAAATATAAGCAATTAAAAGTTGCGATAACGCGGTGGTGCACACAAGCATTAATACGTTTCTAAGAACTCGTAAGAGATACAAAGCACAATCATATTGTGTTAGTGTAAATACTCTAACACATACATAGGTAAGTTAGTCCGTAAGCATGATCATTTCCAATTGGTGTATGCATACATTCATCGTGAAGTATTATCGTTGCTGCACGACACTTTAAAATCGTGCTACCACTGCGTTATCGCAACTTTTAATTGCTTATAATTAATAAAATACGCTATAAAGTTAAGCTTCGCCGCCGTAAATGGAATCTTGAGAAAAAACTACGTGGAATAGATACCAACACCGACTTATTTGGGCATTCCTTATTTGTGGAGGGTTCACCGAAGCATTACCACGGAAATGCGTATCGTCGACGAGCAAATTGATGAGTGGCTTGAAAAAGCATAATTGAAGAATATACATCCGAGCTTACTAGCCCTATAGTGCTTGTTAGAAATCGCAATGGTTCAACCCGGCTATGCATAGGTTATCGAAGAATCAACAAGGTAATTGTTAAAGACCATTTTCCTTTATTAATCGAGGATCAGCTGGATCGATTACAAGAAGCGAATATTTGTAGTACGATTGATCTAAATAAAAAAATTTTTTCACGTACCAGTGGCAGCATCAAGTATAAAATATACTTCGTTTGTAACGCATCGAGGAGAATATCAATTTCTTAGAGTGCCGTTTGGATATTCAAACTCACCAGGTGTTTTTAACGCTATGTTAATGCGACATTTTGTCACCTATCTCGCAGAGGAATTGCTTTGCCATATGTAGATTCTATTATCATACCAGCCGAAAACGAGCTAGAAGCGGTGCAACATTTAAAGGAAGTTATTTGCATATGCAAGGAGTACGGGTTGAAGCTTAACATTAAAATGTAATTTTTGTAAGAATCGTATTCAATTTCTTGAGCCGGCCACAAACAACACAGCAGTTAGATAGTTTCATAAGCTTGACAGGCTATTTTAGAAAATTTATACCAAATTATGCTACAATAGCTAGACCTTTAGCGGAGTTGACCAAGAATAAAGCGAAATTTAGAATCGAAAAAGCAGAAGAGAACTAGGTTAACATTTTGAAAAAGCTTCTTACCGAGAACCCTGTGTTAAGTATTTAAATGAAACGTACGAGACAGCCCCAATTGGGGCAGTCATAGAAGCATTGACGAAGTTTAGAATGTATCTTTTAGGTATTCAACTTAAACTTGTAACAGACAGTAACGCATTTGCAAAAACTCTCGAGAAACACATTTTATGCACCAGGGTGGTACGCTAGATTATGTTCTTACAATAATACGATTATACAGTAGAATATAGGGCAGGCACAAGAATGAAGCACGTCGATGCTCTCAGCATACACCCAGTAATGATAATTAACGAAGGCAGTAGCAGTATTGCTATGAAAGATGCACAAGAACGAGACGAAAAGATAAAAGCAATTAAGGAAGTTTAAACCGATAAAAATAAGGCATACGACGACTACTTCATAAAATCAGGTATTGTATACAAACTAATAAAGGATGATGAGATAATAGTAGTACCCACTGACATGCAAAAAAGAATTATTGGCTATGCTCATGACAATGGCAATTTTTCAGCAAAAAAGACCAAAGAGTTAATTTGCCAAAAATATTTTATTCCAAACCTCGAAGAGAACATAAAGAAAAAAAGTACACAGGGTGTTGCGTTCCCTGCATTTTAACAAATCGCAAGAGGCAAGCAAGAAGGATTGATACACCAAATACAGAAGGAAGACGTTCCCTTACACACTTACCACATCGATTTCCTGGGTGCACTTGGGTCGACGCATTAGGACTACAAACACATTTTGGCGATTATTGACTCAGTTACCAAGTTTTGTTGGCTCTATCCGACGAAGTATACTACTGCAAACAAAGTTATTACAAAATTAACAAATCAAAGCATTGTACTTGTTAACCCAAAATACATCATTTCGGATAGGGGCTCTGCCTTTACTTCGCAAGATTTTGTTAAATATTGTGACGACGAAGGCATAAAACTGGTTAAGACAACTACAGTCCTACCAAGAGTAAATGGTCAAGTCGAGAGGCTGAGTGCTATAATTATTTCAGTAGCCTCAAAATTGAGCATTGATGATCAAACAAAATGGTACAGATACATCAACCAAGTACAGCAGGCAATCAATTTGACATTTTCCAGAAGTATTGATGAGACACCTTTGATCTTTTGGTTGGTGTGAAAATGAAAACAAAAGAAGATCGGAAGAAACGAGATATAATCGATAAGGAAACAGTAGCTTTATTTAAAGACTATCATACCGAATTAAGAGCAAAGGTAAAAACAAAAGATTTTTAAATTCAAAATGAAAATAAAAATACGTCCAATTTGAGACGCAAGCATGCAAGACTTTATAATGTTGGCGACATTATTGATATTAAACGCACCCAGTTTGGAAGGGTCCTAAAATTAAAACCTAAGTTTTTGGGGTCCTATCAAGTCGTTAAGATTAAGCATAACAACCCCTGTGAAGTCTAGAAAGTGGGTAATTGCGATGGGCCGAAGAATTCTAAAACGTGTGTCGAATATATGAAGCTATGGTCTCTTGGCAGCGATGACGAAGCTGACGGCGAAGCATTCGGGCAGAATGCTTAGTCAGAATGGCCGAATGAGGGCTGGGTTAATGCTGTACACCGAATATACGATGATGACAGCGAGTAATGAGGCCGGCCAATTCGCAGACGGCGAGCTATCCAAAAACAACGATCAACGAAGACAGTACAAAGCCACGAGGGCGAAGTGCTGTACGACGTACAGAAGACGTTTGCTCGAAAAGTTCAACGCTGGACCTGTGTGGTATTAAGGCTAAGAACGAATGACTTTCAATCGAATGCTTATAATCATATGCAATTTCAGTTGTTAATTAAATAATACACTTATTTGTAACTAACTATTAATATACAACCCCACATGTATATTATTTGTAGCGAACTGTATAAACTTTTGTAGGTACATACATACATACAGCACCAAGATGGAGAATGATGAGATTTTGTTTGGAAGCAAACCATTTGTATGGCAAATATATATTATTATTAATAACAATGTACACAAAAAAAAACTGTCAATTTAAAGTATACGCATACGATATCTAAGTAGAGCAGATGGACTAGATAAAGTCTAAAAGTATAAATGTTTTGAAGGAAATTAGAATAAAACTAAAAAATAAAATAAAAATGTAATATAACTAATATAGAAGCACTTAGGCAAACATATAGAGATGACCAAAATTTTCGCATTCGCGCATTAAACACACTGCGACTACATAGACAATTCATTACAATATATGAATTCGAATACTACCTGTCCAGTATTGTGATATGCGCACATATAGAGAACACACTGTACTCAAAATATATCAAACTGTCACACTGTAACACTTTGTTGCAGTGTTTACATATGCACATTCCAAGTGCATACATATGTAAAATGACAACACATATATGAATGTAGGCAACAACGCAGCGTCAGCGTTCCCACGTAAGCCGGCTGCGCACTACAATACATAAGTGCACACAACATACTCTCTCTCAGCGCGGTTCTCGATGCTGCATACATACATATATAAGCATATAATATAACCGCGCTCCGCTGCTGGCGTCGCTGGCGGCGCAGTTCGCGCGGTCTTAGCTTAGTAGCACCTAAGAAAAGATTGTACGATTCATTCAAACCAAAAGAGTCAATTAAGAAAGTTTACAATTGGAGCAGAAGCTCCAATGTATTTAATAAACAACAAATTCGAATACTTTACGACATGGCGACCGTGACATGTTCACGAATCCCTGCCTGGAGGCAGGGAGGAATAAGTCAACAACAACTATTACATTCCATCTTTAATGAACAACAAGAACGTCAACAACAACAGCAGCAACTTACGTCGATGGAAATACATAAAAAAGTCAACAACTATATAAAAATTATCTACAACCTGCTTGGAGCAGACGAGCTGGACTGGAGCTGGAAAAATCAAAAAAATGTACTGAATACCAGCACGCCCACGCACATGCCCACCAGATTGTGAGGGTCCCCTCTACAGCCCCCATTGCGAGGGCACCTGCCGTATTCAAGGAGCAGAGTCAACCAACGCATGAGAGGCAAGCCGCCGCTTATGCCAACGAGGGAATACTTTACTACTCTTTTCCACTTTTCACCACGGCTTGTGCGATAACCAGCACCGGCACCGCCTGAGCCCATAGGCCCCGGAAAAAGGCACCAACAAATTGGATTACGTCAGCCTAGAGGATACTGCTCCTGTTGAGCAAAGGGATGCACCGAGCCTGGCTGAGGCTTTATAGGTGTATCCAAACGATGGACCCCGCCCACTCACATTAGCTGAGTACAGGGCAAGACAACTGAAAATACCACCCAAGAAGACGAAGCGTGTTGGACGGGTAAGAAAACTTCTCCAAAACAGACGACTGGAACTAGACTTACAGAAAACTTACACCAACGAGGAAGATCGACAAAGCTGCCAAGAGCTTATAAACGAGTTAAATAAACAACTTCGCCCTGGTGCGAAGTAACGCAAAAAGGGCTGCAGAAATGCGAATGCCCCACTTAAATTCAAAGTTTAAATTCTTACATACAAGTTAAAGCGCCCTCAAAGTGCAACTTAAAAGTACTAACCTCTGCTAGGCTATATACTAACACCATATGATTGGCATAGAATTGTATAACGAAAAACTTGTAAGCCAATCGTATGTACAACCAACCGACTTTTTCCATTAACAGAACGAATATATAATTGCATATGGGTTACAATAGGTACATTTTAAATCAACTTACATTTTGAACAAAATTTTTTTTGTAAATATATCAAATATATCAAAAGATAATATATCAAACGTAGACAAATTTTAAGAAAATTTATGGAAGTAAAAAGAATAAAAAAAATAAATAAGATACATATATTTCGTATTTGTAATGATCACTCCAAAAACTGAAAAAAACAATTTTTTTAATACAAAAAAAAAATAAATAAAACTTTGACAGAAATAAATGCTCCGTTTGCCTCATTAGGTGTTTAAACAATTATGTACATAAATCGGTCATGATTGAAGACAAAATTAACAAAGTATACAACGACTATACAGTCTTTCGTATGCGAGCCATACAAATTTTGCAAAGGCATAGAGAATTCATATCAGTATATGAGTTCGAATCCGAATATAAAGAAAAATAAGGCACAGTTACAAGTCCACTCTATTCACGTTCTAAAATAGAGTGTGGAATAATCTTGTCGACCTAACCCTACGTCAATATAAAAACAATTATTGACGAGCATCCGATTCTTGGGCAGACAACAATCGTCTTAGACCGTCTGCATAGGTAGTATCAAAAAAAAAATAGCAAGAGTCATTATATAGGAATATGGGGGGAAAACAATCAAAGGCAGATGATAACAACTGCCAATGTAATTAACGTGGTTGAAGTTGTAGACACCACTCCCCCCATGTGCAGTTAACAAACATACTGCTAACAATACTCATTGCAATAGCCTCAGCAAACATCCTTCTGAAGATTTATCTTCTGCATAAAAAATCACTGAGGAAGCGTTACATTAGTCGAGCCAACGACTTAGACAAGGTCTAAGCCGCTGCTTAAATACAAATATTTAAGTAGGGGAAGTTCACATGGACCGGCCCCAAATAGTAGAAAAAATAAAGCGGCATATAGAAAATTTTGATAAATCATACAAGTGCCTTAATAAAAGCGCCCCATTTTTTAGATCCACCATAATTAAACAAACTGAGATCCTTGTATATGAGTACAATGAAATCAGGAGTCTAGTTACCGAGTGTCAAAATAAACTGACAAGTTTGCACAGAGTCCAAACTTCACACGTTTTACAGCGTCTAAGGGATAATCTGGTAAACTTAAATAAAAATTATGATCTCAAGCTCTATCTATAATCAGTGTTAAATACACCGGTAACATTTGATAAGTCACTGTTGGCAGAATCAGCGACAGACGAAAAACTGGAAGATATAAACAAAATAAGCATGGCTCAAACAGTAGTTGAATTTTTAAAATTAGTCTCGTCACTCTTACCAGAGTTCGATGGGAAGCCCGAAAACCTACAAAGTTTCTTGGATGCATTGCATCTAATAGATTCCTTAAAAGGCACTCACGAACTAACTGCAGTAAGCATAATAAAGACTAAACTGAAGAGCCACACTAGAAATTTGATAAGTAATGAGCAGACAATTCTTGCCATTATAAATCAACTAACCAAAGCTGTAAAAGGGGAATCTGTAGACGTCATATCTACAAAACTCCTTAAATTTCAGCAAAAGAGCAAAACAGCTAATCAATACACCCAAGAGGTGGAAAAATTTACACAGGTTCTTGAAGGTGCGTATATCAGTGATGGTTTAAGCCCGGATCTAGCCAACAAATACAGTTTGACATTAGCCGTAAAGGCCATGCGCAAAATTGCGCAATTGACAAAGTGAAACTGATCATACAGGCAGACACATTCAACACCATGAATGATGCCATTCCAAAATTTGTCATCAGTTGTACGGAAGCAACAGGCCAGGCAAATTCTGTATTGTACTTCCGTCAAAGACAATATGGAAATAATAGAGGAAACCGAGGTAATTATCGTGGCAGAGGTAATTAACAGATCAACGGTTCCAGAAATAATAACCAAAGTTATAACAGAAACTATAATAGGGCACAAGGCCAAAATAAAGGAAACTCTAGAGGCCGTGGCAACTCGAATCGAGGCCACAACAATAATGTCCGAGATTCACAAACTAATACGGAAATCCAGCAAGCCCCTTAAGATATTTACAAAGAAATACAAAAGTACACCTTAGTATTGTTATTAAAATAAATAATGAAAAAACAGGCAAAGCATTTACGCTATTGCTAGATACGGATGCAGACATATCTCTATTAAAAGAAAATGTTGATATATTTAAAAATATAAATTCAAATATCTGGAATTGGTGAAGGGTCAGTAGTTTCTAAAGGTTTAGTATTCGTAGAATTACCTACAGGAAAATATGTCATTCACACGAATTTTATATAGTCTGACAAGATTTTCCAATACCTAGCGATGGCACTAATGGTATAAATTTCTTTAAAAAATATAATTACCAATTAGATTTCACACAAACATGTGATTCTCTAATACTTCGGCCAAATAATTTAAATTATCCAATAAAACTACCAATAATTCACACTAGTGATAATAATGCCACAATACTTCCAGCTCATTCTGAAGTAGTCCGTCAAATCAATATTGTTTCGCCAGAAAACAATATTTTCATTCCGAATCAAGAAATTGAAAAAAGAATATTCATTGGAAATACTATTTCCAATAATCAACAAACATTTGTCCGAATTTTAAATACGACATTAAAATAGAAAAGCTAAGTGACTATGAAACATTCCAAGAAATTACCGAAGATCGCCAGGAAATGGTATTGAAAACATTACAAAAGAACTTTCCTCAATTATTTAAAAAACAACTAAAAGATCTCTGTACCAAGTATACTGACATATTCGGACTTGAAACCGAATCAATAACAACTAACAATTTTTATAAACAAGATTTGAGACTTAAAGATAATGAGCCAGTGTACATAAAAAATTACAGAATTCCTCATACTCATTAAGAAGAAATAATAAATAAAGTCAAAAAACTCATCTTGGATAAAATTGTAGAACCCTCTGTATCGGAATATAACAGCCCAATTCTTCTCTTTCCCAAAAAGGGATTACCAGGATCCGATACCAAGAGATGGCGATTAGTTATATTCTATCGTCAAATAAATAAAAAACTACTCTCAGACAAATTTCCGTTACCAAGAATAAATGATATTCTTGATCAATTAGGAAGAGCTAAATATTTTTCATGCTTGGACTTAATGTCCGGCTTACACCAAATAGAACTTAAAGAACAATCTAGAAATATTACGTCGTTTTCAACGAGCAATGGCTCTTATCGTTCCCCACGATTACCATATGGATTAAAAATAGCGCCAAATTCTTTTCAAAGGATGATGACCATAGCATTTTCGAGATTAGAACCTTCACAAGCATTCTTGTATATGGATGACTTAATCGTCATCGGTTGTTCTGAAAATCACACAATCAAAAACTTATCAAACGTTTTGGACCTGTGTAGGAAACACAACTTTAAACAACATCCAGAAAAATGAACATTCTTTATGCATGAAGTGACATTTCTAGGTCACAAATGCACTGATCAAGGTATTTTGATGACAAAAAATATGATGTCATTGAAAAATACGCAGTCCCTACGGACGCTGATAGCGCTAGAAGATTCGTTGCATTCTGCAATTACAACAGACGATTCATTAAAAACTTCGCCGACTATTCACGGCACATAACCAGATTATGTAAACAGAATGTCCCTTTCGAATGGACAATTGAATGCCAAAATGCATTCGATTACTTAAAACAAGCTCTAATGAAACCTACTTTACTAAAATACCCAGATTTTAGCAAAGAATTTTGCATCATAACCGATGCCTGTAAATTAGCCTGCGGAGCAGTTTTAACCCAAACATATAGAGATAAACAATTGCCCGTAGCATATGCTTCTCGTTCATTTACAAAAGGAGAAAGCAATAAAAATACAACTGAACAAGAGTTGGCAGCAATACACTGGGCAATAACACATTTTCGACCATATATGTATATGGTCAACATTTCAAATTCAAAACAGATCATAGACCATTAACATATTTGTCTTCAAAATTAACAAGAATGAGATTAGTATGACTACTGTAGAATACCTTAAGGGCAAAGACAATTTCGTTGCTAATGCATTATCACGCATCACAATAAAAGAATTAAAAGACATACAAATAAAAGTCCTGAAAGTCACTACCAGGCACCAAAGTAGACAGAAATCCTGCGCAGGATATAATAAAGAAATAGAATTGCCTAGGCAATCTATAGAAAAAGCTTCAAAGCCCAACGTATGAAGTATTTGAAGTCATAAAAAATTACGATGTACGAAAAGTAGTAACCTTGCATGTAAAAAATATGCTATGTTTCTTTAAACAAGGGAGGATAATTACTGCAAGATATGATGATAGCGATTTATGTACTAATGGAACTCTTGACTTAGGTCAGTTCTTCCAAAGGCTTGCAACGTTAGCCGGAATAAATGAAATCAGCCAACTCAAAGTGGCACCGTGGGAAAATATCTTTGAACAAGTTTCAATTGATAATTTCAAACATATGGGCAATAAAATATTGAAAACATTTAGAGTAGCGCTACTCAACCCAGTGACCCTAATAAAAGAAGAAAAAGTAAAAGAAGCTATATTGTCTACATTTCATAATAATCCAATACAAGGAGGTCACACAGGCATTACAAAAAACTTGGCTAAGGTCAAAAGACATTATTTTTGGAAGGGTATGACTCGATATATTACAGAGTTTATACAAAAATGTCAAAAATCAAAAGTGACAAAACATACAAAAACTCCTTTAACAATTACGGAAACCCCAATCAATGCTTTTGGTAGAGTAATAGTAGACACGATCGGTCCACTACCAAAATCAGAGCAAGGCAACGAATATGCAGTTACACTGATATGTGACAAAATATCTAGTTGCCATACCTATTCGAAACAAAACAAAAGTCGTAGCTAAAGCTATATTTGAAGATTTTATTCTATTTTATTTTATTTTATTAAATACGGTCCAATGAAGACGTTTATTACGGACATGCGTACAGAATATAAAAATTCAGTTATTGAAGATTTTTGTAAGTACCTTGGTATCAAAAACGTAACTTCAACAGCACACCGCCACCAGACTTTGGGAACAGTAGAGCGAAGCCATAGAACAATCAACGAATTCATTCGTTCTTATATATCAGTTGATAAAACTGATTGGGATGTTTGGTTACAATACTTTGTATATACAAAGTGCCATAGAGGGGTCGTGTTGAAACAGTAAACTGTTTCCTGTTTCAACACGACCCCTCTATGGCACATAACTACTGTCCATATGAATTAGTTTTCAGCAAACACAGTAATTTGCCATCGTATTTTAATTCAGTAAGTAATATAAGTCCATTATAGAATATAGAAGACTATGCTAAAGAAAGTAAATATAGATTAGAAGTAGCATATAAGCGAGCAAGTGTAATGATCGAAGAAAATAAAAGAAAGAATTAACAGTTATACGATTTAAAAGTAAATGACATAGGAATATCAATAGGAGATAAGGTCTTACTAAGAAATGAAACAGGTCATAAGCTAGATTTTAATTTTATTGGACCATATAGGTCACTGGTATAGAGGATAGAAATAATATAGTAATATCAAATACTAAAAATAAAAAACAAAAAGTACATAAGGATAGGTTAAAAATTTTTAATACATAATCATTTTTGTAGTATGGCCATAACCATATAAACAAAACATTTATTACTTTCAAAAATGTTCTTTTATTCAAATATCAAAAAAAAACATACAAAAACATAAAATAAAAAAATTGAAAACCCTTTTAAACATTATTACAAATATATATTCGCAAAACAAAAACAAAAAAAAAGGAAAACTTTTTAATTCTAAATATATACACATTTAATAATATAATATATAAAAAAACTTCATAATATTATTATTAATAATATTAAATGACCACACATATATGTGTGTAGGCAACAACGCAGCGTCAGCGTTCTCACGCTTGCCGGCAGCGCAATACACTACAATACACCGCAATACACCAGCACTACAATACATAAGTGCACACAACATACTCTCTGACAGCGCGGCTCTCAATGCTGCATACATATATAAGTATATAAAATAACCGCTCCACTGCCGGCGTCGCTGGCAGCGCAGTTCACGCGGTCTTAGCTTAGTAGCACCTAAGAAAAGATTGTACGATTCATTCAAACCAAAAGAGTCAATTAATAAAGTTTACAATTGGAGCAGAAAATCCAATGTATTTAATGAACAACAAATTGGAATACTTTACTACAGTATACCCAAATCGCTCTAAACACAACCAACAGCACAAGAATCCCTAGACAATAAATACGCTTAGAGATGAACAACGAATATACGATGATGACCAGCTATCCAAAAACGACGATCAACGAAGACAGTACAAAGCCACGAGGGCGAAGTGCTGTACGGCGGACAGAAGACGTTTGCTCGTTAAGACGAAAAGTTCAACGCTGGACCTGTGAGGAATTAAGGCTTAGAACGAATGACTTTCAATCGATTGCTAATAATCATAAGCAATTTCAGATGTTATATATTGTCAATTTAAAGTATACGCATACGATATCTAAGTAGAGCAGATGGACTAGATAAGTCTAAAAGTATAAATGTTTTGAAGGAAATTAGAATATAAATAAAAAAATAAAATAAAAATGTAATATGACTAATATAGAAGCACTTAATAGGCAAACATATAGAGATGACCAAATTTTTCGCATTCGCGCATTAAACACCCTGCGACTACAAAGACAATTCATTACAATATATGAATTTGAATAAATGGATACTTTCGAAACTAATACCAGTCCTATAATACAGTCTTCGAAAATAGAAAAAGGACCGGGAAAAATAGTTCTGGTGCGATTGCATCGATAAGCACTCTTAAAATAATTTGGAATGGGGTACTGTTGCGCTATTGAGCTTTTTCAATAACTTTCACAAATAGAAATAACTTTATTTTATTTCTTGTGTTCCAATTTATTTATCCGTTTGTTATAAGTTACGATAAGCAGGCAGACCCGATTTGGTCTGTGCTTATTATTTAAGAACAATTGTTTTACAATGGCAAGCGAACCCGAATTGGTTCGTGCCGATTTTAGCGAAGCGATAATTGCGATAAATTAATATATGTATTGATATTGCAAGTGGCCGATGCGTACCAAATGCACGAAGCGAACGAACTTAACTAGACTCGACGCACAGCATCGAGGCCTTCGCAAAAGGTAATGTTAGGGCAATAAATGATCGTTACAGCGAAGAGCGCCAGCTTAATGAAAATAATCTTAAGAGCGTAATTTTAGTTGAAAATTTAAAATTAAAAACTCACCATATTTTCCAAACTTTAACATTTAATAAAATTAAATACAAATACATGTGTAATTCATCAATTTATTATTAATTGCATAGTGCGAATAAACATATTTGTGCAATCACATAGTACATATGTATATCCAGTAAAACTTCACACATCAAATGAACTATGCTTGCGCATTGCAATTAAAACCGGGATATGTGCGCATATACAGTCACGGACAAAAGTATTGGCAATTTAATATTATCTTGTTTTATTGACGGTTTTGTCCAATATACCGTCTAATATTAAGTAATTATATAGTTTTTATACGATTATTAGCTATATGTGCAAGCAATCCAATTATTTTTATAAACGTTGGCGGCATGGTTAATTTTGAATAATTATTTAATTCCAAGAACCCGTAATTTTATAGGGACTAAAGTATTGTTAAATTTATATATAAAGTTGTTATTTTTATATTATTTTTGATATGGTCACACATTTCTTAGCCAAAAGGCCAATCTGTAAGCACGGTTATTTGAATTTTAAAAAATCTATTGGAAAAAATTGTTTAAAGATAAATTTACATGTGTTTTTGAAAATATGGCCGCTAAAAAGTGTGAAATCACCGTAGAGAAGCGAAAAATTATAATAAATTTACGCTAACATGGCAGATCCTATCAAGAATTTGGCGAGCTATTGGACAGAAGTCAATTTACTATTTGAAGCATATACCGTAGATTATCAGACGACCTTATGGTCCTTATAGAAAATGCTGAAGTCACCGGCCGCCCACGAAAGTTATCGGGTCATCATTGAACCCAAATAAGAAGAAAGATAAAGAAAGACCCAAAAATCTTATCATTCCAAATAATATCAGAAGTTAAAAAAAAACACAAAGAAATTAACTCCAAAACGGTACGGCGGGTACTACACAAGGCTGGGTGCAATTTGAGAATTCCAAGATGCAAACCACTCAGTTCGAGTTTTAACTAATCGAAGAGATTGGCATCCGTCAAAGAGTTTAAATCAAAGGCCTTAACTTACTGGAACGATGTCATATTTTTTTTTTTTTTCGCTTAGATGGAGAAACCCCAATACGGCATACAATAGTTGCATCTTAATGCCCACAGTAAAGCACGGTGGTGCAGGTGTTGTGCTGCGGGGTTGTATGTCCGCAGCTGGTGTGGGTGGATTAGTTTTTACCGAAGGAACAATGGACAAACGTGTTTATTTGGAAATATTGAATATTTAAAAAAAGCCGTGAAAAGTTGAAGTTGAGCAGTTAGTTTTCAACAGGACAAAGATCCGAGCTGAAGTATCCCTAATGGAAGAGTGGCACAAAATTGAACCAAATGTTTCCTGAAAATTTGTGCATTCAATAAAATATCGCCAAGAAAGCTTTATAAAACAAAAAGTCATGCCGACCAAATATTAATTTTTATCTTTTTTTCACATTTTAACACAACTATTTTAGCTATTGCCAATACTTTTGTCCCTATGAAAACTTGCGTATTTTTTGTTTTTTATTGTTGTGTGAAGTGCACCCCTGTTTTTTTTACCCAATCCCTTCCGCCTAGTATGCTAACTGGCAAAGGGGAGGAAACAAAATATCTATTATCAGTTCCATCTGCGAGCACCTCCAGAGCTTCCCCGTCTCAAGAGTAGCCCTCAGAATCAAAAGGGAAACATCGTCCCGGACTAAAAAGCGAAACATCCGCGTCTACGCCAAGGGGAATTGTCGGGGCACCTTTTAGTTCGAGGCCAAGTCCACTGATTAAAGCGAAGCATCCCTGACCACTGCAGTCACACGCACTAAGGCAACCATAAGCACAAGAAGTAGCCCTTTTTCCCCGCGAGCTATCACCAAAACGGCCCAATTTATGACAGGCGCGGCCTTAATCACGTTAACTACTGCCACAGATAGGCGTCTCTATATACGTACGGCATGAACAATTTGTATTTTGGATGTGGGGCTCACACACCGGATAGGAAGAATTTTTTCCTTAAAAGGGAGGAAAAACAAATTCCCACCTTGGGAAAACAAATACTTGACACCCAATTCAGGACTGGCCTCTAGACACTTTATAAACGGGAACACACACACACACTGCGTATCCATGTTGTTGGCGTCGCAACGGGTAGCTGAGCGGAACTTATTATAGGTAGGGGACCGCAACGGTAGACGGCACATAGGTACCTGTCAGATTATAGTGGCTATGGGCTAAGCTTTATTTATTCTTTAGCAATACAACTTTATCCGAGGCACGTGGTGGCCGGGTCGTAGCCAAAACAAGAAGAAGGAAGAATATATGGTCTAATTGTCAGCTTAGGGGTGGGGGTGTCAGCCGATATATCGATAGAGATCGCGATATTTGTTGAACTATTCGACGGGCAGAAGACGGTTGCTCGTTAAGACGAAAAGTTCAACGCTGGACCTGTGTGGTATAAAGGCTATGAACGAACGATTTTCAATCGAATGCTAATAATAAGCAATTTCAGTTGTTAATTAAATAATACACTTATTTGTAGCTAACTATTAATATACAACCCAACATTACATACAGCACCAAGATGGAGGAGGATGAGATCTTTTTTTTGGAAATTAATCATTTGAATGCAATTATATATTGTTATTTATAACAATGTATACAAAAAAAACCTCTGTCAATTTAAAGTATACGCAATGCTTAATAAGAAAAGATATCTAAGTAAAACAGATGGACTAGATAAAGTCTAAAAGTATAAATGCTTTGAAAGAAATTAGAATAAAAATAAAAAAATAAAATAAAAATGTAATATGACTAATATAGAAGCACTTAATAGGCAAACATATTGAGATGACCAAAATTTTCGCATTCGCGCATTAAACACCCTGCGACTACATAGGCAATTCATTACAATATATGAATTTGAATACATGGATACTTTCGAAACTAATACCAGTCCTATAATACAGTCTTCGAAAATAGAAAAGGGAACGGGAAAAATAGTTTTTGTGCGACTGCATCGATAAGCACTCTTAAAATAATTTGGAATGGGGTACTGTTGCGCTATTGAGCTTTTTCAATAACTTTCACAAATAGAAATAACTTTATTTTATTTCTTGTGTTCCAATTTATTTATCCGTTTGTTATAAGTTACGATAAGCAGGCAGACCCGATTTGGTCTGTGCTTATTATTTAAGAACAATTGTTTTACAATGGCAAGCGAACCCGAATTGGTTCGTGTCGATTTTAGCGAAGCGATAATTGCGACAAATTAATATATGTATTGATATTGCAAGTGGCCGATGCGTACCAAATGCACGAAGCGAACGAACTTAACTAGACTCGACGCACAGCATCAAGGCCTTCGCAAAAGGTAATGTTAGGGCAATAAATGATCGTTACAGCGAAGAGCGCCAGCTTAATGAAAATAATCTTAAGAGCGTAATTTTAGTTGAAAATTTAAAATTAAAAACTCACCATATTTTCCAAACTTTAACATTTAATAAAATTAAATACAAATACATGTGTAATTCATCAATTTATTATTAATTGCATAGTGCGAATAAACATATTTGTGCAATCACATAGTACATATGTATATCCAGTAAAACTTCACACATCAAATGAACTATGCTTGCGCATTGCAATTAAAACCGGGATATGTGCGCATATACAGTCACGGACAAAAGTATTGGCAATTTAATATTATCTTGTTTTATTGACGGTTTTGTCCAATATACCGTCTAATATTAAGTAATTATATAGTTTTTATACGATTATTAGCTATATGTGCAAGCAATCCAATTATTTTTATAAACGTTGGCGGCATGGTTAATTTTGAATAATTATTTAATTCCAAGAACCCGTAATTTTATAGGGACTAAAGTATTGTTAAATTTATATATAAAGTTGTTATTTTTATATTATTTTTGATATGGTCACACATTTCTTAGCCAAAAGGCCAATCTGTAAGCACGGTTATTTGAATTTTAAAAAATCTATTGGAAAAAATTGTTTAAAGATAAATTTACATGTGTTTTTGAAAATATGGCCGCTAAAAAGTGTGAAATCACCGTAGAGAAGCGAAAAATTATAATAAATTTACGCTAACATGGCAGATCCTATCAAGAATTTGGCGAGCTATTGGACAGAAGTCAATTTACTATTTGAAGCATATACCGTAGATTATCAGACGACCTTATGGTCCTTATAGAAAATGCTGAAGGCACCGGCCGCCCACGAAAGTTATCGGGTCATCATTGAACCCAAATAATAAGAAAGATAAAGAAAGACCCAAAAATCTTATCATTCCAAATAATATCAGAAGTTAAAAAAAAACACAAAGAAATTAACTCCAAAACGGTACGGCGGGTACTACACAAGGCTGGGTGCAATTTGAGAATTCCAAGATGCAAACCACTCATTTCGAGTTTTAACTAATCGAAGAGATTGGCATCCGTCAAAGAGTTTAAATCAAAGGCCTTAACTTACTGGAACGATGTCATATTTTTTTTTTTCGCTTAGATGGAGAAACCCCAATACGGCATACAATAGTTGCATCTTAATGCCCACAGTAAAGCACGGTGGTGCAGGTGTTGTGCTGTGGGGTTGTATGTCCGCAGCTGGTGTGGGTGGATTAGTTTTTACCGAAGGAACAATGGACAAACGTGTTTATTTGGAAATATTGAATATTTAAAAAAAGCCGTGAAAAGTTGAAGTTGAGCAGTTAGTTCACTTTTCAACAGGACAAAGATCCGAGCTGAAGTATCCCTAATGGAAGAGTGGCACAAAAATTGAACCAAATGTTTCCTGAAAATTTGTGCATTCAATAAAATATCGCCAAGAAAGCTTTATAAAACAAAAAGTCATGCCGACCAAATATTAATTTTTATCTTTTTTTCACATTTTAACACAACTATTTTAGCTATTGCCAATACTTTTGTCCCTATGAAAACTTGCGTATTTTTTGTTTATTATTGTTGTGTGAAGTGCACCCCTGTTTTTTTTACCCAATCCCTTCCGCCTAGTATGCTAACTGGCAAAGGGGAGGAAACAAAATATCTATTATCAGTTCCATCTGCGAGCACCTCCAGAGCTTCCCCGTCTCAAGAGTAGCCCTCAGAATCAAAAGGGAAACATCGTCCCGGACTAAAAGCGAAACATCCGCGTCCACGCCAAGGGGAATTGTCGGGGCACCTTTTAGTTCGAGGCCAAGTCCACTGATTAAAGCGAAGCATCCCTGACCACTGCAGTCACACGCACTAAGGCAACCATAAGCACAAGAAGTAGCCCTTTTTCCCCGCGAGCTATCACCAAAACGGCCCAATTTATGACAGGCGCGGCCTTAATCACGTTAACTACTGCCACAGATAGGCGTCTCTATATACGTGCGGCATGAACAATTTGTATTTTGGATGTGGGGCTCACACACCGGATAGGAAGAATTTTTTCCTTAAAAGGGAGGAAAAACAAATTCGCACCTTGGGAAAACAAATACTTGACACCCAATTCAGGACTGGCCTCCAGACACTTTATAAACGGGAACACACACACACTGCGTATCCATGTTAAATACGGTCCAGTACATTATTTCAAATAAATAAACAAGTAAGAGTGGTCTAGTCGGGGGTGCCCGACTACAAAACACCCTGAACCCAAGTATAAGAGCCCAAAAATACTTTTAAATATAAATATAGGGTATATATATAGGCTATCGTATTGGCCGACCTCTGCTGCGCCGCCAACAACGTTGTCATAAACTGTTGCTGTTGCGCGGATGTCTCTTGTGTTGTTTGCCGTTGGCGAGCGTTTTCCACCACACCTGATAGCAATGTAGCGAAATTTGAGCCAAAGTGAGTTGGCGTCGCAACGGGTAGCTGAGCGGAACTTATTATAGGTAGGGGACCGCAACGGTAGACGGCACATAGGTACCTGTTAGATTATAGTGGCTATGGGCTAAGCTTTATTTATTCTTTAGCAATACAACTTTATCCGAGGCACGTGGTGGCCGGGTCGTAGCCAAAACAAGAAGAAGGAAGAATATATGGTCTAATTGTCAGCTTAGGGGTGGGGGTGTCAGCCGATATATCGATAGAGATCGCGATATTTGTTGAACTATTCGATGGGCAGAAGACGGTTGCTCGTTAAGACGAAAAGTTCAACGCTGGACCTGTGTGGTATAAAGGCTATGAACGAACGATTTTCAATCGAATGCTAATAATCATAAGCAATTTCAGTTGTTAATTAAATAATACACTTATTTGTAGCTAACTATTAATATACAACCCCACATTACATACAGCACCAAGATGGAGGAGGATGAGATCTTTTTTTTGGAAATTAATCATTTGAATGCAATTATATATTGGTTTTTATAACAATGTATACAAAAAAAAACCTCTGTCAATTTAAAGTATACGCAATGCTTAATAAGAAAAGATATCTAAGTAAAACAGATGGACTAGATAAAGTCCAAAAGTATAAATGCTTTGAAAGAAATTAGAATATAAATAAAAAAATAAAATAAAAATGTAATATGACTAATATAGAAGCACTTAATAGGCAAACATATAGAGATGACCAAAATTTTCGCATTCGCGCATTAAACACCCTGCGACTACATAGACAATTCATTACAATATATGAATTTGAATACATGGATACTTTCGAAACTAATACCAGTCCTATAATACAGTCTTCGAAAATAGAAAAGGGACCGGGAAAAATAGTTCTGGTGCGACTGCATCGATAAGCACTCTTAAAATAATTTGGAATGGGGTACTGTTGCGCTATTGAGCTTTTTCAATAACTTTCACAAATAGAAATAACTTTATTTTATTTTTTGTGTTCCAATTTATTTATCCGTTTGTTATAAGTTACGATAAGCAGGCAGACCCGATTTGGTCTGTGCTTATTATTTAAGAATAATTGTTTTACAATGGCAAGCGAACCCGAATTGGTTCGTGCCGATTTTAGCGAAGCGATAATTGCGACAAATTAATATATGTATTGATATTGCAAGTGGCCGATGCGTACCAAATGCACGAAGCGAACGAACTTAACTAGACTCGACGCACAGCATCGAGGCCTTCGCAAAAGGTAATGTTAGGGCAATAAATGATCGTTACAGCGAAGAGCGCCAGCTTAATGAAAATCTTAAGAGCGAAATTTTAGTTGAAAATTTAAAATTAAAAACTCACCATATTTTCCAAACTTTAACATTTAATAAAATTAAATACAAATACATTGTAATTCATCAATTTATTAATAATTGCAAAGTGCGAATAAACATATTTGTGCAATCACATAGTACATATGTATATCCAGTAAAACTTCACACATCAAATGAACTATGCTTGCGCATTGCAATTAAACCGGGATATGTGCGCATATACAGTCACGGACAAAAGTATTGGCAATTTAATATTATCTTGTTTTATTGACGGTTTTGTCCAATATACCGTCTAATATTAAGTAATTATATAGTTTTAATACGATTATTAGCTATATGTGCAAGCAATCCAATTATTTTTATAAACGTTGGCGGCATGGTTAATTTTGAATAATTATTTAATTCCAAGAACCCGTAATTTTATAGGGGCTAAAGTATTGTTAAATTTATATATAAAGTTGTTATTTTTATATTATTTTTGATATGGTCACACATTTCTTAGCCAAAAGGCCAATCTGTAAGCACGGTTATTTGAATTTTAAAAAATCTATTGGAAAAAAATTGTTTAAAGATAAATTTACATGTGTTTTTGAAAATATGGCCGCTAAAAAGTGTGAAATCACCGTAGAGAAGCGAAAAATTATAAAAAATTTACGCTAACATGGCAGATCCTATCAAGAATTTGGCGAGCTATTGGACAGAAGTCAATTTACTATTTGAAGCATATACCGTAGATTATCAGACGACCTTATGGTCCTTATAGAAAATGCTGAAGGCACCGGCCGCCCACGAAAGTTATCGGGTCATCATTGAACCCAAATAATAAGAAAGATAAAGAAAGACCCAAAAATCTTATCATTCCAAATAATATCAGAAGTTAAAAAAAAAACAAAGAAATTAACTCCAAAACGGTACGGCGGGTACTACACAAGGCTGGGTGCAATTTGAGAATTCCAAGATGCAAACCACTCATTTCGAGTTTTAACTAATCGAAGAGATTGGCATCCGTCAAAGAGTTTAAATCAAAGGCCTTAACTTACTGGAACGATGTCATATTAATTTCTTTTTCGCTTAGATGGAGAAACCCCAATACGGCATACAATAGTTGCATCTTAATGCCCACAGTAAAGCACGGTGGTGCAGGTGTTGTGCTGTGGGGTTGTATGTCCGCAGCTGGTGTGGGTGGATTAGTTTTTACCGAAGGAACAAGGGACAAACGTGTTTATTTGGAAATATTGAATATTTAAAAAAAGCCGTGAAAAGTTGAAGTTGAGCAGTTAGTTTTCAACAGGACAAAGATCCGAGCTGAAGTATCCCTAATGGAAGAGTGGCACAAAATTGAACCAAATGTTTCCTGAAAATTTGTGCATTCAATAAAATATCGCCAAGAAAGCTTTATAAAACAAAAAGTCATGCCGACCAAATATTAATTTTTATCTTTTTTTCACATTTTAACACAACTATTTTAGCTATTGCCAATACTTTTGTCCCTATGAAAACTTGCGTATTTTTTGTTTTTTATTGTTGTGTGAAGTGCACCCCTGTTTTTTTTACCCAATCCCTTCCGCCTAGTATGCTAACTGGCAAAGGGGAGGAAACAAAATATCTATTATCAGTTCCATCTGCGAGCACCTCCAGAGCTTCCCCGTCTCAAGAGTAGCCATCAGAATCAAAAGGGAAACATCGTCCCGGACTAAAAGCGAAACATCCGCGTCCACGCCAAGGGGAATTGTCGGGGCACCTTTTAGTTCGAGGCCAAGTCCACTGATTAAAGCGAAGCATCCCTGACCACTGCAGTCACACGCACTAAGGCAACCATAAGCACAAGAAGTAGCCCTTTTTCCCCGCGAGCTATCACCAAAACGGCCCAATTTATGACAGGCGCGGCCTTAATCACGTTAACTACTGCCACTGATAGGCGTCTCTATATACGTGCGGCATGAACAATTTGTATTTTGGATGTGGGCTCACACACCGGATAGGAAGAATTTTTTCCTTAAAAGGGAGGAAAAACAAATTCTCACCTTGGGAAAACAAATACTTGACACCCAATTCAGGACTGGCCTCTAGACACTTTATAAACGGGAACACACACACACACTGCGTATCCATGTTAAATACGGTCCAGTACATTATTTCAAATTAATAAACAAGTAAGAGTGGTCTAGTCGGGGGTGCCCAAAAATACTTTTAAATATAAATATAGGGTATATATATAGGCTATCGTATTGGCCGACCTTCTGCTGCGCCGCCAACAACGTTGTCATAAACTGTTGCTGTTGCGCGGATGTCTCTTGTGTTGTTTGCCGTTGGCGAGCGTTTTCCACCACACCTGATAGCAATGTAGCGAAATTTGAGCCAAAGTGAGTTGGCGTCGCAACGGGTAGCTGAGCGGAACTTATTATAGGTAGGGGACCGCAACGGTAGACGGCACATAGGTACCTGTCAGATTATAGTGACTATGGGCTAAGCTTTATTTATTCTTTAGCAATACAACTTTATCCGAGGCACGTGGTGGCCGGGTCGTAGCCAAAACAAGAAGAAGGAAGAATATATGGTCTAATTGTCAGCTTAGGGGTGGGGGTGTCAGCCGATATATCGATAGAGATCGCGATATTTGTTGAACTATTCGACGGGCAGAAGACGGTTGCTCGTTAAGACGAAAAGTTCAACGCTGGACTGTGTGGTATAAAGGCTATGAACGAACGATTTTCAATCGAATCTAATAATCATAAGCAATTTCAGTTGTTAATTAAATAATACACTTATTTGTAGCTAACTATTAATATACAACCCCACATTACATACAGACAAGATGGAGGAGGATGAGATCTTTTTTTTGGAAATTAATCATTTGAATGCAATTATATATTGGTTTTTATAACAATGTATACAAAAAAAACCTCTTCAATTTAAAGTATAGAATGCTTAATAGAAAAGATATTAAGTAAAAAGATGGACTAGATAAAGTCTAAAAGTTAATCTTTTGAAAGAAATTAGAATATAAATAAAAAATAAAATAAAAATTATATATATTAGAAGCACTTAATAGGCAAGCATATAGAGATGACCAAAATTTTGCATTCGCGCATTAAACACCTCTCGACTACATAGACAATTATTACATTTGAATTTAATACTGGATACTTTCGAAACTAATACCAGTCCTATAATACAGTCTTCGAAAATAAAAAGGGACCGGGAAAAATAGTTTTTGTGCGACTGCATCGATAAGCACTCTTAAAATAATTTGGAATGGGGTACTGTTGCGCTATTGAGCTTTTTCAATAACTTTCACAAATAGAAATAACTTTATTTTATTTCTTGTGTTCCAATTTATTTATCCGTTTGTTATGAGTTAAGATAAGCAGGCAGACCCGAATGGGTCTGTGCTTATTATTTAAGAACAATTGTTTTACAATGGCAAGCGAACCCGAATTGGTTCGTGCCGATTTTAGCGAAGCGATAATTGCGACAAATTAATATTTATTGATATTGCAAGTGGCCGATGCGTACCAAATTCACGAAGGAACGAACTAACAACTGACACAGATAAGCTTGAAAAGGTAATGTTAGGGAATAAATATGTTAAGGAAGAGCAGCTTAATTATCTTAGAGCGAAATTTTAGTTAAAAATTTAAAATTAAAACTCACTATATTTTCCAAACTTTAACATTTAATAAAATTAAATAAAATACTTTAATTCATAATTTATTATTAATTGCATAGTGCGAATAAAATATTTGTGCAATACTAGTACTATTATATCCAGTAAAACTTCACAATCAAATAAATTGCTTGCGCATTTAATTAAAACCGGTTTTGCGCTATCGTCACGACAAAATTTGCATTTATTTATCTTGTTTTATTGACGGTTTTGTCCAATATACCGTTAATATTAAGTAATTATATAGTTTTTATACGATTATTAGCTATATTGAAGAATCATTATTTTTATAAACGTTGGCGGCATGGTTAATTTTGAATAATTATTTAATTCCAAGAACCCGTAATTTTATAGGGAATAAAGTATTTTAAATTTATATATAAAGTTGTTATTTTTATTTATTTTTGATATGGTCACACATTTCTTAGCCAAAAGGCAATCTTAAGCACCGTTATTTGAATTTTTAAAAATCTATTGGAAAATATTTAAAGATAATTTACTATTTTTTGAAAATATGGCCGCTAAAAAGTGTGAAATACCGTAGAGAAGCCAAAAATTATTAATTTCGCTAACTGAGATCCTATCAAGATTTGCGAGCTATTGACAGAAGTCAATTTACTTTTGAAGCTATACCGTAGATTATAGACGACCTTTGGTCCTTATAGAAAATGCTGAAGGCACCGGCCGCCCACGAAAGTTATCGGGTATATTGAACCCAAATAATAGAAAGATAAAGAAGCCCAAAACTCCTATCATTCCAAATAATTGAAGTTAAAAAAAAAAAAGAATTAATCAAAAGGTAGGGGGTCTACACAAGGCTGGGTGCAATTTGAGAATTCCAAGATGCAAACCACTCATTTCGAGTTTTAACTAATCGAGAGATTGGCATCCGTCAAAGAGTTTAAATCAAAGGCCTTAACTTACTGGAACGATGTCATATTTTTTTTTTTCGCTTAGATGGAGAAACCCCAATACGGCTACAATAGTTGCATTTATGCCCACAGTAAAGCACGGTGGTGCAGGTGTTGTGCGTGGGGTTGTATGTCCGCAGCTGGTGTGGGTGGATTAGTTTTTACCGAAGGAACAATGGACAAACGTGTTTATTTGGAAATTTGAATTTTAAAAAAGCCGTGAAAAGTTGAAGTTGAGCAGTTAGTTCACTTTTCAACAGGACAAAGATCCGAGCTGAAGTTCCCTAATGAAGAGTGGCACAAAATTGAATTTTCCTGAATTTTGCATTAATAAAATATCCCAAGAAAGCTTTATAAAACAAAAGTATGCCGACCAAATTTAATTTTTATCTTTTTTTCACATTTTAACACAACTTTTTAGCTATTGCCATACTTTTGTCCCTATGAAAACTTGCGTATTTTTTTTTTTTTTATTGTTGTGTGAAGTGCACCCCTGTTTTTTTTACCCAATCCCTTCCGCCTAGTATGCTAACTGGCAAAGGGGAGGAAACAAAATATCTTTTCAGTTCCATCTGCGAGCACCTCCAGAGCTTCCCCGTTAAGAGTAGCCCTCAGAATCAAAAGGGAAAATCGTCCGACTAAAAGAAACATCCGCGTCCACGCAAGGGGATTGTCGGGGCACCTTTTAGTTCGAGGCCAAGTCCACTGATTAAAGCGACGATCCCTGACCATCATACACCACTAAGGAACATAAGACAAGAAGTAGCCCTTTTCCCCGCGAGCTATCACCAAAACGGCCCAATTTATGACAGGCGCGGCCTTATCACGTTAATATGCCACTGAAGGCGTCTCTATTACGTGCGGCATGAACAATTTGTATTTTGGGGCTCACACACCGGATAGGAAGAATTTTTTCCTTAAAAGGGAGGAAAAAAAATTCTCACCTTGGGAAAACAATACTTGACACCCAATTCAGGATGGCCTCTAGACACTTTATAAACGGGAAACAACACACACTGCGTTCCATGTAGTTGGCGTCGCAACGGGTAGCTGAGCGGAACTTTTATAGGTAGGGGACCGCAACGGTAGACGGCACATAGGTACCTGTAGATTATAGTGGCTATGGGCTAGCTTTTTTATTCTTTAGATGCAACTTTATCCGAGGACGTGGTGGCCGGGTCGTAGCCAAAACAAGAAGAAGGAAGAATATATGGTCTAATTGTAGCTTAGGGGTGGGGGGTCAGCGATATTGTAGAGTCGCGATATTTGTTGAACTATTCGACGGGCAGAAGACGGTTGCTCGTTAAGCGAAAGTCAACGTGGACCTGTGTGGTTAAGGCTATGAACGAAGATTTTATAATCTATTAGATTTCAGTTTTAATTAATTACATTTTTGTAGGTAACTTAATTACAACCCAATACTACGAGTGGAGGAGGTGAGATCTTTTTTTTGGATTATTTTATCATTTTTTTTATTTAAATGTTACAAAAAAACCTTTAATTTAAAGTATACGAATGCTTAATAAAAAAGATATTAATAAAAATATAGTAAGTTAAAAGTTAAATCTTTGAGATTAGATAAAATAAAAATAAATATTTTTATTAGAAGTAATAGAAAATGACCATTTTCGCTTCGCGCAAACACCCACTTAGATTTCTTATTTTAATACGATACTTCAAACATCCAGTCCTATATCTTTCGAAATAGAAAGGGAACGGGTATGTGACTTCGTAAGCACTCTTAAAATATTTGATGGTCTGTTGCGCTTTGAGCTTTTTATAACTTTCACAATAATAACTTTTTTTTTTTTGTTTCCATTTTTTATCCGTTTGTTATGAGTTAAGATAAGAGGCAGACCCGATGGGTCTGTGCTTTTTTTAAGAACATTTTTTACATGGCAAGCGAACCCGATTGTTGTGCCGATTTTAGTGAAGCGATAATTGCGATATTTATTTTTGTTTGCAAGTGGCGTGCGTAAATGACAAGCGAACAACTAACTGCGACACAGATCGAGGCTTCGCAAAAGGTTTTAGTAATATCAGCAAACCTTTTTAAGATTTTATTATTTTTAATCTTTTTTTTACTTTTATTAATTTTTTTTTTTTTTTTTTAGTGTTTTTTCATATATTTTTCCTAACTTCTCTCTTCTTGCGCTTAATTACCGGGTTTGGTTCGTCCGAAAGTTTGCTTTTTTTCTTTTTTTGACGGTTTTGTCAATATACCTCTAATTTAAGTAATTTTAGTTTTTATACATTTTAGCTTATTAGATCCATTTTTTTTAACGTTGGCGGTGTTATTTTGATATTTTTATTCCAAGAACCCGTTATTTTATAGACTAGTTTTTAATTAATATTAAAGTTTTATTTTTTTTTTTTGTTGGTCCCATTTCTTAGCCAAAAGGCCATCTTAAGCACCGTTTTTGAATTTTTAAAAATCTTTGGAAATATTTAAAGATAATTTATATGTTTTTGAAAATATGGGTAAAAAGTGTGAAATACCGTGAGAAGCCAAAAATTATAATAAATTAGTAACTGGAGATCCTATCAAGAATTTGCGAGCATTGGACAGAAGTCAATTTACTATTGAAGATATACGTAGATTATAGAGACCTTGTCCTTATAGAAATGTGAAGGCACCGGCGCCGAAAGTTATGGTATTAACCCAAATAATAAAAAGATAAGAAAGACCAAATCATCTCAAATAATTAGAAGTTAAAAAAAAAGATTAAAGGTGGGGGGTAAAGGGGGTGTTTGTTCTTTCGAGTTTTAATAATCGAAGAGATTGGTTCAGAGTTTAAATAAAGGCACAACGTTCATATTTTTTTTTTCGCTTAGTGGAGAAACCCCATACGGATTATTGATCTTATGCCACAGTAAGACGGTGGTGAGGTGTTGTGCTGTGGGGTTGTAGTGCAGCTGGTGTGGGTGGATTTTTTTACGAAGGAAAATGACAACGTTTTTTTGGTTTATTTTAAAAAGGTGAAATTGATTGCAGTTAGTCACTTCAACAGGAAAGTCGAGTGAAGTATCCCTAATGAAGAGTGGTTAATTTTCTGATTTGTGATTATAAAATTCGCCAAGAAAGCTTAAAAAATTCCAACTTTATTTTTTCTATTTTTCACTTTTAGACACTTTTTGTTTCCTACTTTTCCCTTAAAACTTCGTTTTTTTGTTTTTTTTGTTGTGTGAAGTGCACCCCTGTTTTTTTTACCCATCCCTTCCGCCTAGTATGCTAACTGGAAGGGGAGGACATTTTTTCAGTTCCATCTCGACACCTCCAGAGCTTCCCCGTTAAGAGTGCCTAGAATCAAAGGGATTGTCGACTAAAGGATTCCGGTAGCCAAGGGGATTTGGGGCACCTTTTAGTTCGAGGCCAGTCCACTGATAAAAGGAAGAAGCGCGGTTATAGTTAACTAGCCATGATAGGCGTCTCATTACGTGCGGCTGAACAATTTGTATTTTGGATGTGGGGCTCACACACCGGATAAGAAGAATTTTTTCCTTAAAAGGGAGGAAAAATAAATTCCCACCTTGGGAAAAAATTTAAAATTAGGACTGGCTCAGACACTTTTAAGGGAAAAAGCGTTCATAATCGTATTTTTAATAAATAAAAGTAGAGTGTTAGTGGGGGGGACCCGCTACCAAATTTTAATATAAATATAGGGTTTTAGTCGTTGGCGACTCCGGGAACAACTTGTATAAAGGCTGTGGGGTGTGTGTTGTTTGCCGTTGGCGAGGTTTTCCACCACACCTGATAGATGTAGCGAAATGAGCAAAGTGAGTGGCGTCGCAACGGGTAGTGAGCGGAACTTATATAGGTGGGGGACAAGGTAGAATAGGTACTCAGATTTAGTAGCTATGGGCTAAGCTTTTTATTTAGTAACTTTTCGAGGAGTGGTGGCGGTGTAGCCAAAACAAGAAGAAGGAAGATTAGGTTTCAGCTTAGGGGTGGGGGGGCCGATATGATAGAGTGCTTTGAATATCGACGGGAGAAGACGGTTGCTCGTTAAGACGAAGTTAAGTGGACCTTGTGGTATAAGGTAAGAGACTTTCATTCTTTTAGATTTCATTTATTAATCTGACCAGAAGATGGAGGAGGATGAGATCTTTTTTTGGAAATTATATTTGTAATTTTGTTATTATAAAATTACAAAATTTCAATTTAAGTATCGATATAGAAAAGTTTAAGTAAAAGTATATAAATCCAAAAGATTATGTTTTGAAGGAATTAATAAAATGATAAATAGAAATTTGCTTTTAAACCGCTCAAAAACAATATGTAGAACTTCGGGAACGCAAGTGTCAAGCTATTAACGAAGCAACGGAATAGTATACTAATAACGACGAAAGAACAACAACTTTGAGCGACGAGAGAGTAAGCAAAGCGACGGAATTGCTTTTATGTTATAATAAGCCTAAAAACGAATTTCAGGTTGCTAATCTTTTAAGTATGTTGCTTTTTGTAAAGATGATTAACAAAACAAAATCACATCGGGGTTGCCAAAATGTTGGTTATCAAGCTTTTTCAATAGCTTTCACAAAAAGAAATAAATAACTTTATTTAATTTCTTGTGTTCCAATTTATTTATATATTTATTATAAGTTGCAATAAGCAGGCAGACCCGAATTGGTCTGTGCTTATTATTTAAGAACAAGAGTTGTACAATGGCAAGCGAACCCGAATTGGGCAATAAATGATCGTTACAGCGAAGAGCGCCAGCTTAATGTAAATAATCTTAAGACCGAAATTTAAGTAGTTGCTTCGCAGAGCAATTATAATAAGATAAGAAGACGATGCTGCTCTTATCAGTGGCGAGGTCGATCCAGCTGTTTTGGCTGCGTAGCCATACATTCTGCCGCCGTTGAAAGGCATGGGCTTTCAACTGAGTCCTTGATGGGCAGTAGGCACAGCTTGTTTGCAGCTCTCCTTATCTCTCCTGTTGCGGTGCGCAAGATGGGTCCGTGAGCGACTCCATCGTTTCCCACGACTAGCTCCGTGATCCTCGCCAGTGGCCACGTGAGAGGCGGCAGATTTTCATCCTTTACAAGGACTAGGTCGTTGACACATAGGAGTGGTTTCGGATTGCGCCATTTAGAGCGCTGCTGAAGCAGCGTTAAATATTCTTCACGCCAGAGGGAGCAAAACAGTTGTTGGAAGTGTGTTACGCGCTGCCAACCATCCAGACGATTGAATTGAAGGTGCGTAACATCAGGCTCAACGAACGATGAGCTGGGTCCACCAATCAAGAAATGAGCTGGAGTGAGCACATCTCGGTCTGCTGGATCTTCTGAAAGAGGAAACCATGGCCTGGAGTTAATTATCGATGCTATGTGGCAGACTAGGGTGCAAAGTTTTTCGAAGTTCAGAACGCAAGAGCCGACCGCACGATAAAAATGATGCTTCGCTGTCTTCACTGCTGCTTCCCAAAGGCCGCCAAAATGCGGCGAACGATGGGGAATAAACTTCCAATCAATGGAGTCAGCCATGCAAAACTTGTGCACTGATTGAATATGATCGCGACTGTCGAAAAGACGCTTTAGTTCCAGAAGCTCGTTCTTGGCGCCGACAAAGTTGGTAGCGTTATCCGACCATATCTGAGATGGCTTGCCTCGAGTCGATATAAACCTCTTGAGCGCATTCAAGAATGAAGCCTTCGACAGATCCTTGACCAGCTCTAGGGCTGAACTGCTTTAGTCGCGAAGCAGACGAAGACAGCCATGCAGCATTTGACTGGAGCTTTTTTACGTACGTCCACCTTGGATACGGTCTTCCTTCCACCAATCGGCGAATACTGCAACCGAATGAGCCAAAAGTGCCCGTGGATCAGCTTGTAAGCCCTGATTGTGAAGCCTTGTAATGAGTGAATCTGTGATGGGATGGTGCCGCGGAAGAATTATTGGATGGCGAGCTTCGAAATCCAGCGAAGAGTTTTTCAGGCGCCCGTCAACTCTTAGAATGCCGAACTCATCCAAACACGAGTTAAGTGATGCGATACAACTGGATGGCTTAACATCTCTTCTCGATCGAAGTGATTTAATTACTTCCCAGAGGTGTGCTCTCTGGATGAGCTGCAGTAAGAGTTGGGTCCCGTGTTGTATATCACACACTGTTAGTCCAGGATGCCTGCTTTTGCGTATGAATTTATAGATATATGTGAATATACGCTGCATTGTATCAAATGAGTTATCGTACTTACAAGTGGCAGATATATCAAAGAAGGGAGATGACGCAACAAGGACCTTTTTTCTTAGCTCAAGTTCTGGCCTTTCTGGCAAGCAAGAAACTGGCCAGTCCAATTTGTTTCCACTTAGAAATTCTGAGCCGTCGAAAACGACTTGCAACTTTGTCGTTGAACTGTCCTTTTTAAAGACAGTGATGAGGAAGAAAATATTGACAAAGTCCTACGGACTCTGGATCGACAGGCGACATATGACCCAGATCCAAGTATTCCTTAAGAAAATTTGAATATTGAATCTTCAGGTCTAGACGATTTTGTAGTTTGCGTTCCACGGTCAGCAACCGACGAAAGGCTTATTGGTATGACGTCCTAAGACATTTCAAACTTCGCTTGAAGGGTAAATGTGCCGAACATTGGCCACCAGGCAATCTGGTATGAGTCCTTAAGAAATGCTCTTCACAATCAGTTTCTTCCTTTGATGTGGTAGGTGCAATCTCCAAGCAGGCCTCCATCTCCCAAAATCGACGCACTAATTCATCAGCACGTTCTTCAAAACCTGAGTCAAGCTTGTTCGCAGTATGGCTCGCAATCAATGTAGAACCACCCAAACGCGGTCCGCCTCCAGAAACTACCCAACAAGCCTTGTTTTCTGAAGACATGGTAGCCCTGGGAAAAGCCTTATCTGGCCGACGCTGAGAAGCTCAAAAACAAACTAGCTCCAAAAAGCAAGTCCACGTATTGTGGTTTAAAGAAAGACGGATCTGAAAGTTTTATGTTAGGGGGAAGCTTTCAATTTGTAGTGTCGATTTTAAAATTCGTTTGACTATCAGTTATGGTAGGAGCTACCAGGGCTGTGAGACATGCTGAGTACTCAGATACTCGAGACTGTATCGTTATAGTGACCGTATTTCCTTCTGTGTAAAACGAGAATCTCCTAGACCAGATACAATGGCTGAGGACTTGTGCTTCTTTAACTGAAGCTGTTGAGCAAGGCGTGTGTTATAAGCCGAAATCCAAAAGGGCACGACAAGGTATCAAAGTGCCTGATCGATTTTTAACGAACACAATAGCAGTAGCCAAGAGGACATCACTATTGAAATACTGGGTAACAAGACGCTGACCAGACGGAAAACCAGAATTATTTAAATGCAGCAGGGAATGATGCTTCGCCCCGCAGGTCCGACAGCATCCAGAGCTTCATGATCGAAATTGATGGCCTTTCTTTAGGCAATTCAAGCACAATGCAAGTCGTTTTGCCTCCCTAAGCCGTAATGCAGGGGACAAGTTTCCTAATCGGGAACAATTGTATATGCCATGACCAGGGCCATCACAAAAAACGCAGACAGGGGCGTCGTGGTTAGTGGCAATAAATGACGATCTTCTTGTGTTAATTGCTCTTTTTTTCCACCTGATGGCTTGCCATAGCAAAATTTACGGTTTCCATTCTTCGGCATCTCTGCTCCAGAAACGTAGCCATATGCTCCTACGATGGTGTCAAGTTGACGAACGTCGAATCCTCTAGCCTTTCTTCCCACTTGGCTTGTGATGGTGGGTCCATCTTTTGTAGGCTAATCTGCACAATGATGCATCCAGCGATCTGTTCGGCGTTGTCCATGCTCTTTAATGCGCAAATGTGTGAGTTGAATTGGTCGGACAACTTCCTTAGCGCCACGGCCGATCCACCTGCCACCCTCTTGAGCCCCAATATCTCTAGTATGTGTGCCTGAAAAACCATACCTCTATTATTAAACCTTTTCTCCAATAAATTAAGTGCTATGGCATAATTATAGTTTGTTGTTTCCAATGATCGAATTGCGTCCAGCGCAGAATCCTTCAGGCACGATCGAAGATGCTGCAGCTTTTCGATATCTGCTAAATCAGGATGATTTTCTATGACGGTTGTGAACATAGAATAAAAGTCGGCCCATTCTGTGTAACCACCACTGAACGTAGGCAACTTTAATGAGGGTAATGCCGGCGGTGCCTTAGCTCTGACGGTCTTCGCGGTTTGGGACCAGTACCCATCCTTAAGGGGAGCAAAATCGTTAACGGTGCACCGGTGGACCCGAACTATGCGCATCTGTCTATTTATAAGGTTCGGCAATATGGACAAAAAAGTATGTGTTAATAAATAATTTTTATTTATTTTTAATATGGATATACAAATACAATATTTTGAGACTGATTTTTTTAATCATTTGTGTATGTACTTTGGTATATGTATGTGGGTTGGGTTAATGCTGTATACCCAAATCCCATTGTACACAACCAACAACAGAATTATCCTTTGACAACGAATACGCTTAGAGATGAATAACGAGTACACGATGATGACAACGAGCAAAGAGGACGGCGAATACGCCGACGGCGAGTTATCCAAAAAACGACGATCAACAAAGACAGTACAAAGCCACGAGGTCGAAGTGCTGCACGACGGGCAGACGTTTGCTCGCTAAGACGAAAAGTTCAACGCTGGACCTGTGTGATATGAAGTCTAAGACGAACGACTCTCAATCGAATGCTAATAATCATAAGCAATTTCAGCTGTTAATTAAATAATTCACTTATTTGTAATAAGCTATTAATATAAAACCCCATATTTTGGGCGCTCGTCCGAGATTAATAAAATTTAAAACGTGAGATCGTTTCAAATACAATTACGCAAAACCAGATAATAATTCAAAGTGAGAAAATATATAAAATTATTTTCTAAAAATGTTGTTGATTATTTAGTCAGTATAGCTTACGCACAAGCAAAAAAGGGAGCATAACTGCGTTGCACGAGTTTATCTATGAACAAGAGGTTCTGGTCGGGAGCTCCCGACTAGGGGATACCCTGAACCCTCTGATTCAAACACCAAATGCAGCTAGCGCTACGCGCTATATACATTTGCATGTTACATACATTTGCACAAAAACAATATACCCTTTTACCCATTTTTAATGGGTTCAAAAAATAGTTTCCTCGATAGGGTTCGAACTCGCAACAGACCGCACTACTAAGCACTACTTAGCGCCTTTACTCAACAACCACACCACACATTGAGTCTTCGTGGGAAAAAAACCAATTAAAACAGCAGCACAGAAAACAATACAATCGCAATTGCAATGCTGTTGATAGAATTCAAAGCAGGGCATTAATGTGTGTGTGTACATGTATACAGAAATTTTTGGAATTTGTGCTTGCAGCCGCTAATAGGAGAAAAGTCAAAACACGATTTCTTTAATCATTTCTGTGTTTCTTAACCGATCTTGACGCAAGTTTTAGAAGTACATCCTATTGTACTAAAGAATATTCGTGTATTATCAAAAAATCATTTGCATTTAAATTGTGGCTTAAATTTGTGGGCAGCATACATTGGTGTTTTTACTTGATTTATAGTAATGTGATAGTAGCGGGGATGAAAGATACTTGATATACATATATGTTTACACAAGAATTGTATTTAGCCGTCGCTACTTTATTAAAGTTGGCTTTGACTCCGGAACCAGAACCAAACATATTCATTGTAACATATATTCTGACGCCCTTCAGACACCCTACTACAATATTTTGTCCTTCGAGCCGAGATATCAGATCAGTATGGAATGACCGAAATGGTGTACAGTATTGAGTCCAACGAAATTGGAAAATGTTACTAAATTTATTATTGTTATTTAGTTTCCTTATTAAAAAATAATTCGAATTATTTCGTTATTGAAACGCCCTGTCAATAGAAAATTAATCTTTTTTTTGATGTGCGGGTCAACTAAGCGAAAAATAAGAGTCATTGCCTTAAGCAGACAAGCTGAGCAACCCCCTTCCAATTTTTCTATGTCCCTGGATTACCTAAACTGGCCAACTTTCCGAGACTTGTTTACGGCGGTCTATATAAATAATCCAAGACTGTCGCCAGTGGAAAAATTGTTCCATTTAAATTCAAAAACCAGCGGCGAAGCTAGGGCAATTGTCTCCAACTCCCCGCTCACGAATGACAGCTTTCAGTCAGCGTGGGCGAGGCATTCGGAAAGATTTGAAAATAAGCGACGTTTAGTCAATAGTCAATTAAAAATTCTTTTCAATCTCCCCTTAGCGACACAAGGATCCGGAGCCGCCCTTAAATAGTTTCAGGGCATAATCCAGGGGTGTTTAACGGCTCTAGACTTGTCCAGGGTGAGCACCGAAAATTGGGATTGTCTGCTTATTTTTTTGTGCTCCTCTAAATTGCCTAAGCTTACGCTGTCATTATGGAAACAATCGCTCCGCGATATGGCAGAGATACCGCAATTGTTCGAAATGAATACATTTCTGATTGACCGATATCGCACCTTAGAGGCGGTAGAGGATGTACGATCAACCGCACATACGACATCCCTGTCCAAACCCACAAAAAGAGCCCAACCACCTGAGAATCTTCGAAGCAACATTGATCACAAAGTCACAACACTGCAAATTGTTTCAGAAGAAAAACCATCCTATGCGTCTATGCCCCAGTTTCCGTCATTAAGCAAAAAAAGTTGTGTTAAAGTTAAACAGCTTCGCCAGAGAGCACCAATTGAAAAATTGCACTAGCGCACATAGTTGTTTCACGTACAAGGGACGTCATCATACGCTGCTCCACCGTGTTAGACCCCAGGTGCCCTCCGCTTCCACAACGCCAATAGTTTTGATCACTCCTTCGCCTATACAGTCCACTGCTACTTCTACTTAAGGTACCGTTCAAAACTTCTTTTTAGCAAATTCACATGGTGTTCTCCTCGGCACAGCTGTCATCCAAGTGTGACATTTGGGCACAAAATATACAGCTCGGGCATTATTCGATTCTGGGTCAGAAGCGACCTTTATATCAGAGCGGTTCTTTAAAAGAGTTAAACTTCCATATCAACCCGACGACGTTATTCAAGCTTTTTCGGCTCAACCACAAAAACTCTGCCATTTTAATTTTGGCTCTCCAACAAAGCCTCACATCGAAACCTCTGCTTATGTTCTTCCATAGCTTCCCGCAAAATGCCGACCCTTCTTTCTATAGGAGCTCACAGATAGACGTGCTTCTCGGCGCCGATATCCTCCCATCCATATTATTAGGTGGCTCCTATCCCAACATATGTGGCACTCTCGTTTCGCTGAATCCAAATGCGAGCTTAGATAACCTGCTCACAACATTTTGGGAGATGGAGGATATTCCAGTAAAGCTGGAAAATAAATCCGAACTGTTTTGTGAGCGCAACTTTCAAAAAAGCACTTAAAAGATAAAAACGGCAGATACTTGGTCAAACTGCCATTCAAGCATTCCGATCACATCCAGTTAGGCCATTCAAGGTCCATCGCATTAGCTCAATTCCTTCGAAACAAGAATCTTTTGGCAAAAAATGCCCCCCTTAAAGAGCAGTACGACGCGGTGATCCAGGAATATCTGGACGTAGTTCATATGCGACAAGTCATCCAAGCAATGGTTCGGATAACTTTTATCTTCCACTCCATTCACAAGCCTGACAGCACCGCGACCAAGCTCTGCGTAGTATTTAACGCCTCCCACCCGTCATCGAATTGCAAAAGTCTGAACGATGTGCTACATGCAGGGCCCGTTCTGCAATCCCACTTAACCATTCAAATTCTAAGATGGCGGTTCTTCCGATATGTCTTCAATGCCGATATCACGAACATATATTGGCAGATCCTTGTGCATCCCAAACACACGCCCTACCAGACAATTCTGTTCCGAACGAAGGACAACGAGCTTCGTGACTTCGAGCTCACCACAGTCACGTTTGGTGGTGGTTATCAGATGACGATCGTTCGCTTTACCCCTTAGCAAGTCACATTATCGCAAACATTATTTATGACGATGATTTACTGGCAGGAGCCCATTTCAAATCAACAGCAGGTCAGGCTATTGCAGAACTCCGCAAAGCCCTTGAATCTGCCGGGCTCCCCTTGCAAAAATGGACATCCAATGAAAATGACTTGCTAAGAGCGATACCCAAGGACCACCTGCTTCGAGCCGACTTCTAAGAAGTCGAGGGGGCCTGTTCGGCGAAGACTTTCGGGATCAGATGGAAAGCTGATTTCACTCCATCTGAGCTGACAATCAAGCAGTCCGTCTGTAAACGGGAGGTCCTATCACAGATTGCCAATCGGTTCCAAGAACTAGGCTAGGACGATCCACTGCCTGAGGGCCTTCTCAGTATGTGACAGTTATTCCTCCAAGAGTAGGTCTCAGTGCGATTCGCATCCCTAGATGGGTCAAATTTCGCCCACAGGGGAGTATTCCATACCAAAGGTTTTGTGACGCTTCGCAGCGGGCATACTGGGCTGCCATTTACGTGCGCACTGAGACACAAGATCGCATCTCAGTCCATCTCCTAACAGCAATAATGAGGGTCGGTCCAGTCAAGACGCACTTCTGTCCGAATTATCAGCTGCACTCAGTCCCCAGCTACCTTCCGCTGGCGTCGACTGGTTCTATTAGACAGATTCCACAATTGTCCTAGCCTGGCTTCATAAGCCACCATGCGCATGGGTTACCTTTGTAGCAAACAGAGTGGCAAAAATTACTCAGACCATCGACTCCAATAAATGGTCCCATGTACGATCCGAGTACAATCCAGCTGACATAGCGAGCAGCGGTGCCCCACCACAAGTTTTAGTTAACAACGAGCTGTGGTGGCACGGGCCAGAATGGTAACGCCTACCTCAGATCCAATGGCCCATTCCTTCGGAACCCCTCCAAGATACGACAATAGAGCAACGCACGATTAAAGTAACCCTCGCAAACCGCGCCCCCTTGAGGGGGGGTGTGCGGGTGGGTACCTATTTTTTCTTCCTTCAGCGCGCGTAGCGACCGGCGCCCCCGTCGACTGGTGAAGGGGCGGCCACGGAGGGGCTGGGCACGAAAATTCATTCTCCTGACCCAGAGACAAGCATTCTCGACAGACTACACTTACTTGATCATGAAAAAAAACTCACTTCCAGCAAACTCCTTAATTTGAACCCCTTTCTAGATGGTAAGGGAATTATTCGAGCATGTGGTCCTTGCATGCAGGCAACCAGCTCATGATGCGTTTAATACGATCACAGTACTGGATTCCAAAGTGGGTCCAATCCACAATCAACTCCTTCAAAATCTACGTAATCAAAAAAAAAAGAAACTACAAACGCAGCTCATGGGTGACTTGCCTGTGGAGAGAGTCACATTCTCGCGGCCGTTCACTCACACAGGAGTCAATTTTGCAGGCCCCTTCGAGATTTAAAATTACACAGGTCGCGCCTGCCCTATTGCAAAAACTACGTGTGAGTCTTTGTGTGCTTCAGCAGCAAAGCCATCCACCTAGAGGCTACATCTGACCTAACCACGGAAAAATTTCTAGCTGCATTTGCGATACTTGTGGCACTACGAGGGTGCCCAAATCAAATGCATTCCGACAACGACAAAACTTTCGTCGGAGCGGCCAAAGTTCCTTCGCGCGATTTTGTGGACGCAACTCCAGGCCACTTACAGTCTCCAGAAACTATCTTGGCACTTCAATCCTCCTAGTGCACCGTATATGGGCGGCCTGTGTAAAGATCTTTAAAACTCTATTAAATAAGTCCAAATCGAACTCAAAATACACATTCGAAGAGCTCTCCACGCTCCTATCCAAAGTTGAAGCATGCCTGAATTCAAGACCGATTTCTCCAATGTCGGAAGATCCTACTGATCTCTTAGCTCTGATTCCCGGACTAGTCGGGGGACCTCTACTATCCGCCACAGAACCAGAGATCAAGGAAATCGCCACGTACATCATCAACCGCTGGCAGCGCTTTAAGGCTTTGCAACAACAGTTCTGCCTCCGTTGGAAACATAAGTATCTGTTAGAACTGCAAAAAAAATATATGGCAAACTCCAACGCGAGATTTACAGCGTGACGACGTAGTCATTTTTAAAGAAGATAATCTTCCTGCTAATGACTGGCGTCTGGGTCGAATCCAAACGACCTATCCAGGCGACGACCAAAGAGTCCGAGTGGTCGAGGTGCAAACCGCCCGCGGCTGTCTCCAGAGAAAAGACTCCGAGCAGTTTTGGTGAACAAATATTGCCCAAATTGCCTAGCCCACCAACACTCCGGGGAGTCATGTCGAAGCAAGGACAATCGCCGCAAGTGCCAGGGCGATCATCACACCCTGCTACACTTCCAAGAAGCGCGTCGCACGCCACCGCGATCTCCGGAGCGATCCCGGCCATTTCGCACCACAAAGGTCCAAGTAAGACGCTCCGCACCGCATTCATTCGCAGACCCCGTTTTCCTGTCCACCTTAATGGAGCACAAGAGGACAACCGTGCTCCCGAGAGCACTAATCCGTCTTGGGACCGGCAAGGCGACCCGCGACACTCGGGCACTTTTAAGCCCTTGCTGTCCGGTGATTCTTATCGACGAATCTCTGACAAAGGCCTTCGAGCTATCCGTCACCCGCGTCGGTGCAAACAACGTACAAACAACGCTCGGCCGTCCAGATCCTCATGCTTCCAACAAGAGGTTATCCTGGTGTGTGATGCCTAAACTTAAGTATAGGACTCCATCCAAACTCATCAGCGAGAAGCTAAATGAGCCCTTTCATAACGTCCGATTGGCAGACGATCGTTGGTTCCAGCCGGAGACATCAAGTCTGGTGATGGGCTCGGACATATATCCGGAGTTAATTCTCCAAGGCGTCCTGCCAAGCCATGGCGGCACACCATTGGACCAAAACTCGGTATTCGGGTGGATACTCACCAATAAAAACAGACCCACTACTCTCTCCTTTTTTTTTTGCAAGACTACAGGGCCGGCGGCATGTTTACACAAGAAGTGTATCTAGCAGTCGCTAATTCATTGAAGTTGGTTCTGACTCCGGAACCAGAACCAAAAACTTACACTTACAAACATTGTCACATATATACCGAAAATATACATAGACGAGAAAATAACCTTACAGGGAGCTAACGTGTTTTTCTGACGAGAAAAAAAAATTCATTTGCAGAGCAGAAACCCCCCATAGGAGCAGCAATTCGTCCAATTTATTCAACTGGAAGCCCTGCGGACGCCCTACTACAACACATTATTCAAGAAGCTACATGTCATATTTGGTGACTACTAAAAATATACATAGACGAGAAGATAACCTTACAGGGAACTAACGTGTTTTTCTGACGAGAAAAAAGAATTCATTTGCAGTTCAGAACCACAAAAACTCTGCCATTTTAATATTGGCTCTCCAACAAAGCCCAGGGTTCATATCGAAACTACTGCTTATGTTCTTCCATAGCTAGCAGGCAATTTGCCGTCCTACACCATCCCGCAAAATGCCGACCCTTCTTTCTATAGGAGCTCCAAGATAGGCGTGCTTCTCGGCGCCGATATCCTCCCATCCATATTATTAGGTGGCTCCTATCCCAACATATGTGGCACTCTCCTTGTTCAAGAAACGAATTTCGGCTGGATCCTCACAGGCCCCGTTGCTAAGACCAGTGCCAAAATTGTCTCATCCTTTTCAACTCAAGTTACGCTGAATCCAAATGCGAGCTTACATAACCTGCTCACAACATTTTGGGAGATGGAGGATATTCCAGTAAAGCTGGAAAATAAAAACTGTTTTGTGAGCGCAACTTTCAAAAATCCACTAAAAATATAAAAACGGCAGATACTTGGTCAAACTGCCATTCAAGAATTCCGATCACATCCAGTTAGGCCATTCAAGGTCCATCGCACTAGCTCAGTTTCTTCGAAACAAGAATCGTTTGGCAAAAAATGCCCCCCTTAAAGAGCAGTACGACGCGGTGATCCAGGAATATCTGGACGTAGGTCATATGCGACAAGTCATCCTAGCAATGGTTCGGATAACTTTTATCTTCCACTTCATGCTGTTCACAAGCCTGACAGCACCACGACCAAGCTCTGCGTAGTATTTAACGCCTCTCACCCATCAGCGAGTGGCAAAAGTCTGAACGATGTGCTACATGCAGGGCCCGTTCTGCAATCCCATTTAACCATTAAAATCCCAAGATGGCGGTTCTTCCGATATGTCTTAATGCCGACATGACGAAAATGTATTGGCATCCCAAACACATGCCCTACCAGACAATTCTGTTCCGAACGAAGGACAACGAGCTTCGTGACTTCGAGCTCACCACAGTCACGCGTGGTGGTGGTTATCAGATGACGATCGTTCGCTTTACCCCTTAGCAAGTCACATTATCGCAAACATTATGTATGACGATGATTTACTGGCAGGAGCCCATTTCAAATCAACAGCAGGTCAGGCTATTGCAGAACTCCGCAAAACACTTGAATCTGTCGGGTTCCCCTTGCGAAAATGGACATCCAATGAAAATGACTTGCTAAGAGCGATTCCCAAGGACCACCTGCTTCGCGCGGACTTCTTAGAAATCGAGGAGGCCTATTCGTTGAAGACTTTCGGGATCAGATGGAAAGCTGACAGAACGCTGTCGCCCCGCTAAAACGGTTCTTCTAAAACTACAAAATGCAACCAACCAATCACAGCTCAATTAGAAGCTGATGCAATATTTCCATAATGATGAAATTTCAATTAATGTGAAATACCCGAAAATACACATACACACTCTCAAATGTACGCACCGACATGGCCATCCTGACCATTACACGACCTCGTGTAGAAAAAACTACCATTTCAGATTATATTTCTTAGTTTTATTATAAACAAAAGATTAACAAAACGGTTTTAACTTCTGAATTCATATAACTCATTATATTATCAATTTCATAAAACATTATCATGTTTCATTAAACAATACTTTTACATTATTTTTTTTTTAAGAAATTTTTTTTAAAATGATTATTTATTCTTCTTTATTCAACATTAGAGGTCACTCAATCAAATGCCCCACACGCCATGATCAAAACAGACAATAGTATGTTTTGCACTTGCGCTTGCTTTATGATCTGAGTACCCTGCCATTTTCTTTGGCCCACAGTACTAGATATTTTTCTCACCCTTACGGTGTATTTCGCTTTCTTCAGTGACTTCAGCATTTTCAATATTTTCATTTTCACTTTCTTCAGTGACTTCAACATTTTCAATATTTTCATTTTCACTTTCGTAAACCTCTGCAATGGTTTTATTACTCTCGACCTCATTATTATAATCATCACATACATTCAGCTCCATAGGCACTTTCCCCTTTGGTATTTATTTTAAATCTTCATGTGCATGTACTTTCTTATACTGGTTAATGACCTTAACATGTACGTGTCACCTTCTAGAACATTTATTATTTCAAAAGGTCCTTTGAATTTTGGACTCAACTTGGTTTGATGTCTTTCATCGTTTTTAAGTAAAACAAACTCTCCGACCTTGTGTCTAAGTACCTTTGCCTTGTTCTTATCAAATCGTACCTTGTCGTAAGCTGATGTAGCTAAAACATTTTTTTTCTGCTTGTGCTCTTACGTTTGATAACTCAACATAATTTTCTACATTAGTAGGTGGAAGTAATCCTAATGGGCGTGCTACTTTTCCGAATAACATTTCAAGAGGACTTGCTTTAGTTACTCGATTAGTTGTACAGTTAATGGCTAACTGCACCTCTCCTAACACATCCCTGCCAAGAGTGAGTTCCAGTTTCAACCGCCGTTAGCAGGTTTTTTAACGTGCTCATGGTTCGTTCCAATGGCCGTTAGCTCGACTAGCACCAGTGGCAATCAAATGCAAGTTTATTTACTGATCTGAACAGAATTGGCTAAACTTGGCACCCGTAAAACACCGTCCTCGATCAGCTATTATTCTGTTTGGTACTCCAAATAACGATACAGCGGATTGAACAGCATTTATGCAGCTTTCACTATCTAATTTAAGGGTGTGACTAAGGTAAACATATGTGGTAAATGCATCCACTTGAACGATTACATACTCTTTCTGATCACTTTTGCCACTTAATTTACCTGTTATGTTAATATGAAGTGTGCCAAGAAATATTAACTTTCGGAATTGGGTGCAATTCTGCTGGATTTTCCCTGAGGTTGATTTGGACATTTTACACGTAAAACAGTTGTCCACAAATTTTTTAACATATTTTGACATATGTTCAAACCAGTAAAAGTCGTAAACTTTATCTAACGTCTTTTCATAACCTAAATGCATTATCGACTCGTGAACTTGGTCTATGACAGACCATCTGAAAGCACGTGGCACTACTGCTAAACTACGTTTTCTACCGTTTCTCCGTATTTTTCGGTAAAGAACTTCTGCCCTTAGTTCATATGTTTTTGCAATATCTTCAGCAATAGAAAAATCTTTTAATTTCCGGAAAATTTCGGCTATCTTAGAATCTTGACGCTGTTCCGCAATAAGCCAGTTGCTTGAGATCTCTGCCAAGTTAACTCTCTTTTCTTCAATTACCTTTGCAACAGAAGTAGATTTTTGTAAAATGGGGTTTCTTGATAAAAAAATCGACATGAGCCATTCTTTTGCCATCTCTATATTGAATGTCGAATGTAAATGACTGCAAACAAGCCCACCAACGCTGTGCTCTGGGAGTCAGATCTTGTTTATTTTTTGACGCTTTTAGTGAATTGCAATCAGTAAAGACAACAAAGTTTCTACCCAATAAATAACGTCTAAAATGTTTAAAAGCGTTTACAACAGCTAAAGTTTCCAACTCGTATGAGTAGTATCTTGATTCTGCAAGAGAAGTAGTTTTGCTATAGTATTCTACTACATGAGGTTTGCTGTTAATTTTGTGTAATAAAATTGCAACGTAGCCAATGCAACTTGCATCTGTATGCAATTCAATTTCATAATTTGGGTCAAAGAAAACAAGGACTGTTTTATCAGTGAGTATAGTAATAACGCTCTTCCGTATTTGCTCATGTTCTGTTTTCCAACAAAATTTATTTTTTTCTGAAGTTAAGAAATATAAGGGTTTCATCAACTGTGAAAATCCCTTAATAAACTGTCTGAAATACGATGCTAACCCAATAAATTGTCTTAGTGTTGTAACTAACTGTGGAGGTGGAAGAGCAGTTAATGCTTCAATTTTCCTTGGGTTTGGACGAATTTTACCAGCACTAATATCGTAGTCCAAAAATTGGACAGATGATTTTAAGAAGGAACACTTTGTAATGTTAAATGAAAATCCAGCCTCCGTAAGAACATTTGGCACAATCTGTAATCTTTCTAGCGCTTCAATTTTTGTGGAAGCAGTTATCATTATGTCGTCCATATATACAATGACATAGGTGTTTGCTAGATCTCCTAAAGCCTGTATAACTTATCGTTGAAAGACAGAAGGTGCGTTTCGAAGTCCGAATGGCATAGATAAAAATTCGTACTGTCCATCTGGTGTCACAAACGCTGTATACTCAATAGAATCTTCATGTAAGGGAATCTGATAGTATCCGCTAGCCATATCCAAACATGTAAAATAATAAACTCCTTGAAGTCTATTTATTTGATCTTTTATAAGTGGCAACGGGTATCTGTCAGCCACAGTATTTGAGTTTAACTCTCTATAATCAACACAGAGCCTATCCGAACCATTTTTCTTTTTTACCAATAATATGGGGCTAGCATAAGGTAAGTAGTTCGTCAACTTTATTTCGAACTAATTCTCGTTTACATGGACTCAGTCGATATGGTTTCCTTTGAACAGTTTTTTTTTAAATCGATTAGTCTAATTTTTATTTCACCAATTTTAACTTTAGTACATGGAATACCGGTTATAAAAGAATCTGAGTAGTTTGTCAACAGTGACTGCAACTTTATTTTATCTGTCCCCTCAACTTCAGTATCAATGTCGGCTGACTCATTGCCGGTACATAAATTAACTATTTTAGTTCTTACAATCTTAAATTGATTTGATGAAACGACAATATCAAAACCCTGATTTAGTATTTCTCGGCCAATAACAATTTCACTTTGCATTTGATCGTCTGCTATTGCATAAAACATAATTTCCATACAGTTTGCATCAATTCTTACGTAATTTAATATTTGTACAGAACTACGTATTCCACTGTTGCCTATGCCTTTTAGCATAACAATATTCGTAAATCGTTTACCAGAGAATTTTTTACTTAGCTTTTCTTTCATCAGTGAGCACTCCGCACCAGAATCGAAGGTTATTTCGATAACTTGTCCTCTATGGTCCAGATATCCCTTCGGTACTGCAACGATGCACTGTTCCACTCGTTTTTCCCGGTTGAATGTTTTGTTTTTGTCAGCTTCCTTCCTTGTACACTGGGTGGATATGTGACCAAACTCTCCGCATTTGTAGCAAGTTACACTTGATTTTTCTCGATGATAAACATCTTTGCCTGCCATGTCGATCCTTGCCATTTGTAAAGGGGTTTCGTTGCGTCCTGACTAGACAATCAATCGTTTTATGGCCCAGTTTGCCGCAAAAATGACATTCTATCGATGATTGTTTTTGTCTTTTTGAATGAATGTCAGTTTGTTCCCCCATAGGTCCACCTTTTTCTTAGCAAAAGTGAACGGTTTCAGTTCGGACAGCAACTCGCTTCTGGTTCGAACATTTGATGTGAAGCTTAAGCGCTACAGCGAGCATCAAAACTTGCCAGCGACGCAAGAGTCACAGACACAGCGATTTCTTATGTTTCCATTTGGCGCCATTTCGTCGATAGTTCTGTAACCATGCGGCTTGCGTGGACTGCAAGATTCTCGCCGTCAGTCGGTCGACTTGACAACATATTTAGAAACATGGCAGCTGGTGTTTCTATAGTGTCGAAACGCTGTATGAACAGATCTTTAAACTCGGTCCAGGTGATATCTGCGTAACTCACGTGAGAAAGCCATTGTGAAGCGCTTCCCTCTAATGCTGAACTTAGGGCCACAACCAGCGCACTGCCTTTCAATGAATTTTCTTGTAGAATAATTTTTACGGTAGTACACCACGATGAAGCGTTGGCGCCTGCGATGTCTGGGTTGAATTTCGGCAGTTGCACCGATTTGCTCTGCCCTGCGTCAGATGCCGTTGTTTGTAAAGCCCGCACAAGTTCAATTAGATTTTCATTCTGCAATTCCATGATGGTACGCCATGGTCCATCTAATATTGTAGGTGAAGGGCCAGATGCCACTTCTGATGTCGGATTACCATTATTTTCTCCATCCATTTCGTTAGCGCAGCGAGTTTCGGTCGCACTCGAGTTCTAACAACAACTAACTCGAGACGCACAATTCTTGTGCGCGTTTTCCACCGAACCACACTCGGCGACAGCGAACGCTGTCGCCCCGCTAAAACGGTTCTTCTAAAACTACAAAATGCAACCAACCAATCACAGCTCAATTAGAAGCTGATGCAATATTTCCATAATGATGAAATTACTATTATTGTGAAGTACCCGAAAACACACATACACACTCTCAAACGTACGCACCGACACATACTTATACATATACAGCAAAAAGACGGAGGATGGAGGATGATGAAATTCAGAAATTCCTGTTTTAAGATAATTCCAATAGTTTTAGATATCCGGCTCGAAGGACCATGCAAATGTAGGGGGATGCTCTCGTGTATATTTCAGCACAATTACGTGATAATTGCTAATTTTAAGGTTTATAACTTTTTATAAAAATCAATGCGTTTTGTCTCCTTCAATTTTTTTTATTTCGAATGTAAAACAAAACTACAATTCTGGCGTCTGCGTTCTGTTCTTAAGCTTGGAAGCAGCAACAAACTAGAAGGTAGCGACCTTGTGAAAATGCAGCATACTTTGCGGCATGAACAATTTGTATTTTGGATGTGGGGCTCACACACCGGATAGGAAGAATTTTTTCCTTAAAAGGGAGGAAAAACAAACTCCCACCTTGGGAAAAGAAATACTTGACACCCGCCAGTCCTGAGCCTCTAGACACTTTATAAACGGGAACACACACACACTGCGTATCCATGTTAAATACGGTCCAGTACATTATTTCAAATAAATAATTAAACAAGTAAGAGTGGTCTAGTCGGGGGTGCCCGACTAAAAAATACCCTGAACCCAAGTATAAGAGCCCAAAAATACTTTTAAATATAAATATAGGGTATATATGTACGATCCCAGGTTTCGGTATAACGCAAATGTTTTTTATTGATTGTGGAATTAACTTAAAAGAACATGAATGCGGCTTAGATGTAGTTTTAATCTTTTAGGAGTTACAAAATTATATGTGCGTGCAATGCTTATGAGTTACTCTAATTCGTTTACATTCTGTAAACGTTCGAGCGACTTCTGCTAATTTACAGACGACTCGATCAGAACCGACAGCCACTACGTGTTTGACGTTGATTATCATATCCTACATTCGGCTGTCCTGACGGACAATTCGCCTCGGATTGGTCAAGCCATGGTTTCATAAACTCTGCCACTGTCAACGTCTTACAGGGGCCTTCTGTATCTGCCATTTTTTCTACCTCATACCTTCCGTGATTATTTACCTTCACAACTTTATACGGTCCGAGATACTTTCCCTTAAGTTTTAAGCCTGTCCCGTATTGTGTACGCTTTATAGCTACCATGTCATTAACTTGATATTGTCTGTCTGGTTTTTCTTAGAGTTGAAAGCCTTTTTATTTTCTTCTTGTATTTTCCTTATATTTTCACGAGCTTCCTCTCTACATTTTTCACGTTCCTCGTCGAGCTCTGTAATTAACGACTGCTTCACTAATTCGCTTAAGTTCGGCTCGCTACTTATACGCATGTCCATTCCAGTTAATATCTTGAAAGGTGAGACTTTAGTGCTTCGCGGCTCTATGCTATTTATGATTTGTTGAACTTTACTCAAGTGTTTGTACCAGGCACCAGCATTTCCTAGACTCAACTTCGATAGCATCGGTACCACAATTTTGTGCATGCTTTCTACCTGCCCATTACCACGCGGAACTCCAGTTGCAATCATTAAATGTTGAATATTACGCTTTTCACAATATTCACTAAATAAATGGGACGTGAATGCAGCGCCTCTATCTGACACAATTCGTAAAGGATTACCAAAGTTTGTAGCCTGTACTTCTTCCAAGCTCTTAATGACTTCATCTATACCTGTGCTTCGAGTAGAGTACAACCAAACATACTTCGAGAATACATCAACCACCACAAAGATAATTGTACAGCTTTTTGGTTATCTCCATTGGCCCAACGTGGTCATTGTGGTAAGTCAATAAGGGTCTATCGCCCTTATCTATAGGCGTTAAATACCCTTCTCTCTTGCCAAATTTCTCGTTAACAATAATGCACTCTATACAACTGTCAACAATTCGTGCTACTTTGTCCTTCAATTTCAATATAATCTAATTTTCCATTTGGGCTGGTACTACAATGAGCTCTTTCTTTGGGTCCTTAAATAAAACTTTATTATCTATGTAAAAGTCTTCAAATGCTCTCTCTTAACCGGTGTACGATATAGTCGGTAAGCATATAACAGGAAACACGGCTTAAGGCATTAACGTGCCTCATCTTTGAACCTGATCGATGTTCTATTATAAAATCGTAGTCCTGCAAGTACATTGCCCAGCGCGCTACCCTCAATGGAACGTCTTTCTTTTTCATTGTTATTGTGAATGCATTACAATCCGTGACTATTTTGAATTTTATTCCCAACAGATAAACACGCCATTTAGCTAAGGATTCAATAATAGCAAGAACTTCGAGATCGTAAGCTGGGTACTTTTCTTCGCAAGGTTTAGTCTTACGACTCATGTACTGTACTGGATGAGAAACCATCTTCAAAACCCCCATTTCGACGCATCTGTATGTATTTCTGTCTCTATATCCGGACTATATAACTGCAAAACAGGTTTGCTGGTCAAAGCAACCTTTAACTGCTCAATTGCAACCTGTTGTTGATCATTGAATTCAAACTTGGAGTCCTTGTGTAACAAGTCGGATAGTGGTTTAGCAATAACAGAATAGCCCTCAATAAATTTTTCGAAATATGACGTGATTCCAAGAAATCGTTGAATAGCTTTTTTATCTTTTGGGATGGGAAAGTTAGCTACAGCCTCAGTTTTTTCTTTACTTGGCCTAATTGAGTTGTCTTCAATTATGTATCCCAGAAACTGTACTTTTGTCTGCAACAGCTGGCACTTGGTCCGATTTATGCGCAATCTATTTTTTGCAGCCACCGTCAAAACTCTACTTAGTTTCTGTACCCCCTCGTTTATATCCTTACTTGGAATGATGACGTCATCCATGTATACAACTGCGTCATTACTCTTAACTAAGTCGCGCAAAACAGCCATTATGTATCGTGTAAATACTGCTGGGGAGTTTCCAAACGGTACACACAGAAACTCATATTGACCGTTCTGAGTAACAGAGGAAGTGTTCTTTTGCGAGTCTTCATCTACTTGGACGTGAAAGAAACCATTGGTCAAGTCAAGTGTGGTAAACACCTTTGCACTCCGAAGCTTTTCTAATACTGTGTCCATGTGTGCCATTGGAAAATTATCTCGAACAATTTTTTTCGTTAAGTTTCCTGTAGTCGCAACATAATCGTTTCTGCCCATTTTTCTTTGCAACCAAAACCACTGAAGAGGCAAATTCTGATACGCTCGGCTTAACAATCTTCTGGGCTAGCTATTCTTCTACCTGATTGTCGACAATTTTCTGCTCACTATGTGCTAGCCGCCTAGGGTGCTGGAAAACTGGAACTTCGTTATTTTGAAATTATTTTCATTTTGACGGGCGCATTCACATTTCGTTGCGGTTTATAACTTTGTACCATATTCCTAACCTTGCTTTCATATTCCTGACTGAGATGAGACAGATTCAAATTATCCGTAATTTCTCCATTGTCTGTACCTGTTATGCAAATACCTTCAAATTTCGAGAGCAATTTGAGCAAGAAGAACGTATCCTCTGATCTTGCGGCTTCCTATCAATTTTAACGTTATTGTCGACGATTCGACGAATAAACTGCGTTCCGTTTTTAGTGACCTGCATGTCAATATGTTCAAGAATAGTTCTTCCTAAAATTGCTTCAAACCTAATGTCCTCATCATGAATAACGTGGAACTCTATCTGCATTTCAATCTTGTCAAAGGTGACGGGTATGGTAATGCTTCCGAAGGTTAGAACTTGACTTTCCCCGATACCTGCTAGACATTTTTCAAGGCCACTTACTCTTAAATTTCCAAGTTTTAAGAATATGCTTCTGCGAAGTAAACACAAATCGGCGCCTGTATCAACAAGGCCTTTAAATTTTACATCTGCATACACAATGTCTTTGAGCTCAAGTCCTGTTGGATTAAAACTGCTAGTCGGCTTTTGATCTTTTCCATATTTTGAACACTATCTGTGTTTAAGCTATTTTCCTGTTTTATCGCAATTTGAACTTTGCAGCTTGCGGCGCGATGCCCTGGCTGTCCGCATTTAAAACAATTGAAAGAAACTTTTTTGCAGTCTTTCTTAAAATGAGAATCGTCTCCGCACTTAAAACACTTCTTTGCCTTTTCGGTCGACTCGACTGGTTGATCCTCTTTGTTTGTGTGCGACCAATTCTTGCTCTTTTGTTCCGACACGCCGCGAGACTTTTTGTAGGCCTCAATTTGAAATTTTAGCTGCCTAATATCCCTGGCCTGATACAACATTGCTTTGTTTGTTCTGCTATCTGGAATGCCTGCAACAAAATATTCAATTGAACTAGCGTCATCCAAGTGTATTGGCTTTGCAATTTCCATTAAAGCATACGAAACTCTTGCAAGGATTCTCCTTTCTTCATTTGGCGCTTCTGTAAAATTCTATGAATCTCTGCCGTGGACAATTTTTTGTAAATTCTTCAAGAAGTGCGGCTTTTAAAGACTCCCAGACTTAACTTCTCGCAAACTTTGAACAAATATTTTGCAGCCCCAGTTAACAACTGTTTAGCATTTAAAAAGTTGTAGTCTGCTCCACTCACTTCATCGCACATTCCTCTTACTCTTCAACCCATTGATTATGTCTCGACTATAGAGCCTGAGAATTGTGAAACACTGCCTTCTACATCTTTTAACGTAAACCACGATCTGTTTTCTGTTCGTTCTTCATTTGGTGCAACATTCTGTCCTGGGCTACTTAAAGCTGTTTAACAGACTCTCGTCGTCTTCCTCGTCGTGGTGGCCATAATGAAGTAACAATCTGTTTTGTAAGTCGCGTTTTACACCAGTCGTCTGCAAACTAAGCTCGGATAATTTTAGGCGCAAGTCCGCGAATCTCAATACCATTATCTCATCGACCTGCATCGTTACAACTGCACCAATATTTTAAATATTAAGAATTATATTTTCAGATTTATTGCTAAAAAATTATCATAACTAATTTCTAACTCAAAATGCAACTGCATACGTTTATCGGATTTCGCTATAGCTTTTTGTGTTTATTCAGATAAATCGAACAGCCACCGCTTCTTCTAACGTCCACTTTCTGCATATGCAAAACTTAATTGGCTGCCTCTCGTTGCTTTTCCGCGCTGTCGACTATCGAACGCTGCTCTCGTCTCTATACGAAATCGCTTTGCTTAACTCACCACGATGCTAAGCCTCTTGCCTTCGTCGTTTTGTGCCGTTTTCGCTGCCTGCTCGTTGCTACTGCGCGTTGCTTCTCTCGTTGCTTCTGCTGTCGCTGAATTTCACAACACCATGAAATTCTGCTCTGAGCTCGCTGCGTCTTCGCACTCGCTGCCTCTGACGTTGCCTCTGCTGTCACCGAATTTCACAACTTGAAATTCTGCACTGAGCTTGCTGCGTCTTCGCACTCGCTGCCTCCGACGTTGCCTTCTGCTGTCACAGAATTTCACAATCCCATGAAATTCTGCATTGAGCCTTCTGCGTTTTCCGCGCACGTCTCCTTAAGTCGCAACTTCGCAATTTACATCAGCGTCAAACTTTACCATCGCCAACATCGTAGTTATGCAATTTTGCCTATATAACACAGCCCTGCATTCGTTCTTTTCTTGTTATTCAATCAAAAATCTCGGTCAAGCCCCCAATTTTACGATCCCAGGTTTGGTATAACGCAAATGTTTTTTATTGATTGTGGAATTAACTTAAAAGAACATTAATGCGGTTTAGATGTAGCTTTAATCTTAGGAGTTAAAAAATATACGTGCGTGCGATGCTAATGAGTTATTGGTATCGACTGAATCTAATTTATTTACATTCTGTAAACGTTCGAGCGACTTCTGCTAATTTACAGACGACATCGTATCGGCCGACCTCTGCTGCGCCTCCAACAACGTTGTCATAAACTGTTGCTGTTGCGCGGCTGTCTCTAGTGTTGTCTGCCGTTGGCGAGCCTTTTCCACCACACCTGATAGCAATGTAGCGAAATTTGAACCAAAGTGAGTTGGCGTCGCAACGGGTAGCTGAGCGGAACTTTTTATAGGTGGGGGACCGCAACGGTAGACGGCACATAGGTACCTGTCAGATTATAGTGGCTATGGGCTAAGCTTTATTTATTCTTTAGCAATACAACTTTATCCGAGGCACGTGGTGCCCGGGTCGTAGCCAAAACAAGAAGAAGGAAGAATATGTGGTCTAATTGTCAGCTTAGGGGTGAGGGTGTCAGCCGATATATCGATAGAGATCGCGATATTTGTTGAACTATTCGACGGGCAGAAGACGGTTGCTCGTTAAGACGAAAAGTTCAACGCTGGACCTGTGTGGTATAAAGGCTAAGAACGAACGACTTTCAATCGAATGCTAATAATCATAAGCAATTTCAGTTGTTAATTAAATAATACACTTATTTGTAGCTAACTATTAATATACAACCCCACATTACATACAGCACCAAGATGGAGGAGGATGAGATCTTTTTTTGGAAAATAATCATTTGTATGCAAATTTATATTGTCATTATTAACAATGTACACAAAAAAAAACTTTGTCAATTTAAAGTATACGCAATGCATAAGAAAAGATATCTAAGTAAAACAGATGGACTAGATAAAGTCCAAAAGTATTATGTTTTGAAGGAAATTAGAATGAAAATAGAAAAATAAAGTAAAATGTAATATGACTAATATAGAAGCACTTAATAAGCAAACATATAGAGATGACCAAAATTTTCGCATTCGCGCATTAAACACACTGGACTACATAGACAATTCATTATAATATATGAATTCGAATACATGGATACTTTCGAAACTAATACCAGTCGTATAATACAGTCTTCAAAAATAGAAAAGGGAATAATTCTAAAACCATATGCCAAATGTCTCAGTAAAAATACAAACTCAAGAACACCCAATTTTGGGACCGGCAAAAATAGTTCTGGTGCGACTGCATCGATAAGCACTCTTAAAATAATTTGGAATGGGGTATTGTTGCGCTATTGAGCTTTTTCAATAACTTTCACAAATAGAAATAACTTTATTTTATTTCTTGTGTTCCAATTTATTTATCCGTTTGTTATAAGTTACGATAAGCAGGCAGACCCGAATTGGTCTGTGCTTATTATTTAAGAACAATAGTTTTACAATGGCAAGCGAACCCGAATTGGTTCGTGCCGATTTTAGCGAAGGGATAATTGCGACAAATTAATGTGTATTAATATTGCAAGTGGCCGATGCGTACCAAATGCACGAAGCGAACGAACTTAATTAAACTCGACGCACAGCATCGATGCTTTCGCAAAAGGTAATGTTAGGGCAATAAATGATCGTTACAGCGAAGAGCGCCAGCTTAATGTAAATAATCTTAAGACCGAAATTTAAGTAGTTGCTTCGCAGAGCAATTATAACAAGATAAGAAGACGATGCTGCTCTTATCAGTGGCGAGGTTGATCCAGCTGTTTTGGCTGCGTAGCCATACATTCTGCCCCCGTTGATAGGCATGGGCCTTCAACTGATTCCTTGATGGGCAGTAGGCACAGCTTGTTTGGAGCTCTCCTTATCTCTCCTGTTGCGGTGCGCAAGATGGGTCCGTGAGCGACTCCATCGTTTCCCACGACTAGCTTCGTGATCCTCGCCAGTGGCCACGTGAGAGACGGCAGATTTTCAACCTTTACGAGGACTAGGTCGTTGACACATAGGCGTGGTTTCGGATTGCGCCATTTGGAGCGCTGCTGAAGCAGCGTTAAATATTCTTCACGGCAGCGGGACCAAAACAGTTGTTGGAAGTGTGTTACGCGCTGCCAACCATCCAGACGATTGCACTGAAGGTGCGTAACATCAGGCTCAACGAACGATGAGCTGGGTCCACCAATCAAAATATAGGCTAGAGTGAGCACATCTCGGTCTGCTGGATCTTCTGAAAGAGGCAACAATGGCCTGGAGTTAATTATCGATGCAGTGTGGCAGACTAGGGTGCAAAGTTTTTCGAAGTTCAGAACGCAAGAGCCGACAGCACGATAAAAATGATGCTTCGCTGTCTTCACTGCTGCATCCCAAAGGCCGCCAAAATGCGGCGAACGATGGGGAATAAACTTCCAATCAATGGAGTCAGCCATGCAAAACTTGTGCACTGATTGAATATGATCGCGACTGACGAAAAGACGCTTTAGTTCCAGAAGCTCGTTCTTGGCGCCGACAAAGTTGGTAGCGTTATCCGACCATATCTGAGATGACTTGCCTCGAGTCGATGTAAACCTCTTGAGCGCATTCAAGAATGAAGCCGTCGACAGATCCTTGACCAGCTCCAGGTGAACTGCTTTAGTCGCGAAGCAGACGAAGTTCTGTTACGTACGTCTGGCTTATAGAAAAATGGTCCACAATAGTCAGCGCCAGAGACTTCAAAGGCTCGACAAGCAGTCACACGTTCTTTGGGAAGATCAGCCATGATATGCTCTACTAATCGTGGCTTGGAACGAAAGCATCTCACACATTTGCCAACCACCTTGGATACGGTCTTCCTTCCACCAATCGGCCAATAATGCAACCGAATATGAGCCAGAAGTGCCCGTGGATCAGCTTGTAAGTCCTGATTGTGAAACCTTGTAATGAGGGAATCTGTGATGGGATGGTGCCGCGGAAGAATTATTGGGTGGCGAGCTTCGAAATCCAGCGAAGAGTTTTTCAGGCGCCCGTCAACTCTTAGAATGCCGAACTCATCCAAAAACGGGTTAAGTGATGCGATACAACTGGATGGCTTAACATCTCTTCTCGAACGAAGTGATTTAATCTCTTCCCACAGGTGTGTTCTCTGGATGAGCTGCAGTAAGAGTTGGGTCCCGTGTTGTATATCACACCCTGTTAGTCCAGGATGCCTGCTTTTGCGTATGAATTTATAGATATATGTGAATATACGCTGCATTGTATCAAATGAGTTATCGTATTTACAAGTGGCAGATATATCAACGAAGGGAGATGACTCGTAAAGGACCTTTTTTCTTAGCTCAAGTTCTGGCTTTTCTGGCAAGCAAGAAACTGGCCAGTCCAATTTGCTTCCACATAGAAATTCTTCGACATCACTTTTTCGTTGAACTGTCCTTTTTAAAGACACAGTGATGAGGAAGAAAATATTGACAAAGTACTACGGACTTTGGATCGACAGGCGACATATGACCCAGATCCAAGTATCACTTTAGAAAATTTGAATATTGAATCTTCAGGTCTAGACGATTTTGTAGTTTGCGTTCCACGGTCAGCAACCGACGAAAGGCTTGTTGGTATGACGTCCTAAGACATTTCAAACTTCGCTTGAAGGGTAAATGTGTCGAACATTGGCCACCAGGCAGTCTGGTATGAGTCCTTAAGTAATGCTCTTCACAATCAGTTTCTTCCTTTGATGTGGTAGGTGCAATCTCCAAGCAGGCCTCCATCTCCCAAAAACGACGCACCAATTCATCAGCACGCTCTTCAGAACCTTACTCAAGTTTGTTCGCAGTATGCCTCGCAATCAATGTAGAACCACCCAAATGCGGTCCGCCTCCAGAAACTACCCAACAAGCCTTGTTTTCTGAAGACATGGTAGCCCTGGGAGAAGCTTTATCTGGCCGACGATGAGAAGCTCAAAAACAAACTAGCTCCAAGCAGCAAGTCCACGTATTGTGGTTTAAAGAAAGACGGATCTGCAAGTTTTATGTTAGGGGGAAGGTTTCAATTTGTAGTGTTGATTTTAAAATTCGTTTGACTATCAGTTATGGTAGGCGCCACCAGAGCTGTGAGACATGCTGAGTACTCAGATACTCGTGACTGTTTATTTTTATAGTGACCGTATTTCCTTCTGTCTCAAAACGAGAATCTCCTAGACCAGAGACAATGGCTGAGGACTTGTGCTTCTTTAACTGAAGCTGCTGAGCAAGGCGAGACGTTATAAAGTGAAGCTGAGAACCGAAATCCAAAAGGGCACGACAAGGTATCAAAGTGCCGGATCGATTTTTAACGAACACAATAGCAGTAGCCAAGAGAACATCACTATCGGAATACTGGGTAACAAGACGCAGCAGGGAATGATGCTTCGCCCCGCAGGTCCGACAGCATCCAGAGCTTCATGATCGCAATTGATGGCCTTTCTTTAGGCAATTCAAGCACAATGCAAGTCGTTTTGCCTCCCTAAGCCGTAATGCAGGGGGCAAGTTTCCAAATCAGGAACAATTATATATGCCATGACCAGCGCTGAATCCTTCAGGCACGATCGAAGATGCTGCAGCTTTTCGATATCTGCTAAATCCGGAAGATTTTCTATGACGGCTGTGAACATAGACTAAAAGTCGGCCCATTCTGTGTAACCACAACTGAACGTAGGCAACTTTAATGCGGGTAATGCCGGCGGTGCCTTAGCTCTAACTGTATGCGCGGTTTGGGACCAGTACCCATCCTTAAGGGGCAACAAAATCGTTAACGGTGCACCGGTGGACCCAGCGAAGCGACGGCAATTGCTTATATATATATAATAAGCCGCAAAAAACGAAATTTCAGGTTGTAACAACAACAAAATCACGTCGGGGTCACCAAAATGTTGCGCAATCAAGCTTTTTCAATAGCTTTCACAAAAAGAAATAAATAACTTTATTTTATTTATTGTGTTCCAATTTATTTATATATTTATTATAAGTTGCGATAAGCAGGCAGACCCGAATTGATCTGTGCTTATTATTTAAGAACAAGAGTTTTACAATGGCAAGCGAACCCGAATTGGTTCGTGCCGATTTTAGCGAAGCGATAATTGCGACAAATTAATATGTTTCGATATTGCAAGTGGCCGATGAGTACCAAATGCACGAAGCGAACGAACTTAACTAGACTCGACGCACAGCATCGAGGCTTTCTCAAAAGGTAATGTTAGGGCAATAAATGATCGTTACAGCGAAAAGCACCAGCTTAATGTAAATAATCTTAAGAGCGAAATTTAAGCAGTTGCTTCGCAGAGCAAGTATTACAAGATAAGAAGACGATGCTGCTCTTATCCGTGGCGCGGCCGATCCAGCTGTTTTGGCTGCGTGGCCAGACAGGTATATTAGTGGAAAATCTTAATGACTTCAAAGATCAATTTGACAAGTCACATAAGTGCATTAATAAAAAAAATTATATATATATATACGCTGATATACTATGCACAAATATTGATTTAACAATATAATAACATAGGACAGGCAGTAAAAATAAACTTACACATGAACATGCCAAACAGTGTCTTAAACTTATACAATCATTAAATACAAGATTGAAAAATATTGGTATTAAATAGAATATTGAAACAAATGTTTCAGAAGATCTAAATCTATTCGCTGATTTTAGTGAAAGCCAACTTAAAGAATTAGATGAGTCTAAACCGACAATAGACACAGACATTAACAGTCACATAGAGACGATTCCAGAAAACTACACAATAGCACAACAGGTAGCCTTGGATAGAGAATATGTGAAACAAGTTTTATCTTCAATCCATGAATTTGACGGTAAAGAACTGTCACTAAATCGTTTTTTAACAGCTTTGCGCATAGTTGAACGAACAAAAGGCGACTAAAAAGACCTAGCCGTCGAAATTATCAAATCAAAGATAACTGTCTCTATCTTGTACAAATTGCATGATGAAAGAACTATTTCTTCTATAATCAACAAACTAAAGGGTAACGTCAAGGGTGAATCAACCGACGTTCTACAGGCGAAACTGTTAAACAGTAAAGAGAAAAGAAGAACAGCATCTCAATATACTGTTGAAATTGACAAATTGCGAAAGCAGCATGAAGCAGCTTATATTGACGACGGCCTAGACCCTGGTAATGAAGAAAAATTCTCGACAAAAGAATCAATAGCTGCCATGATTAAATAATATACAATCAACAGCACATCATCATCAGACATTAGGAACAGTAGAAAAAACTCACCGATTTATTCGTTCATATATTTCGATTATAGATTAAAAGCTTGACGCGCTGTTCAAGGCAAAGGACGAGGACAAGGCCCGCCAACAGCGATTACAGGAGGAACCTTGCGCTTGCGGTAGGTACGAAAACTAATAATTGTCTCAGGTCAAATAACTAACAAACACTTTGTAGTGTAAACTTATTCTAATTATATTGTAAACTTGACATTTGCTAATGTAAACTACAAAGTCTTCCCCGGTTGATTTCATAAAATGTCTCTATAACACAAATAGAAGAAGAAAGATAAAGTTTTGATTTAAATATCACAAGTTAATTATTCAAACTTTAAAGTTGCAAGTCAATTATTCAATTTTCTATATTTCAAGCCTTTTCAACGGAGGTATTATTCACACTCCAGAATCATTTCCCTTGGTCCGCCATGGGATTAATAGACACAAAGACAGTGGAGTCCACGGCCAACGTCATTAATAAAGTTGAGGTGGAAACACCAGACTTAAGAATAATACCAGTTCTTGTAATTATCGTAGTGTTAATGTGCATAAACCTTTTCTTCAAATTATACAAAGTGCACAATAGGTGCTTAAAGAAAAAATATATGATATTTTCTTTTTACTTTTGATCTCTTCTAAATAAACTCAATGGCTACGAACAAAGCGATAGCAAAAATTTATTTACGAGACCCACATAAGTACCCACATTATATCCACAATTAGTAACTGCTACTCCAATAAGTATATACGAACTTATGTTTCTATATATGGATACTTTCAATCTCGATCACTCACCTCTGATACTTTGCTCAAAAACGCAAAGAGGAATAGTATTAAGTACTATTCCTGGTATACAAGTGAACTCAGTAATTAAAGAACACCCAAAATTTTGCAGAACGTTAGATTTTGTAGCATTCAAAAAACACAACAATTAGAACACCAAATTGAACTAGATGAAAAATCTAGAAATATAACATCATTTTCGACGAGCACTGGCTCTTATCGCTTTACGCGGCTACCATATGGTCTTAAGGCAGCACCAAATTCATTTATGCGAGCCATCCCAAGAATTTCTCTATATGGATGGCCTAGTAGTTATCGGCTGCTCAGCAGCCGATGTTCAAGAACTTGACAAGCATATTTGATCTTTGTCGAAAATATAATTTAAAATTAAACCCAGAGAAATGTGCGTTTTTCATGCACGAGGAAACATTACTTGGGCATAAGTGCAAAGACCATGGCATCCTCGCAGATGACAAAAAGTACGATGTTATAAAAAACTATCCAACCCCTACTGAAGCGGATAGTGCACGTCGTTTCGTCGCGTTTTGTAATTACTACAGAAGATTTATACACAACTTTACACAACGCTCACGTCATTTGACTAGATTGTGCAGAAAGATTGTCCAATTCGAATAGACAAAAGAATGCGAAGATGCATTTAAATATTTAAAAAAGGCATTAATGAAACCAACATTATTACAATACCTTGACTTCAGCAAAGAATTTTGCATAACCCCAGATGCAAGTAAACATTCATGTGGTGCTGTACTATCCCAAGAGTACAACGGTGTACAATTGCCAATTGCATACGTATCCCGACCTTTCACACAGGGAGAAAGCAATAAATCAACTACAGAGCTATACATTGGGCAATAAAACACTTCAGAACATATGTTTATGGAAGGCCTTTCTTAATTAAAACAGACCATAGACCCTTAACATATTTGTTTTCGATGAAAAATCCCACATCAAAATTAACCAGGATGAGACTAGACTTAGAAGAATACCAATTCACGGAGGAATACCTCAAGGGGAAAGATAACCATGTAGCGGATGCAATTTCCCGCATAAACATAGAGACACTTAAGTTCATCAAAAAGACAGGAAAACATCTGCGGAGATGACAAAATAAAATTGCAAAAAAATCAAAAAGATCTAAAAGAGATCTAGAGATCAAAGAGATCTAAAGAAATTTGCGAATCTAAAATACGGCAAAATAAATTGTTTACTTAAAAGAGGAAAACGAATCATTTCACAATTTTCAGTTAATGATTTGTTCTCCAATGGAAAATTCGACCTAGGTCAGTTTTTTCCAAGGGTAAATTCAGAAGCTGGAATACATAAAATTGTTAACTTACAGTTGTCACCAAATGAGCAAATGTTCGAATTTGTATCATTAAATGAATTTAAAAATATGGGCAATAAATATTTAAACACATTAAAAGTAGCGCTACTTACAAAAGTGACACAAATAGACAAAAATGACGAAAGTCAAATAAAAGCAATACTGTCGGAATATCATGATGATCCTATATGTATATAAGTTAATTGAACAACTACATTATATTACGTTATTCTCTTAAAAGGGGAGGTTTAGTGTGTATATGCATTAAATAGCATCCTGTATTTAAATACATAAGCATGCGAAACTTTATTGCATACAGTAACAAACAAAGGCAAAAGCGCAGAGCCACTTGAGTTTATTGACTCAGGCTCATATTACGCAGCGCGGCCCGCTAGTACTCTAGCTGGCCGTTTAGCTGACAGCGCATATCCCACGCTCGGCTTATATACCAAGAGTACCATATATGTACTCACTAATGCATGCACACACCACACACTCTCTTTCTTTCAATTATGCTCTGCTGCGACAGATCTTTATAAAGCATATTCAAAATATGACTATAAACCAGCAATCCTGAAACAAAACAACACTTGCTACAGCAGCAGAAACAATAAAAGCAACAACGTCACATGGCAAACAACGAATCAGAGACACCGACGTTCGCAGAGGAAACACCAATAACGCAAACGGCGTGCCATCACCGGCGACGCCAAGCTGACGCAAAGGAAACAACGAGGAGGCGAAAAAGCCAAACTCATCAACAGGAGGCATCTAGTCATCGCGCTGTTCAAGGCAAGGGACGAGGACAAGGCCCGCCAACAGCGATTACAGGAGGAACTGAAGCAGATCAACACCCTGTTGCAAAACAGGAAGGAACGGACTAACCAAGGTTAGTGCCTCGCTTGATTTTTTTAAGTACCCATCTTGCGCTTGCGCTAGGTACGAAAACTAAAAATTGTCTCAGTTCAAATAACTAACAAACAAAGTATAATATTGTAAACTTGACATTTGCTAATGTAAACTACAAAGTGTTGATTTCATAAAATTTATTTATAACTAACACAAAAAGAAGAAGAAAGATGAAGTTTTGATTTAAATTTCGCAAGTTAATTATTCAAACTTTTAAATGGCAAGTCAGTTATTCAATTTTTTATATTTCAATCCTTTAAAACGGAGGTATTATTCACACTCCATAATCATTTCCCTTGGTCCACCATGGGATTAATAGACACAAAGACTGTGGATTCCACCGTCAACGTCATTAATAAAGTTGAGGTGGAAACACTAGACTTAAGAATTATACCAGTTCTGCTTGTAATTATCGTAGTGCTAATGCGCATAAACCTTTTCTTCAAATTATACAAAGTGCACAATAGGTGCTTAAAGAAAAAATATATGAGTCGTGCAAACGACTTAGATAAAATATAAAAGAAAACGATATTTTCTTTTTACTTTTGATCTCTCGTAAATAAACTCAATGGTTACGAACAAAGCGACAGCAGAAATTTATTTACGAGACCCACTTTTTAAGGAAAGAGTTCAGCAATTAGTAACTGCAACTCCATTAAGTATATTCGAACTTATGTATAGATACTTTCAATCTTGATCACTCACCTCTGATTCATTGCCTAAAAATGCAAAAAAGGATAGTATTAAGTACCTGGTATACAACTGACATCAATAATTAAAGAACACCCAATATAAGGCAGAACCTTAGATTTTGTAGCATTCAAAAAAACAAACATCAATTGGAACACCCTATTTTAGGATCCACCGACATTATTATTGTGCGTTTGCACAGATAAATTTAAAATGTCAATATATGGAATGGACGCAAATCGTTACCATTCTTAGGGAACGTGAGGAGTTTAATAAATCTTTCAAGTGCCTTAACAAAAGCGCACCTGCTTCAGACAAAGTTAAAACACGTTAAATTTCTTGTAGATTCCTACAATATCAGCCGTCAACTTATATGTGACAATGCAACAAAACTCAAAGATTTGCATTTAACCCAGACCGTTGATGCATTAAGCACGTTAAGAGAAAACAGGCATAATAGAATTCATATTCCTACCAAATTCTCTTAACACTTCAGCGTCATTCGACGAGAAACTACATTCATTGCCAGCTGAAACTAAACCATCAGATAACCATCAGACAATGGCCCAAACAGCTATAAGTTTTCTCAAACTAGCCTCATCACTCTTACTAGAGTTTGATGGAAAGGCAGAAAACTTACAAAGCTTTTAAGATGCTTTAAGTCTTATAGACTCCCTAAAAGAAGATCATGAAGCAACAGCTGTCAGTCTTATAAAGACAAAACTAAAAGGCCATGCAATAAACTTGATAAGCAATGAGCAAACAATCGCTCAAATCATTGCAAAATTATCAAGCACAGTAAGAGGCGAATCAGTCGAAGTATTGTCAGCCAAACTACTTGCAACAAAAAAGCAAAACTGCCAATCAGTACACTCAAGAGGTTGAGCAGTTAACAAAATCTTCAGAAGGAGCTTTTATAAACGATGGTTTAACGCAAGAATTGGCTAATAAATACAGTACAGTCCAAGCAGTAAGGGCCATGACCAAGAACTGCGCTATAGATAAGGCAATTCTTATCATGCAGGCAGGCACATTCAACAACATGAATGATGCCATATCCAAATTCGTCGATAGTTGCACAGAAGCAACCGGACAAACCAATACTGTCCTTTATTACCAAAATTACTCTCTTCGTGGTGGAAACCGCGGCAGAGGTAATTATAGAGGCCGACCATACAACAGAGGCGGCTACAGAAATAACAATAATATTGGTCGTAGAAACAATGATAACAGAGGCAATCTTCGAGGCGGCTCATATAGAGGCGGTTCAAACAGAGGACCCAGACAGCAAAACCAGATCCGGGTTACACAAGGCAACTCGGAAAATCAACAAACCCCCTTCAGCAGCGAGTAATAAAAATTGTTCATATAAATCTTAGTCTCAGTAGTCTCACCAAGATATACGATAGGTAAAATAATACACCATTGACTCTGCTGGTAGATACAGGAGCAAACGTCTCGATTTTAAAGAACAATAAAACAGATTCAAATGTAAATCAAGACTATAAAACAAGTATTACGGGAATCGTACAGGGAACAATAGTCAATTGGACAATCTACAATTGTCACAATTTTCAAATAGTCCACAATTAATTTCCCATACCTTGCGATGGAATTCTTGGACTAGACTTCATCAGAAAATTCAATTGTATAATATATTACCAACATGATGAATTTATGATGAAACCAGTATCACTTAATTATCAAATACATGTACCGCTATTACATAATGATATTGATAACTCAATATTGTTACCAGCTAGATCAGAAGTAATAAGAAAAATTACGCTTCTGACAAATGAAGATACAGTTCTTATACCAAACCAGGAAATACACCCTGGGGTAATAATAGTCCGTATTTTAAATACAAATAGTAAACATTTAAAAATTTAAAATTCCAAAGTAAAATTTGAGTCATTACAAGAATATGACATCAAAATAAATAACATAAATACCGGCAGTAGAACAGATAAAGTCATAAATAAATTAAAATTCCCTGACCAATTTAAAAACAAGCTTACTGACTTATGTACCAAATACAGTCACATATTTGGTCTTGAAACAGAAGCAATTTCAAGTAACAATTTTTATAAACAGAAATTAATATTAGCAGACAAAACACCTGTATATATTAAAAATTACAAAAATGCAGAAACAGAAAAGCCAGAAATTAACAGGCAGGTCGAAAAACTAATAAAAGATGGTATAGTAGAACCATCTATCTCAGAATACAATAGCCCACTTCTCTTGGTACCCAATAAATCTCTCCCAAATTCAAAGGAGAAAAAAATGGCGTTTAGTAGTTGATTACCGCCAAATTAACAAAACAACTTTTAGCAGATAAATATCCACTGCCAAGAATTGAGGAAATACTTGACCAATTAGGACGAGCTAAATATTTTTCATGTCTCGATTTTTGTCAGGTTTTCACCAAATTGAACTAGATGAAAAATCTAGAAATATAACATAACTTTCAACGAGCGTAGCACCAAATTCATTTATGCGAATGATGACACTCGCATTTTCGGGCCTAGAGCCATCCCAAGCATTTCTCTATATGGATGACCTAGTAGTTATCGGCTGCTCAGCAGCCGATGTTCAAGAACTTGACAAGCATATTTGATCTTTGTCGAAAATATAATTTAAAATTAAACCCAGAGAGATTTGCGTTTTTCATGCACGAGGGAATATTACTTGGGCATAAGTGCACAGACCATGGCATCCTCGCAGATAACAAAAAGTACGATGTTATAAAAAACTATCCAACCCCTACTGATGCGGATAGTGCACGACGTTTCGCCGCGTTCTGTAATTACTACAGAAGATTTATACACAACTTCGCATAACACTCGCGTCATTTAACTAGATTGAGCAGAAAGAATGTCCAATTCGAATGAAAAAAGAATGCGAAGATGCATTTAAATATTTAAAAAGGCATTAATGAAACCAACATTATTACAATACCTTGACTTCAGCAAAGAATTTTGCATAACCCCAGATGCAAGTAAACATTCATGTGGTGCTGTACTATCCCAAGAGTACAACGGTGTACAATTGCCAATTGCATACGTATCCCGACCTTTCACACAGGGAGAAAGCAATAAATCAACTACAGAGCTATACATTGGGCAATAAAACACTTCAGAACATATGTTTATGGAAGGCCTTTCTTAATTAAAACAGACCATAGACCCTTAACATATTTGTTTTCGATGAAAAATCCCACATCAAAATTAACCAGGATGAGACTAGACTTAGAAGAATACCAATTCACGGAGGAATACCTCAAGGGGAAAGATAACCATGTAGCGGTTGCATTATCCCGCATAAACATATAAACACTAATTAACATGAAAAGGAAAATATTAATGGTTCAAACAAGATCATCAAAAAGACAGAAAAGCATCTGCGCAGATGAGAAAATAAAATTGCAAACAGATCAAAAACATCTAAAAGAGCCCCATGTCTATGAAGTCGTTAGTAATAGCGACGTAAAGAAATTTGTGAAACTAAAATTCGGTAAAATAAATTGTTTACTTAAAAGAGGAAAACGAATCATTTAACAATTTTTAGTTAATGATTCGTATTCCAATCGAAATTCGACTTAGGTCAATATTTTCAAAGGCTTAATTCAGAAGCCGAAATACATAAAATTGCTAACTTACAGTTGTCACCAAATGAGCAAATGTTCGAATTTGTATCATTAAATGAATTTAAAAAATATGGGCAATAAATATTTAAACACATTAAAAGTAGCGCTACTAACAAAAGTGACACAAATAGACAAAAATGACGAAAGTCAAATAAAAGCAATACTGTCGAAATATCATTATGATCCTATAGAGTGAGGCCATACAGGTATTACGAGTACCTTGTTAAAAATTAGGAAATACTATTACTGGCCCCAAATGACTAAGACTATTACAAAGTATGTGAAAACTTGTGTGAAATGCCAATAAGCAAAAACCACAACACATACTAAAGCGCCAATGATATTAACGAATACTCCAAATACTGCATTTGACACTGTTTTAATAGACACAATCGGCCCATTACCTCGTACAGAGAATGGCAACGAGTACGCAATTACTATAATATCTAGTTACAATACCAGTAACAGACAAAAGTGCAAAAACAGTAGGTAAAGCAATATTTTAATCTTTTGTTCTAAAGTACGGTCCTGCGAAGACGTTCATAACGGACATGGGTACTGAATAAAAAATTCGCTAATAAATGAACATTTAACGAATTTATTCGTTCATATATTTCAAATGACAAAGACGATTGGGACATATGGTTGAATTATTTCACATATTGTTTCAATCATCGACAGTACATGGATACTGTCCATACGAACTTGTTTACGGTAGATTACCAAGACAGTTCATAGAATTTAATAACCAAACTAGAATTGACCCTATATTTAACATAGACGACTACGCAAAAGAATTTAAGTTTAGGTTAGAAATAGCTTATAAAAGAGTAAAAACTCTAGTGGATTTAGAAAAAGAAAAAAGAAAGATAGAATACGATAAAAAACTAAATGACTTAGAACTAGAAATAGGAAATTTTGTTCTACTAAAGAGCAATACAGCGCATAAGTTAGAAAGTAAATATTTGGGCCCTTATAAAGTTATAAGCATAGAACATAGAAACAACATAAAAAAAGGTGTAGGAAAAAAGATTTTATTTTGTAATACATTCTTTGTCCAATCGGGAAAAAAGGATACATGCATATATATTAAAAATATATTATATAAAGTAAAAATCTAAAATTTTTCCTAACAAAAAAAAGAGTTTATAGATATAAAAATTTTAATAATACCAACAAAAAAAAATAATAAAATTTTTATTTTTCTACATCATCTCACTCATCATTCATCAAGACCCCATTAAATTTATCGATTAAAAACTATATTAATAAATTAATTGAACACCTACATTATATTACGTTATTCTCTTAAAAGGGGAGGTGTAGTGTGTATATGCATTAAATAACACCCTGTATTTAAATACATAAGTATGCGACACTTTGTTGCATACAATAACAAACATAAAGCCAATAGCGCAGAGCCGCTTGAGTTTATTGACTCAGGCTCATATTACGCAGTGCGGACCGCTAGTACTCTAACTGGCCGTTTAGCTGACGGCGCATATTCCACGCTCGGCTTATATACCAAGAGTACCATAACTCACTAATGCACGCACATACCACACACTTTCTCTCTTTAATTATGCTCTGCTGCGACAGAGCTGTACATATAATAATACCTATACCTTAGGTTTTGAAGCGGACAGAGTTCCGAATAAAGAACATTCAAAATATGACTATAAACCAGCACTGACGTGCATTTCTACACATTCTTTCTATAGGAGCTCACAAATAGACGTGCTTCTCGCCGCTGATATCCTTCCATCCATATTATTATGTGGCTCCTATCCCAACATATGTCTCCTTGGTCAAGATTTTTGACTGGATCCTTTGAGGCTCCGTTTCTAAGACCAAAACTAAGTTAATTGCTCTTGTTTTTCCCACCTGATGGCTAGGGACTTAGCTTGCTATAGCAAAATTTACGGTTTCCATTCTTCGGCATCTCTGCTCCAGAAACGTAGCCATATGCTCCCACGATGGTATCAAGTTGACGAACGTCGTATCCTCTAGCCTTTATTCCCACGGCTTGTGATGATGGGTCCAGCTTTTGTAGGATAATCTGCACAATGATGCATCCAGCGATCTGTTCGGTTTTGCCCATGCTCTTTAATGCGGGAATGTGTGCGTTGAATTGGTCGGACAACTTCCTTAGCGCCACGGCCGATCCATCTGCCACCCTCAAGAGCCCCAATATCTCTAGTATGTGTGCCTGAAAAACCATACGTCTATTATTAAACCTTTTCTCCAATAAATTAAGTGCTGGCATAATTATCGTTTGTTATTTCTAATGATCGAATTGCCTCAAGCGCTAAATCCTTCAGGCACGATCAAGATGCTGCAGCTTTTCGATATCTGCTAAATCCGGATGATTTTCTATGACGGTTGTGAAAATAGAATAAAAGTCGGCCCATTCTGTGTAACCAACACTAAACGTAGGCAACTTTAATGCGGGTAATGCCGGCGGTGCCTTAGCTCTTACTATCTGTGCGGGTAGCAGAGATTGGTCGCGAAATGTTGAGCAAGGCAATATTGAGACGCGTTTCGCGATTTCACTCCGAACTGAAATTTCCATAGAAATTGCTAACTCGTCGAAGTCCTCATGCAATTGGCTACCAATTTCATCCAAGTCTAGTCTTCGAGGCTTGTGTGAGTAAAATCAAATGAGGCCTGAAGCCGCTCGATTTGCTTCAGCCTAACACAAAGAATTAGTTAGAGCATTTTTAAGTGTTTGCAAAATGTCATAAATTATATGACTTTGCGCTTCAGAAAAGTCACTCTGTTTGCAGAGGGCAGTGCACTAGAGGCGTTATTTTCTGGTGCCATTAGAAGCGTTGATAGAAAGTGTGTGCGAAACTAGCTGCGTACCTAACAACGGTGATCGCTAGTACATGTAAACCGCTCAAAAACAATAGCTGTAAGAACTTCGGCGAACGCAAGTGTCAAGCTATGTAACGAAGCAACGGCAATAGCTTGTACATAAGTTACGCACGAAAGAACAACAATTTTTGAGCGACCGAGAGAGTAAGCAAAGTGACGGCGATTGCTTATATGTATATAAGCCGCACAAAACGAAAATTCAGGTTGCTGATCTTTTAAGTTTGTTGCTTTCATGTAAAGCAATATCGCAAAATGCGCTATCGAGCTTTTTCAATAGCTTTCACAAAAAGAAATAAATAACTTTATTTTATTTATTGTGTTCCAATTCATTTATATATTTATTATAAGTTGCGATAAGCAGGCAGACCCGAATTGGTCTGTGCTTATTATTTAAGAACAATACTTTGATAATGCTGAATGTAAATAATCTTAAGATCGAAATTTTAGCAGTTGCTTCGCAGAGCAAGTATTACAAGATAAGAAGACGCTGCTGCTCTTATCCGTGGCGAGGTCGATCCAGCTGTTTTGGCTGCGTAGCCAGACAGGTATATTAGTGGAGAATCTTAATGACTTTAAAGATCAATTTGACAAGTCACATAAGTGCATTAATAAACGAATATATATATAAAATATATCTAATATATATATATATATATATATAATTAAGTTTTACACGTTTAATTACTTTAAAAAAATATATTTCAATTCTTTATTTTCACTAACGGTTACTTATAATGAGTACATTCAGATTTGCTTCCCGAATATTGACTAACTGATCTATCTGTTGCGGTCGCTTAGCAAACTTCGGTTTGAGAGAGCTTGAGTCAAAATTGAGTGAAGTTTGAGCTGCGTCAGCAATTATGCGTGGGATAGTACTCTGATGGGAACATTGACAGTGGCGTGATATTTAGGGTGAATTGTTTATGTCTACCAAAGGGGGACAGTTTGATCTTGACCAATGTCGATGTTATCATCAGGCTTTTTGTTTACAATATTGGATATGTTTATACTTATACTTATGCTTGTGTGCTAAGTTATGTTAAAAGGGTGGGTGCGACTATGGATATGTCACTCCCCCAACCATTAGAAAAGTGCCTGTCCTCAGGTGTTTAAGTTTGGGTATAGTGTAATATTTTCTTCTTTTACAATTGGTGTATGTTCTATTTTTGTAGGTGTTTCTTCTACTATTGGTTTTTTATATTTTATTATTAATTTCTTAGGTATGCTTTTGAACTTATATGTTAGATAAAGTGTTAAACTTATTAATATGATTACAAATATGGTTATTGTAATTATCTGGAATACATTGTTAAATTTTGTGTGTTCGTTTATAATTTGTTTCGTTTGTGCAAACGAAAGTGGTTCTATTTTTATAACATCATTGCTTACATAAATGTTTTGAGTATAATCTAACATGTTGTTTGAAATTGCAATTTCATTAATTTGCAGTGAACAATTAAAGATTTTTATTAGATTGTTTCCTTCTATTGTTATTTCGTTATTTATACAATTGTGGTTTAATATAGTTTTTGGTAAATTCCAAGTTAAAATTATATTTGGTTCTACATAGTTGATTTGAAAATTTTTGAATGTTTTAGTATAACTACATTCTGATGTTACTTGGTTTAAAATTCCTGTCATGCATTCATTATTAATTAATTTTTTTGTTTCTTTGCTATAAACTTTTTTGTCTTGTGTAAAATATTTTTCATGAGCTATTTCTGTCAAAATGTTATTATTTTCGTCTGGGTATGGAATTATTTCAAATACCGGGTTTTTTATTATTTCTCGAGGAATAAGGGATATTATCAGTATTTCGTTTGTATCTGATTTAAGCCAAGTAGAAGTTTTTATATTCAACAATTTCTCTGAATTAACATGTAACAAATAGTCATGTTTTAATAATTTTGGGTTAAAAATGCCTAATCTTGTGAGCTGCATTCCCATCTCTATGTCTTCTATATATTCTGTAAAGTGTTGTAAGTTAAATATAAGGATATCTAATTTCTTTCCTTTTTCTGTCTCTTGATTTAGTTCGTTCATGACTTCTATTCCTTTGTTTATAGCTTCTATTATGTAATTCAATTCGTTAACCTGAACGCTGTTTTCTGCTAAGCTGCTTATTTTTTGTTCAATTTCTGTTCTGTCATTTTGGTCTAATGTTCCAAATAAGTATTTGTATACTGTTCCTACTATGTTTACTAAACCTCTTTTGCTGCGTTTGGCTATTTTTAAGCCGTTTATTTCTCTGTTTAATTTTTCTACTAGGTATTGGATTTGTATTAGGTTATTAAATTCTTTAGTTTGTTCAATTAAATTGTTAAAAGTTTCTTCGGTTTTTGTTATGTTAACCGTTAAACAATGGTATTCGTAATCTGTCGGAATGTCTATGGTTCCTGTTTTGAATATGAGATAACCGTTATGGGCTTTAATAGGATTAATTTCAATGCTTTGTGCATTTATATGGTTTATAGTTATTGATAGTAATATTATAATAATTAGTTTAAGCTGGTGCTTGTATGTTCTGGTCGCTGTCTGTTGTTGACCTGTAATTGTTATATTTACTTTGATTAGTCTTCTTTTTCTTTTGAATTTGGTTTTGTAATGTATTATCTTCCTGCCTCTGTTTGTTTCCTCAAAATGTTTATCGTCGATTTGTCTTAGTTCTCCTGTTTTCTTGAACGGGGTTGTTGTCTTTGATTTAACTAACGGTGAATTTTTTGTATCTTGTGTCAATTTCATAATTTGTTCGTTTTTTGTTGAGGTTATTGATTTGTTTTTCTTTATTAGCTTGAGTGTCATACTCTGGTGTACCTGCGTATATGAATATGTCCGCTGGTGTTCTGTTAGTCGTTTTGTGTTTTGTCTTATGATTGTATGTGTAAAGTATTGTTTCAAATTTTGTAAGTTTATTTTCGACGTCTGAGTCGCTGTTAATGATTCTTAATTTTTCGTTAACTGTCTTATGAAATCGTTCTACGTCGGATATGCCGTTTTTACTAGTGGTTATATTAATAATTACTGCTTCTGATTTTAACCATAATTGTAAAGCTGTGCACATAAAAGCTGAGTCTTTGTCTGCTTTTATTTCGATGGGTTTACCCATTTGGTTGAATACTTGTATTATAGCTCGTTTGGTTTCTAACCAGTCTTTACTTTTTATTTCTATTAATGATGCAAATTTTGAATAGATATCAATGCAAGATAAAAATTGTTTATCTCCTACTATGTAAAAATCCATTACATATTTTTCTCGGATATTAGCGATTTCCGGAGTTATTTCGAAAGTTAATTTTGTATCCCTGTGTTCTGTTTTTGCGATGTTGCAAATCTCACATTCGTTTATTAGATTTTGAATTAAATTTTGATAATCTGGGAAATAGTGGGTTTCTTTGAACCAATTTATAGTTTTTTCAATTCCTGGATGTAATAATTCTTTGTGTTTTTTTAATATTAGTTCCTTGAATTCTGCAAATGTTTGAAGATCTATTAATTTGTTACTAGTTTTCATTGCCTTTGTTAAATTATTCGGGTTTATTATTTCTAAGTAGGCTTCTTGAAAAATTGGAAAATCTGCTTCATTGTGGAAGTATAGTACACTTTTCTTTGTACATAAATATTCTTTTATTAATTCTTTGGCATGTGCGTTAGTCATGTCTTTGTATGTAATTTTTATGTTGATTTTATGAAAGTAATTTGTAACTTTTGTTTCGTTCTCGGTTCCTTTTTCAAATTCTATTTGCCGATTATAATAATTAAGGGGTCTTTCTGTAATTTGTAAATGATTACTGTTATCTTCCTGAGCACTATGTATAGTTGCTCTTGTGCTAATGGTATCTTCGCCTAAAAAGTTTTCGTTTAATTGGATTCTGGACAGAGCATCTGCCACATAGTTTTCTTTTCCTGGGACGTATTTAATTTGGAAATCAAACTCATTTAGCTTGATTTTCCATCGTTGTAATTTCATGTTAGGTTCTTTCATGTTATTTAACCAGACGAGTGGTCTGTGATCACTAAGGATTTGAAATTGTCGACCAAAAAGATAGGACCTAAAGTATTTAGTGGCCCAAACGATTGCTAATAATTCTTTTTCAATCGTTGAATAGTTTATCTCATGCTCGTTGAGAGTTCTGCTTGCATAGCATATAGGCTTATGCTCTTGCGAAAGGACGGCCCCTAATGCCATATTACTCGCGTCTGTAGTTAATGAAAATGGTTTTTCGAAATTAGGGTATATTAAAATTGGGTCGGATGTTATGAGTACTTTTAGCTTTTCAAACGCTGATTCGTAGTCTTTGTCATTTATATTGATCTTTGCTCCTTTTTTTAATTTGAGTGTTAATGGTTTTACTATATTAGCGAAATTTGGTATAAATTTCCTATAGAAACCACTTAATCCTAGAAATGATTTAATTTCTTTTGGGGTTTTTGGAATTGGGAATTTTACAATTGCTTGTATTTTGTTGGGATTTGGTTTTATACCCTCAGTTGTGATGATGTGACCGAGAAATTCAGTTTCTTTTCTCATGAACTCGCATTTATCCAACTGTAGTTTTAAGTTAGCTTCTCTAAGCTTCTCAAATACTTTTTGTAGCGACAATATGTGTTCCTCCAATGAAGTGGAAAAAATTATAATGTCGTCTAGGTAGACCAGACAATCCTTGAAAATTAAATCTTCTAAGAGATTGTTCATACAACGTTGGAACGTTGCAGGTGCATTCTTAAGACCAAATGGCATGCGAGTGTACTCGTAATGGCCATGTTTAGTCGAAAATGCGGTCTTGGGTATTGAACCAGGATCCATTTGAATTTGGTGGAAGCCTTTGGCTAGATCAATGGTTGTGAAATATTGACATTTTCCAAGTTTGTCTAATATTTCATCCATGATCGGGATAGGGTATTTATCATTAATAGTTAGTTCATTGAGATTGCGGTAATCTATGACTAACCGGAATTTTTGCTTTCCAGATGCATCGTTTTTCTTTGGAACGATTATTACTGGTGAGCAGTAAGGGGATTTGGATTTGCGTATGATATTTTGTTTTATCATATCGCTTATTTGATTGTTTACTTCCTCATCGTATATTTGTGGATATTTATATGGACGCTTGTAAACTGGGTCCTCATGTTTTGTTAGAATTTTGTGTTTAATTGTACTAGTGAAAGTCAAATTGTCACCTTCATGGTACTGGATATCACGAAATTTATGTAAAACATTTTTAATTTTTCTTTTTCTTCTGAGTTTAGGTGCTCTAGCCTAAACTCATTGTTTTCTGTCAATTCATTATTGATAGCGAAGTTAAATGGTCTGTCCTCTTTTGAGGGTGGATCAAGGCACTCTTGTGCGGTCATGTCCTCTTCGACCTCTTCGTCATTATATCTAAAACAAAAGTTAAACTCTCCTAAGGTTACGGATCCTTGTGCATAGTCAATTTTCGCTTGACATGCTTCAAGGTATTCTTCCCAATCAGAACATCATAATGCTCTGAGAAGTCGTGAATATAGAATTTTTGATTATTCGGACAAATTTTGCTTGCTCCTAATATTATGCTTTGTTTTAATTCAATAGCACCATTTATGGTGTGAACCTTAAGTGTTTCGTTGTATATTGGAAAATCTAAGCGGTTTGTTTTCATTAGATTTATAGTTGAACCTGTGTCAATGACACATTTTAAAACTTCGTCATTCATAATCAATTTTATGAATGGATTTCTTCTGTTTGTTCCGAGGCTTGCTGATGAAAATTTTCGGATGTGTCCATTTTCATCTGCCCACTGTTACTATCTCTTTGACGTTTAGTCGGAGGGTTTGGCGCATTGAAGCGTGAATGGGGCTGATTTTGATAGTTTAAAGGGTTTTGGGTTCTACCTTGATTTAATTTTTGTTGGAACTCGTGATGAGCCTTTTGATTTTCTTCAGAATTAGTATGCTGTTTATTTTTTACATGATAACTCTGATTCGTGTTGGAATAGCCACTTGAACTGGTGGCTGGGTTGAAATTTTGCTGATAATTTCCCGTGTTCCTACGATTATTATTTTGATTTCCCTGAACGTTATTAGTTTTAGGTCTATCAGTAACGCTATTTTCGTATAAACCCTCTCTTTGTGCTACTTGCTTGAGTTTCTGTGTCGACGTTATGTCGTATCTGGCTAACATCATGAAAAGCCTATCGGGTAATTTTTTTGTAATAACATCTTTAATTGTGTTATTCATAGCATTAGTATAAAGGGTCGTATTACTAGGTATGTTTTCTAAAGCTAACTTGTTTAATATAACGTAAGACTTATTTTCGAGATCCTCGATGAACTTACGGACGTTTCCCTGGTAATTCGTGTTGTAAAGGCGTCGGAGGAGTTCTTCAAATGGTGTTTGTACTTTGTATTCTTCAATAAGTGCGTTCCTCAACTCCTGCCAAGTGTTAGCTGCTGTCCCTTGTGAAACTCTCTGTGCATCTCCAGCAACTTGCAATTCGATGGCTCCGTATAGGATGCTGTGTTGTCTGACATCTCGGGTTGATAAAGATGTAGGATATAATCGATCCTTTTAATAAAAGCATTCAGATTTTCTGTTGATCCGTCAAAACTTGGCACCTGTCTAAGTTGTGAAAGGGCCTGGTTGAGGTGTTGTTCTGATAATTCCATCGTCATAATCTTAGTGTAATACACTTTTCGGTGCTTTTTTCTTTTTAAATAGTTTTTTTTTTTTTGTTTGAGTTTGTGGTTCTTTGAACTTTTTTAGTTCTTTGATTTTGCACTTTGTTCTTGCACTTTTATTTCTTTGCACTTTGTTCTTGCACTTTTTATTTCTTTGCACTTTGTTTTTAATTTGTGATTAATTATTATTGTTTTAATGTTTTTTTTTTTTGTGTGTGTGTGTCTTATTACTAAGACCCAGTAATAACGTATTGCAGGGATCAAAAGATATGCAAAGCCAGTCGTTATTAACTGTTGTAGTTTTATAGCCCGAAGGGTCAATGTTATTAGAGTACTAATGACTCGAAGGTTCTTTTGCGGATACGTATTCGAGAAACAACCGACAACAATTTCGGATTGTGTTTTTAGATCTAGGAATTAATTATCCTTTAGCGATCTTTATTTTTTTCCCGACGTATCCTACCGGCTGCGCCAATTAAGTTTTACACGTTTAATTACTTTAAAAAAATATATTTCAATTCTTTATTTTCACTAACGGTTACTTATAATGAGTACATTCAGATTTGCTTCCCGAATATTGACTAACTGATCTATCTGTTGCGGTCGCTTAGCAAACTTCGGTTTGAGAGAGCTTGAGTCAAAATTGAGTGAAGTTTGAGCTGCGTCAGCAATTATGCGTGGGATAGTACTCTGATGGGAACATTGACAGTGGCGTGATATTTAGGGTGAATTGTTTATGTCTACCAAAGGGGGACAGTTTGATCTTGACCAATGTCGATGTTATCATCAGGCTTTTTGTTTACAATATTGGATATGTTTATACTTATACTTATGCTTGTGTGCTAAGTTATGTTAAAAGGGTGGGTGCGACTATGGATATGTCACTATATATATATATATATATATATATATATATAGATATATATATCTATATATATAACTGTTTGTCCTGACTGACTGACTGACTGACTGACTAACTGACTGACTGACTGACTGACTGATTGGTGATCAGAAGATCGTAATCTATTCGCTGATTTTAATGAAAGCCAGCTTAAAGAATTAGATGAGTCTAAACCGACAATAGACTAAGACGTTAACAGTCACATAGAGACGATTCCAGAAAATGATACAATGGCACAACAGGTAGCCTTAGATAGAGAATATGTAAAACAAGTAACTTCTTCAATCCCTGAATTTGACGGTAAAGAACTGTCACTAAATCGTTTTCTAACAGCCTTGCGCATAGTTGAACGAATCATAGGCGACTAAGAAGACCTAGTCGTCAAAATTATCAAATCAAAGATAACTGTCTCTATCTTGTACAAAGTGCAAAGCGAAACTGTTAAACAGTAAAGAGAAAGGAAAAAAAGCACCTCAATATACTGTTGAAGACCTAGACCCTGATAATGCAGAAAAATTCTCGACAAAAGAATCAATATTTGCCATGACAAAGAATTGTGACTACGAAAAGCTTCGTATTATATTGGAAGAAGGAAACTTCAACACCTTCGATGATGCCATGGGTAAATACCTCCATTTCAGCACTGAAATGACTGGAAGTACGAGGAGTACATTATTATATCAGCGCGGTAGAAATGATGGAGGTAAATTATCGTAATAACCAACGAAATAGAGGCAATGGCAACGGTAATTATAACACCAACTATAATCACAACAACAGAGGAAATTTTAGAGGAAATTCCCGTGGTTACAACCGAGGAAGGAATAACTCCAACCGAAGTAACAACCAAAATAACAATAATAGAAAAAATAACGTTTGAGTTACTCAGAGTAATTTATAATGAAAGTACAGGTAAAACATTTACCTTGTTATAAGATACTGGGGCAGATATTTCAATATTAAAAGAAAATGTTGATACGTTCGAAAACATAAATGAGAACGTAAAAAACGCAAAGGCTTAGCATTTGTAAGCTCACTACAGGTAAATACATAATTCCGCATGACTTCCATTTAGTATAAATAGGCATAGATTTATAGATTTATAGATAGGCATTTCATAAAAAAATACAATTGTCAATTAGATTTCACACAAACTAGTGATTCCTTAATATTTCGTCCGAACAACTTAAATTATCCGATTAAATTACCAATAATTCACACTTGTGTCACTAATGCCACAATACTACCAGCACCAGAAGTTGTCCGTCAAATAAAAATATCTTCCATACAAAATCATGATTTAATTCCAAACCAAGAAATTGATGAATCAATTTTCATTGGAAATACAATTTCCAATAACCAAGATACATTTAGACGAATATTAAATACAACAAATTCAGTTAAAATTTCAATCTATATTGTTTACACAAGAAGTGTATCTAGCCGTCGCTAACTAACCGCCAATGAAGTTGGCTCTGACTCCGGAACCAGAACAAAAAAACTTAGTCACCATACACTTACACTTGAACATTTTAACCTAAATTCGGAAAATATACACAGACGAAAAGTAACCGTATAGTGAACCAAACTTGTTTTTTGCGAAAAGGAAAAGTTCCAGAATGAATTACAGAGCAGAAACATATGATAACTCGCATTCAGTCAGCGTGGTCGAGCCTGACGGAGATATTTGAAAATTATTTTTAATCTCCCCTCAGCAACCCAATCCAGGGGTGTTTAATGGCTCTTGAGTTATCCAAGGTAAGCACCGAAAAATGGGATTGTCTGCTCATTTTTTTGTGCTCCTCTAAATTGCCTAAGCTTACGCTATCATTATGGGAACAATCGCTCCACGATAAGCCAGAGATACCTCAATGGTCCGAAATGAATATATTTCTGATTGACCGATATCGCACCTTAGAGGCGATAGAGGATGTACGACCTAGCACACATACGCCATTCCAGTCCAAACACCACAATTGACCACAAAGTCACAACACTGCAAATTGTGCCAGAAGGAAAATCATCCTGTGCGTCTATGTCCACGTTTCCTACAAATGTCCGTACCCGAGAGAGTTTCCGTCATTAAGCAACAAAAGTTGTGCTTAGCTGCTTCGCCACACATCACCAATTGAAAAATTGCACTAGTGCACATAGTTGTTTTACGTGCAAGGAACGTCACAACAGCTGCTCTACCGTGACAGACCCCAGGTGCTCTCCGCTTCCACAACACCAATAATTTTGAACCCTCAGTCCACTTCAAAAATTTGAGTCATTACAAGAATATGACATCAAAATAAATAACATAAATACCGGCAATAGAGCAGATCAAGTCATAAATAAATTAAAATTCCCTGACCAATTTAAAAACAAGCTTACTGACTTATGTACCAAATACAGTCACATATTTGGTCTTGAAAAAGAAGCAATTTCAAGTAACAATTTTTATAAACAGAAATTAAGATTAGCAGACAAAACACCTGTATATATTAAAAATTACAAAAATGCAGAAACAGAAAAGCCAGAAATTAACAGGCAGGTCGAAAAACTAATAAAAGATGGTATAGTAGAACCATCTATCTCAGAATACAATAGCCCACTTCTCTTGGTACCCAATAAATCTCTCCCAAATTCAAAGGAGAATAAAATGGCGTTTAGTAGTTGATTACCGCCAAATTAACAAAACAACTTTTAGCAGATAAATATCCACTGCCAAGAATTGAGGAAATACTTGACCAATTAGGACGAGCTAAATATTTTTCATGTCTCGATTTTTGTCAGGTTTTCACCAAATTGAACTAGATGAAAAATCTAGAAATATAACATAACTTTCAACGAGCGTAGCACCAAATTCATTTATGCGAATGATGACACTCGCATTTTCGGGCCTAGAGCCATCCCAAGCATTTCTCTATATGGATGACCTAGTAGTTATCGGCTGCTCAGCAGCCGATGTTCAAGAACTTGACAAGCATATTTGATCTTTGTCGAAAATATAATTTAAAATTAAACCCAGAGAGATTTGCGTTTTTCATGCACGAGGGAATATTACTTGGGCATAAGTGCACAGACCATGGCATCCTCGCAGATAACAAAAAGTACGATGTTATAAAAAACTATCCAACCCCTACTGATGCGGATAGTGCACGACGTTTCGCCGCGTTCTGTAATTACTACAGAAGATTTATACACAACTTCGCATAACACTCGCGTCATTTAACTAGATTGAGCAGAAAGAATGTCCAATTCGAATGAAAAAAAGAATGCGAAGATGCATTTAAATATTTAAAAAAGGCATTAATGAAACCAACATTATTACAATACCTTGACTTCAGCAAAGAATTTTGCATAACCCCAGATGCAAGTAAACATTCATGGGGTGCTGTACTATCCCAAGAGTACAACGGTGTACAATTGCCAATTGCATACGTATCCCGACCTTTCACACAGGGAGAAAGCAATAAATCAACTACAGAGCTATACATTGGGCAATAAAACACTTCAGAACATATGTTTATGGAAGGCCTTTCTTAATTAAAACAGACCATAGACCCTTAACATATTTGTTTTCGATGAAAAATCCCACATCAAAATTAACCAGGATGAGACTAGACTTAGAAGAATACCAATTCACGGAGGAATACCTCAAGGGGAAAGATAACCATGTAGCGGTTGCATTATCCCGCATAAACATATAAACACTAATTAACATGAAAAGGAAAATATTAATGGTTCAAACAAGATCATCAAAAAGACAGAAAAGCATCTGCGCAGATGAGAAAATAAAATTGCAAACAGATCAAAAACATCTAAAAGAGCCCCATGTCTATGAAGTCGTTAGTAATAGCGACGTAAAGAAATTTGTGAAACTAAAATTCGGTAAAATAAATTGTTTACTTAAAAGAGGAAAACGAATCATTTAACAATTTTTAGTTAATGATTCGTATTCCAATCGAAATTCGACTTAGGTCAATATTTTCAAAGGCTTAATTCAGAAGCCGAAATACATAAAATTGCTAACTTACAGTTGTCACCAAATGAGCAAATGTTCGAATTTGTATCATTAAATGAATTTAAAAATATGGGCAATAAATATTTAAACACATTAAAAGTAGCGCTACTTACAAAAGTGACACAAATAGACAAAAATGACGAAAGTCAAATAAAAGCAATACTGTCGAAATATCATTATGATCCTATAGAGTGAGGCCATACAGGTATTACGAGTACCTTGTTAAAAATTAGGAAATACTATTACTGGCCCCAAATGACTAAGACTATTACAAAGTATGTGAAAACTTGTGTGAAATGCCAATAAGCAAAAACCACAACACATACTAAAGCGCCAATGATATTAACGAATACTCCAAATACTGCATTTGACACTGTTTTAATAGACACAATCGGCCCATTACCTCGTACAGAGAATGGCAACGAGTACGCAATTACTATAATATCTAGTTACAATACCAGTAACAGACAAAAGTGCAAAAACAGTAGGTAAAGCAATATTTTAATCTTTTGTTCTAAAGTACGGTCCTGCGAAGACGTTCATAACGGACATGGGTACTGAATAAAAAAATTCGCTAATAAATGAACATTTAACGAATTTATTCGTTCATATATTTCAAATGACAAAGACGATTGGGACATATGGTTGAATTATTTCACATATTGTTTCAATCATCGACAGTACATGGATACTGTCCATACGAACTTGTTTACGGTAGATTACCAAGACAGTTCATAGAATTTAATAACCAAACTAGAATTGACCCTATATTTAACATAGACGACTACGCAAAAGAATTTAAGTTTAGGTTAGAAATAGCTTATAAAAGAGTTAAAACTCTAGTGGATTTAGAAAAAGAAAAAAGAAAGATAGAATACGATAAAAAACTAAATGACTTAGAACTAGAAATAGGAAATTTTGTTCTACTAAAGAGCAATACAGCGCATAAGTTAGAAAGTAAATATTTGGGCCCTTATAAAGTTATAAGCATAGAACATAGAAACAACATAAAAATAGATGTAGGAAAAAAGATTTTATTTTGTAATACATTCTTTGTCCAATCGGGAAAAAAGGATACATGCATATATATTAAAAATATATTATATAAAGTAAAAATCTAAAATTTTTCCTAACAAAAAAAAAAAAGAGTTTATAGATATAAAAATTTTAATAATACCAACAAAAAAAAATAATACAATTTTTATTTTTCTACATCATCTCACTCATCATTCATCAAGACCCCATTAAATTTATCGATTAAAAACTATATTAATAAATTAATTGAACACCTACATTATATTACGTTATTCTCTTAAAAGGGGAGGTGTAGTGTGTATATGCATTAAATAACACCCTGTATTTAAATACATAAGTATGCGACACTTTGTTGCATACAATAACAAACATAAAGCCAATAGCGCAGAGCCACTTGAGTTTATTGACTCAGGCTCATATTACGCAGTGCGGACCGCTAGTACTCTAACTGGCCGTTTAGCTGACGGCGCATATTCCACGCTCGGCTTATATACCAAGAGTACCATAACTCACTAATGCACGCACATACCACACACTTTCTCTCTTTTAATTATGCTCTGCTGCGACAGAGCTGTACATATAATAATACCTATACCTTAGGTTTTGAAGCGGACAGAGTTCCGAATAAAGAACATTCAAAATATGACTATAAACCAGCACTGACGTGCATTTCTACACATTCTTTCTATAGGAGCTCACAAATAGACGTGCTTCTCGCCGCTGATATCCTTCCATCCATATTATTATGTGGCTCCTATCCCAACATATGTCTCCTTGGTCAAGATTTTTGACTGTATCCTTTGAGGCTCCGTTTCTAAGACCAAAACTAAGTTAATTGCTCTTGTTTTTCCCACCTGATGGCCAGGGACTTAGCTTGCTATAGCAAAATTTACGGTTTCCATTCTTCGGCATCTCTGCTCCAGAAACGTAGCCATATGCTCCCACGATGGTATCAAGTTGACGAACGTCGCATCCTCTAGCCTTTATTCCCACGGCTTGTGATGATGGGTCCAGCTTTTGTAGGATAATCTGCACAATGATGCATCCAGCGATCTGTTCGGTTTTGCCCATGCTCTTTAATGCGGGAATGTGTGCGTTGAATTGGTCGGACAACTTCCTTAGCGCCACGGCCGATCCATCTGCCACCCTCAAGAGCCCCAATATCTCTAGTATGTGTGCCTGAAAAACCATACGTCTATTATTAAACCTTTTCTCCAATAAATTAAGTGCTGGCATAATTATCGTTTGTTATTTCTAATGATCGAATTGCCTCAAGCGCTAAATCCTTCAGGCACGATCAAGATGCTGCAGCTTTTCGATATCTGCTAAATCCGGATGATTTTCTATGACGGTTGTGAAAATAGAATAAAAGTCGGCCCATTCTGTGTAACCAACACTAAACGTAGGCAACTTTAATGCGGGTAATGCCGGCGGTGCCTTAGCTCTGACTATCTGTGCGGGTAGCACAGATTGATCGCGAAATGTTGAGCAAGGCAATATTGAGACACGTTTCGCGATTTCACTCCGAACTGAAATTTCCATAGAAATTGCTAACTCGTCGAAGTCCTCATGCAATTGGCTACCAATTTCATCCAAGTCTAGCTCTTCGAGGCTTGTGTGAGTAAAATCAAATGAGGCCTGAAGCCGCTCGATTTGCTTCAGCCTAACACAAAGAATTAGTTAGAGCATTTTTAAGTGTTTGCAAAATGTCATAAATTATATGACTTTGCGCTTCAGAAAAGTCACTCTGTTTGCAGAGGGCACTGCACTAGAGGCGTTATTTTCTGGTGCCATTAGAAGCGTTGATAGAAAGTGTGTGCGAAACTAGCTGCGTACCTAACAACGGTGATCGCTAGTACATATAAACCGCTCAAAAACAATAGCTGTAAGAACTTCGGCGAACGCAAGTGTCAAGCTATGTAACGAAGCAACGGCAATAGCTTGTACATAAGTTACGCACGAAAGAACAACAATTTTTGAGCGAACGAGAGAGTAAGCAAAGTGACGGCGATTGCTTATATGTATATAAGCCGCACAAAACGAAAATTCAGGTTGCTGATCTTTTAAGTTTGTTGCTTTCATGTAAAGCAATATCGCAAAATGCGCTATCGAGCTTTTTCAATAGCTTTCACAAAAAGAAATAAATAACTTTATTTTATTTATTGTGTTCCAATTCATTTATATATTTATTATAAGTTGCGAAAAGCAGGCAGACCCGAATTGGTCTGTGCTTATTATTTAAGAACAATAGTTTTACAATGGCAAGCGAACCCGAATTGGTTCGTGCCGATTTTAGCGAAGCGATAATTGCGACAAATTAGTATGTTTTGATAATGCAAGTGGCCGATGCGTACCAAATGCACGAAGCGAACGAACTTAACTAGATTCGACGCACAGCACCGAGGCTTTCGCAAAATGTTAGGGCAATAAATGATCGTTACAGCGAAGAGCGCCAGCTGAATGTAAATAATCTTAAGATCGAAATTTTAGCAGTTGCTTCGCAGAGCAAGTATTACAAGATAAGAAGACGATGCTGCTCTTATCCGTGGCGAGGTCGATCCAGCTGTTTTGGCTGCGTAGCCAGACAGGTATATTAGTGGAGAATCTTAATGACTTTAAAGATCAATTTGACAAGTCACATAAGTGCATTAATAAACGTATATATATATATATATATATATATATATATATATATATATATATATATATATATATATATATATATATCTATATATATAACTGTTTGTCCTGACTGACTGACTGACTGACTGACTAACTGACTGACTGACTGACTGACTGATTGGTGATCAGAAGATCGTAATCTATTCGCTGATTTTAATGAAAGCCAGCTTAAAGAATTAGATGAGTCTAAACCGACAATAGACTAAGACGTTAACAGTGACATAGAGACGATTCCAGAAAATGATACAATGGCACAACAGGTAGCCTTAGATAGAGAATATGTAAAACAAGTAACTTCTTCAATCCCTGAATTTGACGGTAAAGAACTGTCACTAAATCGTTTTCTAACAGCCTTGCGCATAGTTGAACGAATCATAGGCGACTAAGAAGACCTAGTCGTCAAAATTATCAAATCAAAGATAACTGTCTCTATCTTGTACAAAGTGCAAAGCGAAACTGTTAAACAATAAAGAGAAAGGAAAAACAGCACCTCAATATACTGTTGAAGACCTAGACCCTGATAATGCAGAAAAATTCTCGACAAAAGAATCAATATTTGCCATATTATATTGGAAGAAGGAAACTTCAACACCTTCGATGATGCCATGGGTAAATACCTCCATTTCAGCACTGAAATGACTGGAAGTACGAGGAGTACATTATTATATCAGCGCGGTAGAAATGATGGAGGTAAATTATCGTAATAACCAACGAAATAGGCAATGGCAACGGTAATTATAACACCAACTATAATCACAACAACAGAGGAAATTTTAGAGGAAATTCCCGTGGTTACAACCGAGGAAGGAATAACTCCAACCGAAGTAGCAACCAAAATAACAATAATAGAAAAAATAACGTTTGAGTTACTCAGAGTAATTTATAATGAAAGTACAGGTAAAACATTTACCTTGTTATAAGATACTGGGGCAGATATCTCAATATTAAAAGAAAATGTTGATACGCTCGAAAACATAAATGAGAACGTAAAAAACGCAAAGGTTAAGCATTTGTAAGCTCACTACAGGTAAATACATAATTCCGCATGACTTCCATTTAGTATAAATAGGCATAGATTTATGGTATAATAGGCATTTCATAAAAAATACAATTGTCAATTAGATTTCACACAAACCAGTGATTCCTTAATATTTCGTCCGAACAACTTAAATTATCCGATTAAATTACCAATAATTCACACTTGTGTCACTAATGCCACAATACTACCAGCACCAGAAATTGTCCGTCAAATAAAAATATCTTCCATACAAAATCATGATTTAATTCCAAACCAAGAAATTGATGAATCAATTTTCATTGGAAATACAATTTCCAATAACCAAGATACATTTGGACGAATATTAAATACAACAAATTCAGTTAAAATTTCAATCTAAATTGTTTACACAAGAAGTGTATCTAGCCGTCGCTAACTAACCGCCAATGAAATTGGCTCTGACTCCGGAACCAGAACAAAAAAAACTTAGTCACCATACACTTACACTTGAACATTTTAACCTAAATTCGGAAAATATACACAGACGAAAAGTAACCGTATAGTGAACCAAACTTGTTTTTTGCGAAAAGGAAAAGTTCCAGAATGAATTACAGAGCAGAAACATATGATAACTCGCATTCAGTCAGCGTGGTCGAGCCTGACGGAGATATTTGAAAATTATTTTTAATCTCCCCTCAGCAACCCAATCCAGGGGTGTTTAATGGCTCTTGAGTTATCCAAGGTAAGCACCGAAAAATGGGATTGTCTGCTCATTTTTTTGTGCTCCTCTAAATTGCCTAAGCTTACGCTATCATTATGGGAACAATCGCTCCACGATAAGCCAGAGATACCTCAATGGTCCGAAATGAATATATTTCTGATTGACCGATATCGCACCTTAGAGGCGATAGAGGATGTACGACCTAGCACACATACGCCATTCCAGTCCAAACACCACAATTGACCACAAAGTCACAACACTGCAAATTGTGCCAGAAGGAAAATCATGCTGTGCGTCTATGTCCACGTTTCCTACAAATGTCCGTACCCGAGAGAGTTTCCGTCATTAAGCAACAAAAGTTGTGCTTAGCTGCTTCGCCACACATCACCGATTGAAAAATTGCACTAGTGCACATAGTTGTTTTACGTGCAAGGAACGTCACAACAGCTGCTCTACCGTGACAGACCCCAGGTGCTCTCCGCTTCCACAACACCAATAATTTTGAACCCTCAGTCCACTTCAACTTCTACCCAAGCTACCGTTCAAAACTACTTTTCTGCAAATTCACATGGTGTTCTCTTCGGCACGGCTGTCATCCAAGTGTGGCATTTGGGCACAAAATATGCAGCTCGGGCAGTTATCGACTCTGGGTCAGAAGCGACTTTTATAAAAGAGCGGTTATTCAAAAGGTTTAAGCTTCCATATCAACCCGTCGACGCACAGGTTTCCGGTTTGAATCGAGCTATTTCGGCTCAATCACAAAAGCTCTGCCATTTTAATATTGGCTCTCCAATAAAGCCAGAATTTCACAGGCTTCATATTGAAACCTCTGCTTATGCCCTTCCAAAGCTAGCAGGCAACTTGCACTCCTACACCATCCCCCAAAATGATTTGAAAGAACTTCCAAAGTTACACTTAGCCGATTCTTTATAGTGGGTATATGCATTAAATAACACCCTGTATTTAAATACAGAAGTATGCGTCACTTTGTTGCATACAAGAACAAACATAAAGCCATAAGCGCAGAGCCGCTTGAGTTTATTGACTCAGGCTCATATTACGCAGCGCGGACCGCTAGTACTCTAACTGGCCGTTTAGCTGACGGCGCATATCCCAAGCTCGGCTTATATACCAAGAGTACCATATATGTACTCACTAATGCATGCGCATACCACACACTCTATCTCTTTCAATTATGCTCTGCTGCGACAAAGCTTTATAAAGCACATTCAAAATATGACTATAAACCATCACTGACGTGCAGCGTGAACTTTTATTTCTACATGGCGACCGTGACAGGACTCACCCAACGAGGGAATATTCTATACAACATATTCAACTACAAGAACATCACTAAAAAGATGGAACAGCAGCAGCAATAACAACAGCAAATAAAACAAACAATAATCCAAAAGGAGCCGTCGCCTGGCAACGGCGCAATCCGGAAACAAAACAACACTTGCTACAGCAGCAGAAACAATAACAGCAACAACGTCACATGGCAAACAACGAATCAGTTCGCAGAGGGAACACCAATAACGCAAACGGATGCACCATTAATCAAGGAAGTGTTGGAGACTAGCCTGCGAGACGGACCCAGGCCTATCACTATAGAGGAGTACAAGAGAAGGACTGCTGCGAGGGAGCGTCCGCGTGCCAGCACCGGCGACTCCAAGCTGGCGCAGAGGAAACAACGAGGAGGCGAAAAAGCCAAACTCATCAACAGGAGGCATCTCGTCATCGTGCTGTTGAAGGCAAGGGTCGAGTACAGGGCCCGCCAAAAGCGACTACAGGAGGAACTGAAGCAGATCAACACCCTGTTGCAAAACAGGAAGAAGCGGACTAACAAATGTTAGTGCCTCGCCTAATTTTTTTAAGTACCCATCTTGCGCTTGCGCTAGGTACGAAAACTAACACATGTCCCAGTTTAAACAACTAACAAACACTTTGTAGTGTAAACTTAATCTAAGTAATATATTGTTAACTTGACATTTGCTAATGTAAACTACAAAGTGTTTCCTGTTGATTACATAAAACTTATTTATAACAAATAGAAGAAAGATAAAGATTTGATGTAAATATCACAAGTTAATTATTCAAACTATTACATTTCAAGTCAATTATTCAAATTTTTATATTTAAAGCCTTTAAAACGGAGGTATTATTCACACAAAGACGATTTATATAGTTGAGGAGGAAACACCTGATTTAAGAATAATACCAGTTCTGCTTGTAATTATCGTAGTGTTAATATGCATTTACCTTTTCTTCAAATTATACAAAGTGCTCAATAGGTGCTTAAAGAAAAACTATATGAGTCGTGCAAACGACTTAGATAAAATTTAAATAACGATAATTTCTTTTTACTTTTTATCTGTCCTAAATAAACTCAATGGTTACGAACAAAGCGCTAGCTGAAGTTTATTTACGAGACCCACAATAGTACCCACATTATACCCACAATTAGTCACTGCAACTCCAATAAGTATATACGAACTTATGTTTCAATATATGGATACTTTCTATCTCGATCACTTCTGATACATTGCTCAAAAACGCAAAAAGGAATAGTATTAAGTACTATTCCTGGTATACAAGTGAACTCAGTAATTAAAGAACACCCAATATAAGGCAGAACCTTAGATTTTGTAGCATTCAAAAAAACAAACATCAATTGGAACACCCTATTTTAGGATCCACCGACATTATTATTGTGCGTTTGCACAGATAAATTTAAAATGTCAATATATGGAATGGACGCAAATCGTTACCATTCTTAGGGAACGTGAGGAGTTTAATAAATCTTTCAAGTGCCTTAACAAAAGCGCACCTGCTTCAGACAAAGTTAAAACACGTTAAATTTCTTGTAGATTCCTACAATATCATCCGTCAACTTATATGTGACAATGCAACAAAACTCAAAGATTTGCATTTAACCCAGACCGTTGATGCATTAAGCACGTTAAGAGAAAACAGACATAATAGAACAATATTCCTACCAAATTCTCTTAACACTTCAGCGTCATTCGACGAGAAACTACATTCATTGCCAGCTGAAACTAAACCATCAAATAACCATCAGACAATGGCCCAAACAGATATAAGTTTTCTCAAACTAGCCTCAAACTAGCCTCAAACACTCTTACCAGAGTTTGATGGAAAGGCAGACAACTTACAAAGCTTCTAAGATGCTTTGAGTCTTGTAGACTCACTAAAAGATCATGAAGCAACAGCTGTCAGTCCTAGAAAGACAAAACTAAAACTTGATAATCGCTCAAATCATTGCAGAATTATGAAGCACAGTAAAAGGCGAATCACTCGAAGTATTGTCAGCCAAACTACTTAACTTGCAACAAAAAAGCAAAACTGCCAACCAGTACACTCAAGAGGCTGAGCATTTAACAAAAGCTTTATAAGAAGGTTTAAAAAAAGATGGCTTAACGCAAGAATTGGCCAATAAATACAGTACAGTCCAAGCAGTAAAGGCCATGACTAAGAACTGCGCTATAGATAAGGTAAAACTTATCATGCAGGCTGACACATTCAATAACATGAATGATGTCATATCCAAATTTGTCGATAGTTGTACTTAAGCAACCGGACAAACCAATACTGTACTTTATTACCAACATTACTCTCCTCGTGGGGAAAACCGCGGTAGAGGTAATTATAGAGGCCGACTATAAAACAGAGGCGGCTACAGAAATAACAATAATAAACAACGAGAACAGACGCAATCCTCGAGGCGGCTCATATAGAGGCGGTTCAAACAGAGGACCCAGACAGCAAAACCAGATCCGGGTTACACAAAGCAACTCGGAAAATCAACAAACCCCCCGTCGCTAACTAACCACCAATGAAGTTGACTCTGACTCCGGAATCAGAACAAAAAAAACTAAGTCACCATCAGAACAAAAAAACTAAGTCACCACACACTTACTCACACTTGTACATGTAACCTAAATTCTGAAAATATACACAGACGAAAAGGAACCGAATAGTGAACCAAACGCGATTTTTTCGACAAGGAAAATTTCCAGTTACAGTGCAGAAACAGATGATAGCTCGCATTCAGTCAGCGTAGTCGAGCTTGACGGAGAGATTTGAAAATTATTTTTAATCTCCCCTCAGCAACCAAATCCAGGGGTGTTTAACGGCTCTTGAGTTATCCAAGGTAAGCACCGAAAAATGGGATTGTCTGCCCATTTTTTTGGGCTCCTCTAAATTGCCTAAGCTTACGCTATCATTATGGGAGCAATCGCTCCACGATAAGGCAGAGATACCTCAATGGTCCGAAATGAATACATTTCTGATTGACCGATATCGCACCTTAGAGGCGATCAATGATATACGACCTAGCGCACATACGCCATTCCAGTCCAAACACCACAATTGACCACAAAGTCACAACACTGCAAATTGTGCCAGAAGGAAAATCATCCTGTGCGTCTATGTCCACGTTTCCTACAAATGTCCGTACCCGAGAGAGTTTCCGTCATTAAGCAACAAAAGTTGTGCTTAAACTGCTTCGCCAGACAGCACCAGTTGAAAGACTGCACAAGTGCACAAAGTTGTTTTACGTGCAAGGAACGTCACAACACGCTGCTGACCTTCAAATGTGTCATTTGGGCAAAAAAAAATATGCAGCTCGGGCACTTATCGACTCTGGGTCAGAAGCGACTTTTATAAAAGAGCGGTTATTCAAAAGGGTTAAGCTTCTATATCAACCCTTCGACGGACAGGTCTTCGGTTTGAATCAAGCTATTTCGGCTCAACCACAAAAACTCTGCCATTTTAATAATGGTTCTCTAATAAAGCCCAGGCTTCATATTGAAACCTCTGCTTATGTCCTTCCAAAGCTAGCAGGCAACTTGCCCTCCTACACCATCCCCCAAAATGCTTTGAGAGAACTTCCAAAGTTACACTTAGCCGATCCTTCGTTCTATAGGAGCTCACAGATAGACGTGCTTCTCTGATATCCTCCCATCTACATTATTAGGTGGTTCCTATCCCAACATACGTCTCCTTGGTCAAGAAACTATTTTTGGCTAGATCCTTAGAGGCTCCGTTTCCAAGACCAGTGCCAAATCTGACTTTTCTTTTTCAACTCAAGTTTCGGTGAATCCAAATGCTAGCTTAGTTAAACTGCTCACAAAATTTTGGGAGGCGTTTTGTGGGCGCAACCACCGAAAAACAACCAAAAAAATGAAAAGGGCAGATACTCATTCAAGAATCCCGATCACGTCCAGTTTGGCCATTCAAGGTCCATCGCACTAGCTCAATTCCTTCGAAACGAGAATCATTTGGCTAAAAATGCACCCCCTGTGATTTAAGTCACATGCGACAATTCCCTCCAAGCAATGGTTCGGATAACTTTTATCTACCACACCATGCTGTTCACAAGCCTGACAGCACCACGACCAAGCTCCGCGTAGTATTTAACGCCTCCCACCCGTCATCGAATGGTAAAGTCTAAACGATGTGCTACATGCAGGGCCCGTTCTGCAATCCGACTTTACCATTCAAATTCATTCATTCAAACTCTAATATGGCGCTTCTTCCGATGTCTTCAATGCCGATATCACGAAAATGTATCGGCAGATCCTTGTGCATCCCAAACACACGCCTTACCAGAGAATTCTGTTCCGAGCAAAGGACAACGAGCTTCGAGCTCAACACAGTCACGTTTGGAGTTTACTGTGCCCCTTTTTTGGCAGTCCGGGTATTACATCAAGTATCGCTGAATCCAAATGCGAGCTTGGATAAACTGCTCACAAAATTTTGGGAGGTGGAGGATGTTCCAGTATAGCTGGAAAAGGAATCCGACCTGTTTTGTGAGCGCAACTCCCAAAAACCACTAAAAAATATAAAAACGGCAGATACTTGGTCACACTGCCATTCTAGAATTCCGCTCACATCCAGTTGGGCCAATCAAGGTCCATCCCACTAGCTCAATTCCCCCTTAAAGAGCAGTACGACGCGGAGATCCAGGAATATCTGGACGTAGGTCATATGCGACAAGTCATCCAAGCAATGGTTCGGATAACTTTTTATCTTCCACTCCATGCTGTTCACAAGCCTGACAGAACCACGACCAAGCTCCGTTTTTTAACTAGTTACTAGTATTAAACGCCTCCCACCCCTCATCGAATGGTAGAAGTCTGAACGATGTGCTACATGCAGGGCCCGTTCCGCAATCCGATTTTATCATTTAAATTCTAAGATGGCGCTTCTTCCGATACGTCTTCAATGCCGATATCACGAAAATGTATCGGCAGATACTTGTGCATCCCAAACACACGCCCTATCAGATAATTCTGTTCCGAGCAAAGGACAACGAGCTTCGTGACTTCGAGCTCAACACAGTCACGTTTGGAGTTTACTGTGCCCCTTTTTTGGCAGTCCGGGTATTACATTATCTGATGACGTTCGTTCGCTCTAACCCTTAGCAAGTTACATTATCGCAAACAATATGTATGCTTTGCGCCGACTTCTTAGAGATCGAGGATGCCTGTTCGGCGAAGACTCTCGGGGTCAGATGAAAAGCTGACACCGATGAGTTCTTTTTCGCTTCATTCGAGCTTACAACCAAGCAGTCCGTCTCCAAACGTGAAGTCCTTTCACAGATTGGCAACTGTTCGATTCAGCAGGTTGGCTCGGTCCAGTCATTATTCAGGCAAAAATATTCATGCAGAAGATCTGGCTCCAAGAATTGGACCGGGACGATCCGCTACCTGAGAGTCTTCTCAGTAAGTGGAATTTATTTCTCTAAGAGTATCCAGGCCTAAGTGCGATTCGCATCTCTAGATGCAAAATCTGCGTCATCCAAAAAATTGCTGACGCAGCTCATGGGCGACTTGCCTGTGGAGAGAGTCACGTTCTCTCGGCTGTTCACTCACACAGGAGTCGATTTTGCAGGCACCTTCGATGTTAAAAATTACACAGGTCGTTTACGTCTTTGTGTGCTTCAGCACGAAAGCCATCCACCTAGAAGCTACATCTGACCTGACCATAGAAAAATTCCCAGCGGCATTTGCGAGATTACTGGCACGATTTTGTTGAAATGCTTAAGACGCAACATCAGGCCACTGACAGTCCCCAGAAATATTCCTCGCACTTCAATCCTCCTAGTGCACCGCATATGGGCGGCCTGTGGGAAGCAGGTGTGAAGAGTTTTAAAACTCTATTTTATAAGTCCACATCGTCCTCTAAATACATATTCGAATAGCTCTCCACTCTCCTATCCAAAGTTGAAGCATGTCTGAATTCAAGACCGATATCTGGCATGTCGAAAGATCCTGCTGATCTCTTAGCTCTGACTCTCGGTTTTTTAGTCAAGGGACGTCTACTTTCCGCCACATGGCCATAGATCAAGAAAACGTCCATCATAAATCGCTGGCAGCGCTTGAAGGGTTTGAAACAACAGTTCTGCCTCCGTTGGAAACATGAGTATCATTTAGAGACGCAAAAAAAAAACAAATGGCAAAATTCAACGCGAGCTTTAAAACTTAACGACCTAGTCATTATTAAAGAAAATAATCTTCCAAACGACCCATCCTGGCGACGACCAAAGAGTTCGAGTTTTCGACTTTCTAACAGCCCGAGGTGTCTGCAAGACTCCGAGCAGTTTTGGTGATCAAATACTTCCCAAATTGCCTAGCCCACCATCACTCCGGGGAGTCATGTCGAAGCAAGGACAAGTGCCGCAAGCGCCAGGGCACACACTGCTGCACCTCCACGAAGCGCGACGCGCGACTCCGGAGCGATCCCCGCTAATTTGCACGACATAGGACCAAGTCCGACGCTCCGCGCCGCTTTCCTCCGCTGTACCCATTTACCTGTCCACCTTAATGGAGCACAACAGGACAACCGTGCTATTAGAAAAATCATTTGAGACGTGTTTCACATTTTTCGCAAAATCATTATTTCAACCAAAATATGAATACTTAAAAATCTCGTTACCCCAATAAAGGGAATGGGATATTTCACGTTTTCCGAACGAAGCTGTTATACCACCTGAGAAAGATAAGGATAGCTCGATAATGATATTTGATGAGGTAGCATGTGAAAAACAAGATAATATAGGTTCATACTTTTGTATGGGTCGACATAAAAACATCGACTCATTTCATTTATATCAACGTATACACGCATACCAAAGAATAATGTTCAATCAAGATCTTAATATGAAGCACATTAATCAAGATCATATGGGTGTCGATATGAATTTCGAAACATTTATACTAATTTGTCAATTATGCTGGAAAAATAAATACGGGTTACTTTTGATTAGCAATTCGATAGGAGTGTAATATTATTAACGGATCATATGTAAGCAATGTCTTATCGCCTACGCTTCATGAATTAGCTCTCAACATTGCACCGGGATACAAAATGAATGAGATCCCACACAACCTCATATACTTGCCATTAAACACTAGAGAGATAAACACATCAACAACACGAATAATTGATCAAGACGGTGACATGATTAACTTGCGTGAAGAAGAAATAACTCTTAGTTTACATTTGAGAATACGAGGATTATAATTTACAATAATAAAAACGTGTGGAAAGCCAGTAAGACGAAGCAGTCGCTCATATTCCACAGTAGGGCGAGGGTCAACTAGGAGAGCACGTACACCAGCAAATAAAATATTCTTAAAATCTCTAACATTTTTAATGTTCGTGAAAACCCTTATTATAATGATAGTATAAGGAAAAAGGAATATCATACTTAAACACCCTATCTTCAATCATTCAATGTTAATGATGAAGTTTGAATTACAATTCAAAACCAAGATTTGTATGTTTTACCACATGAAAGTTTCATCGGCATAGAAGGTTCGGTTACTACGGTTACTACGGATGCTAATATATCAGCTGCTACAGGCAAATTTTAAAATAACTGTATGGCATATTTATTTGTTGAAATTCGATATGAACTAAATGGAAGTAAAATTGATCGCACTCGATTGGTTGGAGTTACTTCAACCATAAAAAAATATGTTTCTTTAAATAAATCAGAGAGTGAATTGCTTGAGAACGCTGGATGGTTTGGTTTTATGGTGAAACTCGTGAACTATCGGAAATTAGTGATAAGGAGTTTTTTAATTTTAATGTTCTTCTAAAAGGTTTACTCGGCTTTGCTGAAGACTTCAACAAAATCCTATTTATTATTAATATTAACGATTTGCTGTTTTGTATGGTATGTACGCTAAATTTAAAGAAAGCTATTATATGAAAGAGCCTCAACCACTGCTAACACCTAAAGAATTTGAGCAAAATGCCCCCATTGTTTTTGTAGACTTATCATATCATAATGAGGCAGTGAAAACCGGACCCATTGATGTTCGAATTTCTATAGACTTAGCAACAGGAAATACTTCAACATGTGATGCTTACTCTCTACTTATCCATGACCGCTTAGTTGAGTATTCACAGTTAACCTCTTTAGTTCAACGCATAGTCTGATAGCGATCGGGTGTATTCTTAGCGATCCTAAGAAAACAAATACCGCTTTTATATATCTTACATTTACTGGCGGAAAACATTGTGAGATTATTGTCAAACAAATCGCAATCTTCTTAACACCGGACACCATGCTCGATCGAGTATTTGGAACAAAATCCTTTTTAGGGACTTAACAAGCTTCAGCAAACCTATTCACGGGCAGATGCAGTGCTCTCGTTGGAGATCGGTGAGGACTATTACAACTCAATTAAAAGATGGCTTCGAGAAGAAACTAAAGGCAAACGTATAATTACGTACGGATGTCAGGAAAAAGACATCTTACAATATATGCTAAAAACAAGCTTCGAGGACTACAATCATTATAAAAATGGTCTAGTGCTTAAATCAGCTATCAAGCGGGCATATTTTTGAACTATTTGATATCGGACTACTTTAAACAATTAAATAATTAAACGTCTAAAAAAAAATTATAATTTGTATAATCTCTATATATATATATAACTGTTTGTCCTGACCGACTGACTGTCTGATTGGTGATCAACGCACAGCCCAAACCGTAAGAACTAGGAAGCTGAAATATTCACTCTTGCTACCTTATGTGATGTAGGTGCACGTTAAGACGGTGTTTCGGGAAATTCCACCCGCAAGTGTGGAAAAATCGCGAAAAACGTGTACATCCAGAAAAATAATTTTTCCTGCACGAAGTGACTTTTCTAGATCATAAGTGTACTGATCAAGGTATTTTACCAGATGACATACAGAACAATGTCATTGAAAAATACCCAGTCCCTACGGACGCTGATAGCGCTAGACGATTCGATGCATTTTGCAATTATTACAGAGGTTTCATAAAATTTGTGTATAGCAAGGTAAAAAAAATAATTTGCCTACGCAAAACCTTAATAATGCTCCTCAGCCCAACGTATATAACGTCATCGAACACGACGATACACGAAAAATAGTGACCATACACATAACAAATATGTTATGCCTATTGAGGCATGGTAAAAAGATTGTTGCAAGAATTGAGATTAGCGACCTTTATACTAATGGAACTCTCGACTTAGTTAAATTTTTCCAAAGGCTTGAAAAAGAAGCGAGTATAAAATGCTCTTAAATATTTAGATGGTAATCCAAATGAAAAAGAAAAAGAAGCAATTATGTCTACATTCCATGATGATCCTATTCTAGATGGTCACACAGGCATTTCAAAAACGCTAGCCGCAATATAAAGATATTACCATTGGAAAAATATAAAAAGTACATACGTAATTGTCCGAAATGTCAAAAAGCTAAAACAACAAAGCACACTTTATTATAATAACTGAAACACCAAGAAACGCTTTCGACGGGGTAATTGTTAACACTATAGGTCCATTACCAAGATCAGATAATGGAAAAATAAAAATGCAAAAACTGTCGCTAATGCAATATTCGAATTTTTTATTCTGAAATATGGTCCAATATAGACGTTCATAACGCACATAGGTACAGAATATAATAATTCAATAATAGCAGACATAAGTAAATATGTAAAAGGTTTTAGTCGGGAGCTCCCGACTAGGCGATACCCTGAACCCCCTTTTTCCACAAGGTGATAGGTATAAAATGAAAGATACTTGATAAATATATACTATTCTAGAAGCTACATGTTAAGATTGGTGATTCCATCTCATATTATTTACCAAAATTGCTCAAAAAACATGATTTCGACAAAAAGCTCTTGTCCGATCAATTTCCGCTTCCAAGAATATTCTTGACCAACTAGGCTGAGCAAGATAGTTTTCATGCTTAGATTTAATGTGCGGTTTTCACCAAATAGAATTAAAAGAACAGTCCAGGATACAGAAGACTAATATATGATTGAACAAAATATGTAGTTGACATTCCGATCCCAAATAAAAATGCAAAACTGTCGCTAATGCAATCTTATATTCTGAAATATGGTCCAATGAAGACGTTCATAACGGACATGGGTACAGAATATAAGAATATAAGAATTCAATAATAACAGACATAAGTAAATATCTAACAAGTAAGAAGTTCTAGTCGGGAGCTCCCGAACCCTCTTCTTCCAACAGGCGATAGGTATAAAATGAAAGATACTTGATGTATATAATTGAATAAGTCAAAACGCGTTGTTCAAAATAAATATAATTTTATTAAACAGTGCGTAACTGAAGCGGAATTTACAGGAAAAGAATATTCAAGTTGACGGTTTGGATGCGTCGGATGAACTCAAACTCCAAACTGTTGTCAACGCTTAGCAAACCTCGGCTGAGCTTTCAAGATCATGAGCTTTTTCTCTTTTAGCAATGCTCATCTATTATTTACTCTCTTTGTTAGTTTTCTAGAATATTCTAAGAGCCTGGATTTGTGCTGCGTTGGCAATTTGGGCATTTGGTGGGAATAACATTTGTGGCGGTTTATGTCTAGTGATTTTATGATCGGTCCCACGCCAGATTTGTTATTGTCACCAAGTACAAATTCCAATTGGTGTGTATAGAATTACAATTTTCGCGTGCCAAACGAAGGTGGAGTTGCAATTTGAACACTGCAAGGTTTACGCCTGGCCCCCTGGCCATGTTACTCCGATGTTAATAGAGACAGCGTAATGCAAAACGTGCTAGTGCAAGTGTTTTATTCGCAGTCTTCCCTCCTACGGCCTTCTAACTCACGACAATAATGAGCTTAACATTTAAGTGATGGCGGCAACAAGCCAAATACAATGTGCCCGTACATTCACAGGGCAAAAATACATACTTTCAGAATATACTTAATACTAAACAATCGATGACTTAATTCGTTCCGCACCATCCCCGCTCCCGTGAAGACCCTGCTTCACTCACATCCAATATGGCTGGTTTAGCCACGGGACGAGTCATTAGTCACACTCGATTGCCGTCCGAAACGCGTACGCTAGCGCGTTGAGGTACTCCATCTGGTCCAGGATAGAGCTCCTCCACTATGCCCCTTCGCCACTCCCTGCGTGGCACGGCTGGGTCGCATGTAAACACCACATCACCATATCGTATCGGCTCAACGCACACCATTTCACGCGTCGCACAAGTGTAGGCAGGCACTCCAAGACCCACCGCTTCCAAAAACGGTCTCGTAATAGCCGCGCTGTGCGCCACTGCTTCCTTGTGGCGCATCTCTCGTCCGGCTGCTCATGAATAGTGGGTGTGTCAGGCAGATTGGCTACTTCCTTGAGTAGATCGTTCGGCGTTAGGGGGGCATCCTGATCGACAGACACTGTCAAGTGAGTAAGTGGGCGCGAATTCACAACATTCTCGTCCTCAATCAGAAAACTCTCCAGGAAACACGTGTTGCTTCGGTGCCACCTCCTTTAGTGTGTGGCGAAGCACTCTCTTGACACACTGCACCATCCTTTCCCAGGCTCCTCCTTCAGCTGGGTTCGCTGGGCAGTTAAAAATCCATTCAATGCCTCTAGAAGATAGCGCACCCTGAATCTTCTCCGGCTCGAATACATCTATGAGCCTTTTGGCTTCTCTGTTGGCCCCAACAAAGTTCTTTCCGTTGTCACTGCGCAACCTAAGTACAGGTCCGCGACGGCAAAGAAAGTTCCTGATCACGATTATGACAGTTGACAGTTGACAGGTCATGTGCCAACTCCAAATCTATGGCCATTGTTGTCAGACACGTAAACAAGGCAACCCATCTCTTTTCCTTTCGACGTCCGATCGTCACAAGAAGTGGTCCAAAGTAATCCAGACCCGTAAACTTAAATGGCCATCCATTGGCCTCCAGTCTGTCCTCTGACAAAGGACCCATAATAGGCGGCGCTGGCTGCGCCGATATTATTGTACGCAACACTCGACGCAGCTTTGTTATCCAAAATCTGGTCCTGATGGCGCCCATCGTTGCATCCACGTTTTGATGCTACATTTTCACATGGTAGTGATACACATTCAGTTCCGTCAGTGCGTGCCGGTGTGACAAGATTATTGGCCTTATCGCACTATGCGGTATACACAGTGCGGCATCGATCCTGCCATACGCACGCAAGACTCCATTGTCATCCAAGTAGGGCGCCAGCCCTCTTATGTCGCTTCAATGACCGACTGATTCTTCATTGTACGAGGCTCGAACCTCGTCAGGGAATGCTTCGCATTGCGCTCGCCGTATCAGAAAGTTCTCAGCGTCCTCGCATTCCGTAGCGGTGAGGCCGAATCTCTCAAGCTCCCAAGCCGTCGTCCTCACCAGCCGACTGTAGCTAGAGAATCTCTGAAATGAAATGAAAAAGTTATTTGCAGCAACTAAGGCAAATTCACTCGGTATCTCTTCTTCATCATCGCAGGATGAGTGTTCGGTGCCCGGTTCGGGCTGCGGCCAGCTGCTTTCCGGCTGCAAAAATGTTGGCCCGTCTAACCATCGTGACCGTTGGCTGAGGTGTACGTGGCAGTGTGGCCTCGTTGCGTCGTCTGCTGCATTTTCAGCAGTAGGTACCCATCTCCATTGGGAAACTTTTGTTGACTCCAAAATTTCTCCCACTCGATTTCCGACGAACTGCTTATATCGACGGTGGGTGCTGCCTATCCAACGCAGTACTGTTTTGGAGTCAGTCCATAGTATAGCATCGCTGATCGCTATACTGTGCTCCCCTTTGACAGTGTCCATCAGCCTCGTTCCTAACACAGCTGCTTGTAATTCCAGTCGTGGAATTGACATCGTTTTCATTGGGCACACTTCGTCTTGGCACATACGAAGCATACTCGCACGTCGTTGTTGTCGTAGGTGACCCTTAGCGTCGACAAAAACGTGCAGTTGTATTGCCCGCACGTGTATTGGTCCTAAGTAATGGCGCGAGCTTCGAAATCCTTCCACATTGTTCATATCCTGAAGACATTTACTAAAGGCGCGGGCGATCTCATCTGGTAAGGGTTCATCCCATTGCACATTTCGTCGCCGGATCTCACGCATAAGTAACTTTCCAGTTATCATGAGACAGCTAAGAAATCCCAAAGGATCAAATGTTGACATGATCAAGCTCAAGAATTCAAGAATGGGTACTCGCTCCAAATTTAGCACACATCGGGGTACTTTGTGGTACTTCATGTTGAATTTAAATTCGTCCGTGGCTGGCTGCCAACACATGCCCAGAAACGTTTCTTCAGCTTCGCCCCCATCCGATGCTCCTAGCAGCCCCATGTTGGCCCAGGGCGTCAGCTACGGTTGGCGAACTGGAAGTATACTGGCACAATTCAAATCCAGCATTTGCATGTATTTCTCTTATTCTTGTTGATATGGCGATGGCGTCGCCTTCACTATCAAAACTATCCACATAGTCGTCCACATAATGACATTCAAAAATAGCTTTAACCGCGCGAGGATCTGAATCCTGATACTGCAGGGCATTCAAGGTCTTCACATAGTGCGCGGTGCTTGGCAAGCATGCTGCTCCAAACGTCATTACCCTCATCTCATAAACATCAGGCTCCCGGCGATCGTCACCGTTTCGCCACAAGAATCGCTAGGCGCATCTATCCTGCGGTCGAATCAACACTTGATGGAACATCTCTCTGATGTCTCCACAAACGCCAACCACACCTTCCCGGAAATGGAAGAGAACAGCCGGCAGCGACTTGTAATGCTGCGGCCCCTTGGATAATGCCGAATTCAATGAAATGTCACCGACCTTTGCTGCCGCGTCGAACACCAGTCTTATCTTACCGGGCTTATTTGGATTTTCAACTCCAAAGTGCGGCAGATACCAAAGTTTGTCGCTGTTGGCTAAAGCGACCTCATGATGCTTCAACTGTCGAGCATATCCTTTTTGAACATATTCGTCCATAATTTTCATATAGGCTCGTTTAAACTGATTCTTACGCTTCATCTTTCTCTCAATGTTGACCAATCTTTTGTATGCCATATCGTAGCTTCGTGGCAACTCAACATTATCACGGTTCCATAATAAACCTGTCTGGTAACGTTCCCCTATTTTCACCGTGGTGTCTTTGAGTATCTTATGTGCTCGTGCATCGTCGCTGGCTGCGACTGGTGACGTAAGCTTCACACCGAAGTTCTCGATATCAAAATAGTCGTTTACCATCTTTTGGATTGCATCCTCCTGCGACACTGCTAGGAGGCATGACTTTGTTGACGTTGCCGTCGGTTGACTTCTTACCGCCCAAAAACCACCCATCCAAGTTCGGTGGCTGCGGCATATGGTCCCTGTGGTGCAAACCTTTTTGTTTGCATTGGCAGTCCAAGATGCGCATGGTCGAGTCCAATCAGAGGTTTTGGAAACGCCCCGCGATACGGTTTCATTGGAAGTCGTGCACCGTTGTCCAACATTTGTACATCACGTCGATGCAGACTTTGCATTGGTAAGCTCAGGTTGGACAAGGCGTACAAATTTCGCACCACATAACGTTTGCGTTTGTCCGCTCCACTAATTTCCATGCTTACCACTGTGGTCGGCTCTCTGGTTGCTCTTCCACCAAACCACTTTATATTTAGTTGCCTGCGTTCCCTTGACATCTAGGTCGCGCAGTAGCTCGTCGTCTATCATAGTTACGGACGAGCCCTCGTCGAGGAGCGCATACATATCGATCCGCTTATTGGCCCCGTGCAATGTCACTGGCAATATGCGGAGTAGTAGGTGTTCTCCATCCGAATCGACACAACTTAAATTCCTTTGTTGCGTCAATTGAGCATCCACTGGCTGCGGTGCCCTTGTGTGCGGATCCGCTGACTGCGGCATCCGTCCAGTATTCATCATTCTATCACCTGCTGGCTGCGGTGCATTGTGGCTCATAGCATCATGATCATGTAAAAGGCGATGATGCCTCTTTCGGCATCCATTGACTTGAAATTCGTTTGCCCTTTTGCAGACTCTTGCCATGTGGCCATCTCGTAGGCACGAGAAACAAAGCCGGTGCCTTTTACAAACGTCCACCTTTTTAGCGGAGAGGCTAAGTTAAACTCGTTGCAGTCCCTGACTGCGTGTTGTCCTTCTGCTCCTTACAATCGACGTCCACAATCGTACATACCAAATTGGCGTAGTCCGTTAACCACGCGCTAAAATGTACGACAGTCGGGAAAGGCCTAATCGTAGCTGCATGTCTGGCCCACTCCACCCTCTTGCTTGGTGGTAGCTTAGCGACCAAATCCTCCATCAGTGTAGGATTCGCTAAGTGCTGTTCTCCGTTAGCTGATTGTAGAAAGGCGGCAAGGTTACTCACTCGTGTAGCAAATGGCACGATTTTCGCTATGCTATACTCTTGAATTGGCTGCACCTCTCGAATACTAATTAGCTGGCTGCGTATTAGTTGTTCTGGGCGGCCATATCTGAAACTTAATTGTTCCATCACGTTGTTCACATTCCTGGGATGTATGAGCAACGACTTCACGGTATCACGTGCTTCGCCTTTGAGTGCCTTCAACAATCGCTGGTTATTCTCCAGATTCGTACAGCTGTACGCCAAAGTTGTTTCCGTAAACGCACAAAAGAATATAGGCCAATCCTCAGGTTGGCCTCCAAACTCGGGTAGATCTGGTAATTTGCGTAGCAGGCATACATCGTTTCTGGGTGTCGCCCATGCGAAGATCCCAGTTGCCTGCGTTGGCTCCGAAATGATCAGCGGTTGGGTCTCTTGTGCCGGCATGTAGCTGAGCGTTGACTGCGCAATGCCTGCAGAACAATATGGCGTCGAGAGGCTTGATGTTGTAGAACAGTGATCCATAACTGTAGCTCGTTCTACCGTTTGCAACTGTGGTCCCAAATTTCCACTCAACGAAGAAGGCAATGCCTCACTCAAAGATGGCGATCTGCTCAAAATGGCAGTTCCACTCAAAATTGCAGTTTCACTCAAACTAACATTTGAATTTGGGACTCCACTCATAATTGCAGTTTCACTCGAACTTCCACTCGACGATGGCTCTCCACTCAAAAATTGCGGCAGGTTAGCTGTACCACCCACGCCAGCATCACTCAATTTAACGGGATCCGTAACTATACTCACATGTGCTTGACCAGTTTTTGACCTTTGCAACTCGTGCTAGACTCTCTTTATCAAATCCATGACTTGTGTACCTGAGAGTTGCGTGCTTGGACTTGGCGCTCCTGTCAATATGCTGGCTCGTGGGCTTTTCCTGGGTGACCGTTGTGTCATCCTGTTCAGCTCGGAGATGACTTCTACTGTATTTTACGCTGGCTGCGTACCAATGGAAACTCTATAACTGGGGTGGAGGCCCTGCCTGTGCTGTGTCTATCCACACGCACTGTAACTCCAAAGTTACACCACGTCTTGTCTCCAGTTCAAGTCGCCCTTGCAGTTTCTTACAATAAGAACTGCGAATAAAAGGATCATGTCGCGTGCCAAACGAAGGTGGAGTTGCAATTTGAACAATGCAAGGTTTACGCCTGGCCCCTGGCCATGTTACTCCGATGTTAATAGAGACAGCGTAATGCAAAACGTGCTAGTGCAAGTGTTTTATTCGCAGTCTTCCCTCCTACGGCCTTCTAACTCACGACAATAATGAGCTTAACATTTAAGTGATGGCGGCAACAAGCCAAATACAATGTGCCCGTACATTCACAGGGTAAAAATACATACTTTCAGAATATACTTAATACTAAACAATCGATAACTTAATTCGTCCCGCAACAACAATATTTAGGTGATGTGCTTAGTTGCTAGGGCTTATGTATAAGGGGTTGGAATTGAGTGCAGTGGACATATGTTACATGCTGTAGGAGTGTGTGTACAAGTGAAGTATATGTTGTGGGTGTGGTACATATGTCACTTTCCCATCCCTAAGAAACTAGCCTGTCACTTTCCCATCCCTAAGAAACTAGCCTGACCTCAGGCGGACATTTTTAGATATAATGTCGGGGTATTGCTAATTACAATATTATCGGATTCATTTAGATTGCTGTTGCTTACAATATTTTCATGTGATTGTATATTGATTGGTTCTTCAGTTTTTGTTTGTTCTTTTTGTTTCTTATATTTTATAATTATTCTTTGGGGTAATGCTTTAAACTTATAGATAATGTACAATATTATAGCGATTATGATTGTGCAAAGTATTGTTATAATTACAATTTGAAGTGATGAACATTTTAGTGTGATCTTTTACAATTTCTTTGGCTTGCATATATGATAATGGTTCTAACTTGGTTACGTTATTGCTTACATAAATCGTTTGCGTATAATCTAACATTGTGCTTGTGATTATTATTTCATCTAATTGAATTGAACAGTTTGACGCTTTAATGAGGTTGTTACCTTCTTTTATCATTGCTCTATTGATACAATCTTGTTTTAAAAGTGTCTTTGGTAGATTCCAAGTAATCAGTATGTTAGGCTCGACATAATTTATTTCAAAGTTCTTTCTTTTTTTGTGTAACTACATTCTGTTGTGTCTTGATTCAAAATTCTTGTTATGCGTTTATTTGTAATTAATTCTTTTATATATGCCGTGTAGGCTTGATTGTTTTGCTTGAAATATTTGTCATGAATTACTTCTGTTAAGATGTTGTTATCCTTGTCTGGATTTGGTAATATTTAAAAAATCGGTGTTTAAACTATCTCTCGGGGAATATGGGATATGATAAAAATTTCGTTTGTGTTGGTCTTTAACCATGTCTGGAATTATTTCGGCTGTTGCCAGTAGGCGCGTGGAGGAATTTACAGAAATAATATATTCAACTTGATGGTTTGGATGCGTCGGATAAACTCAAACACCAAACTGTTGTCAACGCTTAGCAAACATCGGCTGAGCTTTCAAGATCTTGAGCTTTTTCTTTTTTAGCAATGCTCTTTATTATTTACTCTCTTCGTGAGTTTTCTAGAATATTCTTTGGGCATTTGGTGGGAATAACGATTGTGGCGGATGTTTGTCTAGTGATTTTATGATCGGTCCCACGCCAGAATTGTTATTGTCACCAAGTACAAATTCCAATTGGTGTGTATCGTATTACAATATTAAGGTGATGTGCTTAGTGCAGTGGACATATTATATGCTATATGAGTGTATGTGCAAGTGTAGTATATGTTGTGGGTGTGGTACATATGTGATATATATACTTTTGTAGAAGCTACATGCCAACATTGGTGATTCCATCTCATATTATTTACCAAAATTGCTCCAAAGGATTTCGATATCAACAAAAAACTCTTGTCTGATAAATTTCCGCTTCCAAGAAAAGATGATATTCTTGACCAACTAGGCAGAGCAAGATACTTGTCATGCTTAGATTTAATGTTCGGTTTTCACCAAATGGCATGTAAAGAACAGTCCAGAATATAGAAGACTAATATATGATATATATATTATATATATATAATTAACAAAATATCTAGTTGCCATTCCGATCCCAAATAAAAATGCAAAAACTGTCGCTAATGCAATATTCGAATCTTTTACTCTGAATTATGGTCCAATGATGATGTTCATAACGGACATGGGTACAGAATATAAGAATATAAGAATTCAATAATAACAGACATAAGTAAATATCTACCACGTAAGAGGTTCTAATCGGGAGCTCCCGAATAGAGGAGACCCTGAACCCTCTTCTTCTTATATACACCGAATGCAGCTCGCGCTACGCGGTCGCTTACTTTAGTAGTAATAAAGATAAACAAAAAAAAAGATCCCTTGGCAGGGCTTAAACTCGCAAATGATCACATTACCTGCTGCCGCCTCTACGCAACAGCCACACCAGCAAAAAAAAAAATAGTTTCAAGGGTTCGAACCCGTTACTGACCGCCTTCTGAGATCCTTGCGTTAATACATAAGAACAGATGGACAGACGGACGGACGAACAGATGGACAGACGGACGGACGGACAGACGGACAATGCTATATCGACTCGGCTATTGATGCTGATCAAGAATATATATACTTTATGTTGTCGTAGATCTTTCCTTCTGCCTATTACATACATCTGCACAAATATATTATACCCTTTATCCCATTTTCAATGGGTTCAGGGTATAATAATAATTGTTGGCGGATTATCCAAGGCCAATGGGTATTTGGTATTTATGAAAGGAATTCCAAAAGGCTGTACATTATTCATGTTGAAAACCGCACCAAAAGCACGTTACTTCGTAATCTAAAATTAAGATCACGGATGGCTCAACAATAATTTCGGATTGTTAGTCTTCATACCGATGTCTAAGCGATGAAGGTTTTGAGCACCTGACAGAGAATCATTCCATGAGCTTTGTTGACCGAACTACGAAAGCGCATACAAATATAAAAAGAAAATGGAGCGACATGAAAGATAAAATTCCGAAATATAAACGATCAAAGAAACATTAACGGGATACCTAGCAACCTACGTTTTTAAATCGCACTATCCCAACTACATGGATAGATTCCACAATGCTTTTGCAACCATTGCAAGACTCTACAATCCCCATTGTAGCAGAGCAAACATTGATCTAGACTGGAAGATCTCTGTTAAATGCAAATAGCAAAGAAAAAATAGGGCATCATTTCGGTAAGTTCCTAGAAAGCTCGCATCGCATCTTAATTAAATTTAGTTCAATTTCAGCATTCACACAAAAAAAATTTTTTCGAATGCGCTGTTCTTCATGGCTCAATAATTATTAAGTTTTCAAAAAAAAATTATGATAAAATAAATATAGATTTCAATATAATATTAGAACAGTAGTAACATTTTTTTATATTCCGATTATCATGCAAATGCAAATGATTAAATGCGCGTTTTTATGTATGGATTTATTCAAAACTTATTTGCAAAATAATGTACAAGGGTATGCGTACGTATGTGTGATAATCAGTTTAAAGTGTGATTATATGTGCACACTTACATACATGCGTGCGAGGGACGTCATTATTATCATAAAACAAGAATACGAATTTAGCTTGTTATTTATATTATTTTCAACAATAAGAGAGGGAGAAGATATGTGGCTAGATATCTTGGTTAAAATGTCAGCACCCGCCACGATCAGATGATGCACTTCTGCGCTGGGATACCCGTATCATTCAGCTTATCTACGAAAACGAATAGCTTTCTCACTTGAAATTTGATTTTTTACAGATGTCACCCAGGTAAACACGAAAAGTGTAAAAACGACCCTATGCGACGGCGAGCATAACGATTAAGTGTTAGTAAGAAACCGAGAATCTGACAGAAGGTACTGCCATTCAATATTACTCTCCTACTTGCATGGGGTGAGACAAAGAAGATAGTATCTCCCGAGCATGGCCCGAGTGTGTTGTATAGCGTTCAGGTTGGTATACAGTGTTGAGTGCTCAACAGTACTAAAAGTCAGAGAAGAATGTAGAATAACTAGAGCATCAGTAGTGTGCTAGAGGACGATAAAAATAATTCCTTCGATACGTGAAAGTCAGTGAACGGACGTGGTCTTAAGAATTTAATTTTTTTGATGACTACAACGATACTTGGGACTTGCTGTGCTGCCAATATACCTAATTATAAAGAAAGTGATTTCTCTGCTCCGACATCAGAAGTGGGTTGGGAGATGCCCCTCCACGAGAGGCGTCAGCTTCTGGAATCACAAAATCGCAGATTTCAAATGCTGCGTTATCCACGAAGAAAGGCATCTCGTTGCCAAAGTTCAACCCGGACATCGCAGGCGCAGATGCAAATGCCTGATGCAAAACCGTGGACATGATCCTTGACGAAAATCCTATAGAGGGCAATGCACTGGTGGTGACCCACAGCGGCTCCCTAGAAGAAAGCGCCTCGCCCTGAGTGTCTCAAATATGCTATATTGGAATGAAGTGAATTCCAAGGAATTGTTTTTCGCTTCGTGGGAATGGAGACATCGGCGGTGACTTTTATGAACATTTTTAACGGCCGACCGAATGCTGGCGAATGCATCTCTGTATATGCGAGCCGTCTTGTGACGTCACTTTTATCCAAATGGAAAACAGCGAACATGGAAGAAATCCCAGTTGTTCTGGCACATACATACATCGCAAATCGAAAAAAGTCTGCAACGTATGCTATATACAACCTACATTAAAGGTCAAGGCGAAATGCAACAGCATCTGAAAGGTCAAATGGAGGTTTGTAGCCATACGAAGAAAGCAGCATGTCAACAAGGTCTGTATTACCTAAAGGTCGCTCTGTCGTAACCCGTTTCAAATGTTCAAACATTGCGTCATCATGTACAAAAGGAATTTCAACGAGCGGCGTTGGATCACATGAGAAGCGTATAAACAACTGTTGTGTCTCCGAGCTTGCTCTTCCTGCGTCAATCTGGTGAGCCGTTCCATTTTGTTTTGACTCTGGAGCTGAAAGAGAGTTGTGCCGAAAAATTTTCCGGAAAGACAATTAATAATTTTATAGTTCTAAGGGGTTGTGGAGAAAATCCTGTGTATACCACCCCGCAAATCTTGGCTACTGTCAAAATTAATCAGTACTCTTTAGAAATATTATTTCATGTAGCTTGATAATATATGAAATACGATGTATTGATAGGCCGTGATATGCTCGGACCAGGCTTTGGAGTCTCCAGCGAGGCTGACAAATTTGCAATGTACAAAACCAAAACTGTTGATGCACTGAGAAAAGTGCCAGGTATAAGTTACGTAGAGCATTGGAATAATGATAGAGCATTAAGCGACACGTATAAGAATCGTCTGCTAGAATTATTGCAAAACTATGCTGATACATTTAGTGAGGGTATTTCTCAAACCCGAGTGACCACAGGAAATCCGCCTGATCGACCCAAATAAAACTGTACAAAGACGTTCATATAGGTTAGGCATAGAAGAAAAGGAAGCCGTGCGAAATAAAGTTAAATCGTGAGAGCATTAGGCGATTTGGCTCAAACGTATGTCATTGTCTAACGTGTTAATTGTAGCGAAAACAAAGGAAAAGGCATTTGAAATCGGTCTTTGAAAACTTGTCTCGAGCTGGATTCTCCTTTAATATAACAAAATGCCCATTGTTGAAAGGGAACATAAAATATCTAGGATACTTAGTTTAAGCGTTGGGCGAATTGCCATATCCGTAGTCAATAACACATAATTCATAGGCCTAGCCTCCTTTCGATCCACTTAAACCAATTGAACTACACATGGATGCAAGTTCTATTGGATATGGTACCATTTTAATGCACAAGATAGAAAATAGACCCAGATTTTTTGAATTTTACAGCATATGTTCGACAATGGCTGAATAGAAATCAATCATACGAGCTTGAGACTCGCGGTTTACAATACTTAAGGCAATATTGATATATATATATATATATGTCGTAGAATGGTTTCCTATCAGCTCACCCTCCTGCGCTTCCACCATCGTGGCGCCAGCCTTACGTTTCCTCGACATTGACATGCTTCAGCTTTAATTTTCGACTGACTGCAATTTCACAATTATCCTCGCAGAATACATACAGTATTGGCACACGTCTTCCTGACGTCTCCGAGTCAAAGACTATATATCTCTCGCTCTAATGCACTGTCTGACAACTCTGTTGGGCTCGCAAAACCACGTGTTATTTTGAGACAGAAGACGCAAGTAGGAAAAGGATAAAGGAAGGGAATAACGGACATAGAGAAAACGCTCAACATCGTCTGTTTTGGACTTCTTTCATTAGCGATGATACATTTCATTAGATATCGTACTTAAATGGTAGTAATGGAATTGAACAAATACAATAATAATAATCATAAAATTATAATATTAATGCACTCGCTCTAATGCACTGTCTGACAACTCTGTTGGGCTCGCAAAACCACGTGTTATTTTGAGACAGAAGACGCAAGTAGGAAAAGGATAAAGGAAGGGAATAACGGACATAGAGAAAACGCTCAACATCGTCTGTTTTGGACTTCTTTCATTAGCGATGATACATTTCATTAGATATCGTACTTAAATGGTAGTAATGGAATTGAACAAATACAATAATAATAATCATAAAATTATAATATTAAAATAATAATAACGATGTGACATATATATATGGAAATATGGCATTGGCGGATGGAATAGTATATGAAAAATATATTCAATTATTATTGAAGATAAAACATTACAATATATATAATACTTAAGGCGCACTATTGCAGTAGTATATACGTTATGAAATTTTTTGGGCGTTGTGCTCACCAGAATTACTGATCTTTGCGCACCGTGAAGGTAGTATGTGTGGACTTTTCCTGGTTGACTTCGATGTTCCACCTTTTCAGCCAGTTGTCCAGGGTGTCCAACGCTGTGTTGACCGTTGTAAAGAAAGCAGTACCATCCCCGTACTGACAGGCATTCCCGCCGTATACACCGCGTATAACAATGGTCCCGCTGCCTCCTGCGACTCTGGCTCTGGTGCACTTTTTAGACGAGGTGGCGTCACCGCACTTGGTGTTAAACCGTCTGCAGGAGACGTAGCATTTAAGGAATTCGAAGTGGGTCCTGGTAAGTTTGCCTTGAAATTGTCATGCTGTAAATTATTTTTATTGAAACAAATTCCAAAGTATAACAGAATACGCCCCAATAAAATGTTTAAACTGAAGACTCAAAGGAAACGAAATGACGTTAACATCAAAGATGACTTAAAACTTCAGGAGTTTTATGACAATATATATACTGTATAAAGACATTGAAAAAAAAAGGAAAAAGAGCTCAGGAAATACTTAGAATTTCACAAGCAAATTTCTGTTTATCAAACAAAATGTTGATGTCAGTTCAATGCTAGTCTGAACGGAGTATTGACTGAGCCTCACTCAGTGAGAGAGTGTCACTCAGTGAGGAGACTTACTCAACGAGAGAGACTCACTCTAACATAGGATCCATAATGCGCTCAGTACTCTCCCCACGATCCCCACCTCAACAGCTTTGACATAAGAAAATGCAAATCACTTCAAATGAATAGTACATTATATGCAGTCGAAAGTTTCTAATAAAGTGCCACTACCAAATAATCATACTGATTTTCAAACAACACCTGAAGATTACTTATTTGACGCCTTCTTCACAAACAACCACAAAGCTATAAATCAAGTAAATAAACCAATTTGTTTTTTACATGCTACATCATCAAATATCATTAACAGCTTCGTTCTAATTTCTATATTATTTTTTTGCTTCTTTAAAAGCTTATTTATTGACTTTATTCAAGCAAATGAATATCATTCATTGCATTTACCTGGCTATCAATTTTGTGGCCCAGTCACGAAGCTCATAGAACGCCTACAGAGTGGTGATAAAGGCATTAACTTAACGCAACTTGCAGGGAGCACGATGTAGAATATTCAGAAAACAAAGAATTAGCTTAACGGCACATAGCTAATGTAAATTTAGCTAATAAGGCTTGGTAGAGAGTCAGAGCGTCTGATAGCAATATTAGAGAAAAAGTTGTTTTATATTTCGTTACGAGCGCAATGAAAACTTAAAAGAAATTCGGTATGGGTATCACAAAAAGAAATGAAAAAACCCCTAAGAGCACTTGGTGTATTTACATCGGGTGGCGCATCTATTGCAAAAACAATCGCAAACGCTAAAAATGCCAGACAACAACTAGAGGATCATAAGCGCCATATCCGCTCAATGGAAGCTATTGCGTTAGCCAAGGGATTTTATCAAAAACCATATCGAAAGGGCTACGGAATAACAACTGATCATTCTGCAAAAATTCCTAAGTCTAAATATACCACTCTCAAATATACACCATACTTCAGAGGTGTATTTATGAGATATTCTCTTCCCAAAAATAAATGGAACTGACTCTAGCTCATATTATTTACCGAAATTGCTGAAAAAACAGGATTTCGATATCGATTTTTATCGATTACTTGGAAACGGAACAAGTTATCGATTATCGGAAACAAACTCGATCCGCGCGGGCACTAGGAGGACCTACAGCCCAAGTCTCTAGCTCTTATAGGTTCTGAGATCCTAGATCGACTCGGCTGTTGATGCTGATCAAGAATATATATACTTTATGGGGTCGGAGATCCTTCCTTCTTCCTGTTACATACACTTGCACAAATACAATATACCCTGTTTATACAAGTTTAAAGGGTTCAGGGTATAAAAAACGTCACAATAAAAAAAACAAATTTTTTTTCATTTAATAATAACACTTCTAGCATGGCACCTCCAACGAATCGATCCAATCAACGCCAAGAAACAGATTCTTTTTAATGCCAGGTGTGTAGAGGCTTCCATGCGTTACGCAAGTGATAGCTCTTTATGTAGTTAACGCCCGAGAAGCGCCTCCGAGCTGTGTTAATCAACAACTGCCTGGCTCATCAGCACTCAGGGCAGGCATGTCGCAGTGGAGTCAAGTGCAAAATTCGCAAAAAGGGATCACCACACCATACTCCAAGTGCGTGCTCCCCGTGGCGCTCGACCCTCTGTCAGCTAGGAAGCCCACAAGGAGAGCTTTTAACTCCTCGCCCACCACAACCAAGCCCAAGCCCTTCCACGACACGGACGTCGCTTACGTTCCTTCTCCGGCACAAGGAGAATGTTGATGCCAGTTCAAACAGTGAGAGCGACTCCCTCAATGAGAGAAACTCACTCACCCATACGATACCGAATACGCTCAGAACTCTCCCTACGGTCTCCACGGCATCTCCACAACTCCGAGACGAAAATATGCAGCCGAAAGTTTCTAATAAAGTGCCACTACTAAATAATACTGATTGATAAACACCTGAAGATTACTTATTTGATGCCTTCCCCACAAACAAAAACGATCAATCTAATAAATATGGCATACAAAAAATTTAGACATTCCCTTTGATTTCGAAATAGGTCCTCACAGCATTATAATAGATCCGTGCATTATTCACACCAATGACGAGCAAACGCATTGATTTGATTGTGCACACATTCATACCACAATTTATATTATGCATAGGCATAATCGAACAGAAGATTAGCTAATTTATTTACGCGTTAGTATTATCAATTTTGTCACTGTCGAGTGTTCCATTTAGATGTGTGATATTTAACAAGGACCACAGGGACCGCAGGGAACTTGAGGACCACACGGCCCGACGGGTCCACAATGCGTGTTCCATGGCGTTGGAGCGCAAGGATAACAGGGTCCACACTCCGGCGATTCGTAGGGGCAGGGGGGTGAACAAGGTCCACACGGTCCGCAAGGACCACAAGGTCCATTTCCCAATGGTCCACAGCCTGTTCCGCACGGACCACAAGGTGCGGGTATAAAAGGCCCTGAAGGCATTGTCAAACCACACGGTCCGCAATTTGGCACAGCGCAAGGTCCACCACAGGGTCCACATGGTCCACCGCAAGGTCCACATGGTCCACAACGTCCTGGTCCACACGGTCCACACCGACCTGGTCCACACGGTCCACACGGTCCACAAGGTCCACAAGGTCCACAGCGAGTCTCGCACACTGGATATTGATTTGTGGAGAAGCAAGGAAGTGGACAACAAGCGCCACCTGGTGCACATGGCCCGATTGGGCACGGTGGACAAGCGGCACTGGGCTTGTAGTTTATTGGTCCGTTCGGGTAGCAACAGTACTCGCGTGGGGGTGGTATATCGATAGTTTGTGGTTTCGGTTGGCATAATATGGACTGGCAAACTTCTCTAGGTTCGCATACACGCTTCGGATAGCAAACAACATAGGGATCAGGTATCATGGATGGATAATATATGACACGAGGCTCGCGAACCATTTGCGAGACCCAAATGAGTTTTGGAACCTTGATAACCCGAGTCGCATCTACCACTTTAGGAACAGTAATTTGACGACAACGATTTACAACCATAGGCTCCGGCACAATCTTCTCCGTAAATACAACTCGTTTTTTGCATATAAGGCGCGGAGGCTGCTGTACAGTTATGCACTTGGGAAATGGCGGTGGAATGCGCGGTGCACATTGCGGCAAGGCTTCCAACTGCGCGGCATTGTAACACTTTGGCGAGCACTCGAAAGGTCCACAGCAAGGATCACAGGGGCTACACGGTCCGCAAGGAGAACACATTGTGAAATAAAACAGAAAAAAAAATTTATTTTGATTTTAATAAAATTTTAAATTTTGTTGTTACAATTTGGATGCTGGTCGAATTGAAAATGAATGTTTGAGCTATGCGTGCCGTACAAGGACCATATTTGCTGCCTGAAATATCAAAGCCTACTTAGTTTTAAATTATTAACATCAATAAAAAATTATTTCTCTCATATTTATAATGTAGAAGGTAATTAAATCTGATACGCATTGATCGAGGTATCTCTTCTATCGTTACATATTTTGCCTAATGCCCAATAATGCATTTTCAAGTGTATAAAAACAAATTTAATGAACTTTTTCTAAATTTGGTATATTAATGAAAATATTTAAAATATTTCATATGAATAACGGATAGCTACCGCAAATTTCAAGAATTTCTGTATACATGTACACTTACACATTCATGCGCTCCTCTTTGAATTCTATAAACAGCATTACAATTGCGATTGTATTGTTTTCTGTTCTGCTATTTAAATTCGTTTTTTCCCCATTTAGACTCAATTATTGGTGTGGCTGTTGAGTGGAAGCGGAAGCAAGTAGTGCGGTCTGTTGCCAGTTCGAACGCTACCCAGGAAACCATTTATTTTTATCGCTACTTAAGCAAAGAAGCGCATTTGGTGTTGGAATAAGAAGGTTCAGGGTATCCCCTAGTCGGGACATCCTGACTAGAGCCTCTTACTTGTTATTATATGCCATCATTTGGTATTCTTATCACTAGTAGTATATTGTGATATACGCACCACACCCACTTTACATACCGTTTGATCCCTGCAAACCGTACTGACTTGCGCAAAAAGAAAACACGACAAAAACAAATCAAAATCAAAACCAATACCTAAGAAATAAACCGAAAGAAAAAATGTCACAGCCAGTGGAACCTACAACTGTCATAACTACATTTGTCTCAAGCCTTGGGCCAAATTAGGCAAGAGCCCACATTCCACGGAGTATAGTGGGGATTTCTAGTTCAATTTACTGAATAAGTTCACTCGATCATTTTCTGGTCGTGAACTAAGTCCGTCATTTAGTTCACTTGTTCAGTTATTCAGTCGGTCATGAACGAAGAATTCTGTTCAGCTATTCAGTCGGTCATTAACTATTCTTTTAGTTTAGTTCAAAAAATATGTTATAGTTTTTACTTATTATGTAGGGATGACCATTCGATGGTTTTCACAAGGTCTTGAGTTCTTTATGTTCTTATTATTTTATTTAGAGAAATCGGTGAACAAGCGTAAACTTATGATTATTGTACATTTTCCGACATGTATTACAAAGACAACGAGCAACAGCGAACACATCTTTTCATTGACTCTCCTAGCTTAAAACTGAGCTTCTCCCTTTTCTATTTTTATCGATATATATATCGTGGATTAAATATCCATTATATTACCAAATGAGTATAATGGCAACATTATACTCGCCTGTTTAATTTAACTGATTGTAAGTTCGACCACTCCTAGTTCTGTTTCCAACTCCTACAATCGGCCATACTGACTCTTCATTCGACCCGAATGACGAATCTTCTGTTAAATTAGCATTTGGCTCCCATTTTTTTATGTATTCTGCTACAGTTGTAGTTTTCCCTGGACCTTCGTGGTCACCTACCTTTTCTACGTCATATCTACCATGGTTTTGAATCTTTACTATTTTATATGTACCAAAGAATTTAGGTTTCAATTTTAAACTAGTACCATACTGTGTTCTCTTAATGGCTACAAGTTCGTTTATTTTATAATTGGACTCTTTTTTGCGATGTGTATTAAAAGATTTTCGGTTTTCCTGCTGTATTTTTGCTATATTTTGCCGCGCTTCTTTACGAACTCCTTCTCTTTCGTTACTTAGCTCTTCTATAGCAGCTTCTTCTAATAGTTCTTGCAAGTCCGATATTCTTTTAAGTTTCATATCCACACCAGTCAACAATCTAAACGGTGAAACTTTAGTGCTTGGTGGCGTACTGTTGATTGTTTGTTGAACGATATCAATATGCTTATACCATCTACAAGGATTTTCACGACATAGTTTAGACAACATTGGTATTACGATTTTGTGGATACGTTCTACCTGGCCGTTTCCTCTTGGAACTCCTGTAGCTATCGTAAGATGCTGTATACCTTTTGTTTCACAGTACTCCTTGAACAAGTTTGAAACGAAAGCTGCACCACTATCTGATATTATGCGCTTAGGATTTCCAAACACTGCTGCCTGCCCTCTTAGTCGATCTACAACTCATTCTGCGGTGGTATTTTTTGTTGGATAGAGCCAAACAAATTTTGAAAACGCATCGATTGTCACCAGAATATAGTTATAGTTTTTACTAGTCTGTTCTATTGGACCGACATGATCCACATGGTACGTGCCTAAGGGCTTGTCCTCTTTGTCAATTGGTGCCAAAAACCCTTCTTTGTTGCCTGATTTGCTCTCAGATATTATGCATTCTACGCAACTTTTAACAATGTTTGGCAGTTTTGACGATAGCTGCGGAATATAGAATGTCTTCTCGATTGCTTCTTGAGTTCGTTTCGCTGAGAAATGCCCTTGCTTGTGTGCAATTCTTATGATTTCGTCTTCCATCAGCGATGGTACTACTATAAGTTCCTTGATGGGATCCTTGTATAAAATACCATGCCTAACATAAAAATCTTCGTATGTGCTTCAATCCAAAACAGTTAGCACAGCTCGAACCCAATCATCTCTCGCTTGTGCTTGCTACAATCTGTGCTGCAGTGAGTATTCAAGCATAAGACAGGATACGCGGCTTAAAGCATCAACATGCCGCATTTAGCTGCCATTTCGATGCTCAACACTGTAGTCAAAATCTTGAAAGAAGAGTGCCCAACGCGAGACTCTTAATGGAATATCTCCACGTTTTTTCATGGTCAAAGCGAAAGCGTTACAGTCGGTCACAATCTTAAATTTTATGCCAAGTAAGTAAACGCGCCACTTTTTCAAGGCCTCGACTATAGCCAGCTCAAGCTAATAAGAACGATATTTCTCTTCTGAGCGTTTTGTTTTTAGACTTAAATATTGAATTGGATGCAACAATTGATCGTCCGAGTCTTTTTGCAAAAGTACACCACCATAACCATTCATTGAGGCGTCCGTATGCACTTCAGTCTGAGCTTTCGGATTATATAATCGCAATACTGGAGTGCTAACTAATGCTGATTTTAATTGCCTGAATGCGACGAGTTGTTCTTCATCAAAAGGGACGAACAGCAATTCATATTGCCCTGCACTTGTTACAAATGATGTAAATTCTCTCGAATTTGGCTCAATTGGAACATGAAAAAATCCGTTTGCGAGATCAAGTATAGTAAACACACTTTGGCCCTGCAATCCATTAAGGGCATTGGAAAATTGTCCCTCGCGATCTTTTCGATCTTTTGGTACCATCTTTTTTCGGAACGAGGACAACAGGAGATGCATACTCCGATGTACTTGGCTGTATGATCTTTGCTTCTAGCCAAGTTTTGATTTGCGTATCGACAATAAACTTGTCCGCATGTGATATGCGCCTTGGGCGTTCGAAAACTGGACGCTCATCATTTAACAAAATTTTCATTTCAATTTGACATTTCTTCTTCATTTCAGGTGAATAGTTTTTAATTATTGCTTGAACTGCGTCTGCAACAGGTTTTTCTAAGTGATATAGATCGATCTTTGAATTCTTGTAAAAGCTCTAAATCTGGCTTCTTATTTTCGACAGTATCTTCTGTTATTCTTGATGTCTTGTGAATTACTCTCTTGTTTGCATTGTCCTTCACTTTGAGTCGAAATACTACAAAATTTTCCGATACTATTAAGTCCGCTTGCTTCAATACGCTGTTTCCTATTACAGCTGAGTATTGAATGTCGTCTCTGCTCGTAACATGAAAGGTTATATCCAGTAAGATACCATCAACTTCGACTTGAGTGACAAAGCTTCCCAGTTCCCAGCTTACTATTACAGATGCCAACAAGACACTGTTTTTCATTATTCAGTTCAACCTTTCCTAGCTCTTTAAGGATATCATCGCGTATCAGACAGAGGTCACAGCCTGTATCGATTAATGCAGAGAAGCATATGTTCTTACAAGACAACTCCTTAAAAATGTATTTTCCACTACTGTTAGCTTTGTTAATCATCGTTTTCGCCTTTTTGCCTTCTCTCTTCTCCACTGCACGCGATCCTGAACAGTTAGCTGCCTTATGCCCTGGTTGAGCACACTTGTAACATTTTATTGGCTGTCCACATTCTCTGGCTAGATGTGACGGATCGCCGCATTTGAAACATTTCTTAATTCGTTCTTTATTCAAGTCAGGTTTCTTTTCTTCGGTATTGTTATGCATCCTACCCGTATTAGACGCTTGAGGACGACTACTACGGATTTTCTTTTAGTTGCTGCAGAGTCTTGGCCTTATACAGATTACTTTTGTTACTCCTCGAGTCAGGTATTCCCTCAATAAAATATTCTATCAGGCTTGAGTCATCCAGGTTAAGAGGTCCGCCAATTTCCATAAGGCTATACAGATATTCTATATTATCTTCGCCTTGGCGCTTACGCCTATTCCGCAACATGCGGTGGACGTCTATTAATGAAACTACCGTCCCAAATTCTTCCAATAGCGCTTGCTTTAGAGCTATCCAATCTGAAATTCCATGCTGACTGCGCACGAATAATTTTGCTGCACCTTTTAGTAATTGCTTTGAGTAAATAAATTTCTGAAGGTCGTTCCACGGCACTGCCAAAGCGTTATCTTCAAGTTCATGAATCCATTTTTCAACAGCTGGTTGATTTGACCCATTGACCCATTGAATTGCGAGACTGAATCTTCAATATCGCGTAATGTATTATTATCGTCAACCTGCAACCCATAATATTCTAAAAGTCGGTCTTGCAAAGTTTCCTTTCTACCTGTGGTTACCAAACTAAGTGCCGATAACTTTTCTTTTAATACGTTAACTGTTAACGCCAAAATTTAGTCTCTGTTCATTTTTTCATTTTTTCATCGTCGTTGCTCGCTTTTCACAATGCTTAAAATTGAGTCTTACAAATTAACAATTCAATGTACTTAACTTAATGGTATAAGTAATTAAACTCTTATGAATCAAATTTTAGTTTTTGTTTTTTTTTTCAGCACCTTTAGAAATTATTAAATTATTATTTTCGTCTGTCTAAGCTTATCTTTGTGTTTGCTTACACTTAATTTCTTCTTTGTTATAATAAGATACTTTGAAAATTTTTCACTGATTTAACACTCTTTACTCAACAATTAGTTAATTATTTTCATATAATGACGAAATAACATACTCTGTTGTTGATCTGCAACTTGATACACCCAGTGATCATCGTTGTCGTGTTGACGCACGCTCCAGTCACAAGCTCGTTTATTGAAAGATTTAGTGCTCTTCGACTCTTTTATCTGCAACTTCTTATTTCATCACGAGGTGAAAACTTTACGTTATCCAGCCTTTGCTATGCAGAATTTAAAACATCGTCTTCTCGCTTGCGCTTATCGACCACTGTCACGCAATACACGACTGTTTATTTCGCTCTTACTAGAGCTCTCTAGGCATACTTCGCCGCTGTCGCCATTAATCCTAGACGATTCTTGACTTTTTCCATTTTTTCAAGGGCATTCGAATTTTGATGAATTTTCATGCACCCGCTTCGTTTTATGCTCCGATTAATAGTCTTGCATACGTTTGTACTCGTTAATCAATTTACGAATTTCACGATTTCTGTCTATCCCACTTCTGACACCAAATTTGTAGGGATGACCATGCGATGGTTTTCACAAGCACTTGAGTTCTTTATGATCTTATTATTTTATTGAGAGAAATCGGTGAACAAGCGTAAACTTATGATTATTGTACATTTTCCGACATGCATTTCAAAGACAACGAGCAACAGCGAACACATCTTTTCATTGACTCTCCTAGCTTTAAACTGAGCTTCTCCTTCTTCTATTTTTATCGATATATATATCGTGGATTAAATATCCATAGCAGGGTTGCATATGATAAGTGATTTTATATTTCCAAATGAGTATAATCACTAACCATACAATGCATAGACTTGTCAAATGTCGTTTTAATCGGATACCGATAAATCGTCAACGACTGAGCCCCATGGGTGCTCGCGCCCATTTTAGTGTGCCCAGACAAAGTAAGACTGCTGAGAGTGGCAGCCGAAAGCCGACCTCGAAAGCCGAACGTTCAGTATGAAGCCGCATCTCGCTCAGCGCACAACGTCGCTGCGGCTGATACTATTTCGTAATATATGTATGTATGTTAGTTTCAGCCCAAATACATACATATGTGTGTATGCGTGTGCAGAGTGTGCCTCGCTCTCACTTATTGTTTTGCGCACTTGTGTGCATCTCCTTCTCCCTGCATAGCTTCTCAAAAACCCCGAGATCTACAAACATACATACATATGTTTGTGTTGTGTGGATGTGCGCACAAGTAGATCGCAGCGCTTGTCGCGAGCCAGAGATTTTTCTTCAATTGTGTGCCCTTTGTGCTGTGGCACACACATTCAAATGCTCTATCATGTATTTCTTCGTCCAGTCAGCCATAATGAGAAGAATCTGATATTTTTATATTTATTAAAAACTTAAATGACCTAAATGATATATTTATATATTATATTTTAATATTTTTGTTTACTGTGGAGACCAATTTTGCTTAACATTAAAAAAAAACTATGTCGTATTTCTGCAAGGGTAATTCTTCGTCGGCTTGTCGAATAATTTAAGAAAAGACCAAAAATTGAAAATGTTCAATTTTTTTTGACTTGCTACTTGTGCACACGCACACTCTTTCGAGTAAGCAGTTGGGTGACATTATTAAAGGGTTTGGCCTGTTCATGTGCAAAACTCCTATTTTCCATGCATGTTGTAAGGGTAAGGGTACCTGAACGTTGGCATTAGTGCATGATAACTCTTTGGGCCTGCCAAGCACACACACTTACACACTTTTCTATATGGATGGAAGCATTTATGCGTTTGTGTGCGTGTAGGTTGCCTGCCTGCCTGCCCGATGCAAATTTGACAAAATTTGAATTTCTGGCATATCTGAATTTCGAGCTCTACACACAGACACACACACACACAAAAATGTGTGCGAATGAGCCGATCAAGGGTTTGTCGTGAAACAGAGATATTTTCATCAATGGGTGCGTAAATTTGGGCGACGGGCACGGTCTTTGTTTTTTTATGGATGCAGACGCATGCTAGACATTCTGATCGTTTATTGCCTGCCATAATTCCCTTTAACCCAAAATGTTTGCAATGTCGAAAAATACATTAAAATATCACTTGCATTTTTTCCCTATCAAAGTGCAATCGAACGACAAGTGCGGTTCACCTGTTTTCGTTGCCTGTTCACACATTTGTGCCTTACGCGGCCGCAAGCCCACCGCAGGCATGCCGAAAAAAAACAAAGACCGTGCCCGTCCCCCCCCCCCCAAATTTACGCACCCATTGATGAAAATAGCTCTGTTTCACGACAAACCCTTGATCGGCTCATTCGCCCACATTTTTGTGTGTGTGTGTCTGTGTGTAGAGCTCGAAATTCAGAAATGCCAGAAATTCAAATTTTGTCAAATTTGCATCGGGCAGGCAGGCAGGCAGGCAACCTACACGCACACAAACGCACAAATGCTTCCATCCATATAGAAAAGTGTGTAAGTGTGTGTGCTTGGCAGGCCCAAAGAGTTATCATGCACTTATGCCAACGTTCAGGTACCCTTACCCTTACAACATGCATGGAAAATAGGAGTTTTGCACATGAACAGGCCAAACCCTTAAATAATGTCACCCAACTGCTTACTCGAAAGAGTGTGCGTGTGCACAAGTAGCAAGTCAAAAAAAATTGAACATTTTCAATTTTTGGTCTTTTCTTAAATTATTCGACAAGCCGACGAAGAATTACCCTTGCAGAAAAACGACATAGTTTTTTTTTTTTAATTTTAAGCAAAATTGGTCCCCACAGTAAACAAAAATATTAAAATATAATATATAAATATATCATTTAGGTCATTTAAGTTTTTAATAAATATAAAAATATCAGATTCTTCTCATTATGGCTGACTGGACGAAGAAATACATGATAGAGCATTTGAATGTGTGTGCCACAGCACAAAGGGCACACAATTGAAGAAAAATCTCTGGCTCGCGACAAGCGCCGCGATCTACTTGTGCACACATCCACACAACACAAACATATGTATGTATGTTTGTAGATCTCGGGGTTTTTGAGAAGCTATGCAGGGAGAAGGAGATGCACACAAGTGCGCAAAACAATAAGTGAGAGCGAGGCACACTCTGCACACGCATACACACATATGTATGTATTTGGGCTGAAACTAACATACATACATATATTACGAAATAGCATCAGCCGCAGCGACGTTGTGCGCTGAGCGAGATGCGGCTTCATACTGAACGTTCGGCTTTCGAGGCCGGCGTTCAGCTGCACTCTCAGCAGTCTTACTTTGTCTGGGCACACTAAAATGGGCGCGAGCACCCATGGGGCTCAGTCGTTGACGATTTATCGGTATCCGATTAAAACGACATTTGACAAGTCTATGCATTGTATGGTTAGTGGTATAATGCCAACATTATACTCGCATGTTTAATTTAACTGATTGTAAGTTTGACCACTCCTAGTTGTGTTTCCAACTCCTACAATTATACTGTACCATTGATATTAGATACTTACAACTCAAGAAATCAAAAGTAAACTTCCAATCCCACTTTCTTTTACGTTTTCAGTTTCAGTTTCACATCGTCCGAATAAATGTAATCAGTTTGCATTTTAGAAAGGAAAGCATAATTTACTAATGAAGTAAATTCTAGCAGATTGCGTGTAGTTGACCGATTCAGGGGAGACAACTGATTTGCAGAAATGCTGTAAATTCGAAGTGATTATTTTTTCAAATAATTTAGGGATAGCGAACAATTTTGCAATGTCACTGTAATTTTGTATATCAGACTTTCCAACTTTCTTGTGGAGAGGAATGATATAAGATTCTTTCCAAAGAGATGGAAAGATAGAAGATTCAAGGGATAGATTAAAAAGCTTTAGCAATGGGTGAACAGGGGATGAGCGACACTCCTTGAGTAGACAACTATGAATATTGTCAGGCCCAGGAGCCTAAAAGAAGAGAGGAATGGGAAATAATAGCAGTGGGTATAGAACTAGAGGAAGAAATAGTATAGGGGAAGAGTTATTATTAGGACAGACTGAAGAGTAAGTCGATTGGAAAAAGTTAGCAAAAAGGTTAGCAGAATCGGAATCATTGCTAGCTTTATCTGTCCCGAGAGAAAAATAAGATGGCAAACTTGAAGATTTACGCTTAAAGTTTACAAAATTGTAAAGCTGTCTCGCATTTTGGGCAAATTGCCTTTTGCAATAAGTAAGATAATACTCATAGCATTGAGAATTCAAAAGAAAAGAGTTCGACTTGGCTATGGAATATTTAGCCAAGTCAGTACAAGAACCAGACTAATTAAACTTTTTAAAATATTTAGGTTTTATATTTCTTAGGTTTGATAATCTGGAAGTGAACCAGGGTGGCTTTGAACAAGCAGTCAAAGGAATTGATTTGGGAATAAACATATCAAAGAGGGAGTTTAGGGTGTTATAAAAAAAAATAAGCAGTATTCGTATCGACCAAATCATTGAAAACAGACCAATCGGTTGCATGAATACGTTGATTAAGCAAGGAAAAGTTTCTTTTGCGAAACCAAGTGCGGGGCTTATTGGTAACTGATGAATACGAAATGAGAGGATTGCAATTGAGCATTGCGACCTCTAAAGTAGGATGATATACATCCTTAGGAAAGAAAACCTGGCAGTGACGAAAAGGATTAAGAAATTTCTTGCGTACATTGAAGGTCAGGATTTCATCGTTATCCAGGATCATGCATCCTTTCAATGGCTGCAATGCGTCAAAGGGACTTCTCTGGCAGATCAGCCAAATGCTCCATGAAATTCCAAGCGTTCACGTTTTAGATAAAACATAGACGTGGTTCCGAAATCGTCTTTGCTGATGCTTTATCGCGGCAAAATGAATCTACAGTAAAAGGACTCGAGTCAATAGCCCCATTGTCGATTTACAGTCGGTTCACTTCAAGACTCCGGAATTTTTGAACTTGATAGAAAGTATTCGGATAAATCAAGCTAAACTACCTGACATGAAAGTCATATAGTCGAAAGGGTACGTCTACAAAAAGATTTAAGATTTTGTCCACTGAAGCACGGGGTACTCGCCCTACTTCCTCGATTTCGGACAAAACACGATCCTTAACGGGAAAGATTATAGACTTTTGCGTAATCTCGACTTTCTAAGCAACGACATGAGATTAGATGCACTTCACTTGGCAAGGCAAGAAGCCACACACAACATAAATAAAGCTCACGCGGAAAACGCTTCGCGGCTTAACTTGCGCAGTCGCAATGTTCAACTCAGTGTGGGAGATGCAGTTTTCGCTAGAATAAAAGATGCGTAGTCCATACCATTACGAATTAATGTTTTTCATTTAAAGGATATAATATGGAAGAAAAACCATGTCTTCAGAGAATGCTTCTTCCATCAAGTTTTGTTCCATTATCTGTAGTGTTGTGGCCGTAATATAAATTCACAATAGGGGAAACTTATTTAAAGAAATTTTAAGCTTATGTAGTGGAAACCCCTGCTCTAGTTTTTTTGGGCGGCACATTGTTCAATATTAAAGAATAGCACAAAGCAGACAGCAAAATCGTTCGATTGTACCGTAAAAGCTCTGCTTAGCAAATGAACAGCAAGGTGCAGAACTATCAGTCAATCATTGACTTCAGAGTTGGCGAAATGGTCATTTTACTTTCCAAACGCTAAAAAGTATCAGCAGGCGTCTTTTTAAATCTTTTGCTTAAAACTTAAAATGAAACCAAATATACAAAGAAAGATGCTGATGCTAAGAGGCCATGTATATATATAATTTTTTCTGTAGAAATACCTTTAACTAACATACATTTTGTTAAGACAGCTGCAACGCAATGTCTACGTCATCTTGGGCCAACGATCTACGTAAGAACGAGTAAAAGCTGCGTGAGTAATGAAGTAGTAGTACCATCTTTTAAGAATCTATGTAACGTCTAATGACAATTACTCAATACTAGACGATAAGGTATCTCACATAAAAAATGATATCCCCATCTGCCTCATGGTGATAGGATTTTTAAAATAGTTGAATGGATTATTAATTTTTCAAATTTATAATACCTACGCTAGCAACTTAATCGTGAAGATCATAAGTCTTAAGCTTATATTAATTAAACGTTAAGATATTGAATTATAAATGAACCGATACAAGTTTACCTCTATGGTCTGCCAAATAGTTGTGCTTGATGTTGAATGAATGCTTTAAAAGGTTACAGAACCTTTTTATTGGGGCAAAGCTAATATTTCAGCGTTTGTCTTGGCTGGGAGGGTAAAGAAGAAGGATCATAACACCTAATCCCCTCAATGGAGCGAAGTAACCGTCGCGCATTAATATTATTATGTGTGTCTGCGTACCCGTGCAGGTAAGAAAAAACCCGTCCAATCCGACGAGCATAAACTTACATTCATTTTGAAAATCTGCAACTAGTGTTAGTTTGTTTTGTTATACCTTATATGCATGGGCTTATAATTAATTTTTTCTTGTCTTCGTGGTATAGATTATTATTATGTGAGTAGTATTTGTATTGTGTTCCGTTAAATGCTAGTAGTTCCAGTACTTTAAATTCTTCTCTTTGTATTCTATTTCTATTCCTTGGTTGACCGCTTCAATTAAATGGTTGAGATTGAATACTATTTTGAGTTATTTATTTTTTATTTATTTTTCCTTCAAGTTTTCTTTACCATTGTAATCTAAAGTTTCAAATAAGTATTTATATGTTGTTCTTACGAAATTGAGTAATCTCGTTTTATCTCTTTTTACAACTTGGATACCATTTATTTCTCTTTGCAACTATTCTGTAAAATGTTGACTTTGTATTCTGTCTTTGTTTTTTATGTCTGTAAAATTGGTTCGTTTATATGCCCCACCGATCTATTTCGACTGAATAGAATAACTACAAAACTGCAGGGTAGCGATCTTGTGGAAATGCAGCATACTTTGCGGCATGAACAACCCCGCTTGCAATAATATTGCAATTGGAGGTCATTGGAAAGGAGAGGGGTCAGGTGGTCATGCTGGGTGTCACTGGCTGCAGTTTCCGGAGAAGACCCAACCGAACATAGTGCTCTGCGCCACCGGCAGACCGTCTTGGCTGGGTACCAGACCCGGGCGGATTATTTGCAGATCAAGGCCCGCACCGAGCACCAAGGAAATGGTGCAACCGCCAAGGTAGTATTCTCCAGTTTTTGCTGACGACAGCGTTGTAGCTGGCACTGTGGAATCGGATCGCGGGGCCCGTGATGTGGGCTTGGCGGATGGGGTGCGTCGAGAGGGGCGAGATTCCTTTTTCGTCTTCTGCCCCTTGCCATTCGGGGCACGCGGCCTAGGGTGTGCACCTTGTTTCCTCTTCTCTCCTTTTATGTGAAGCAAACTGTGTTGGTGCTTGCCTCAGGACCGGTAGCGACTATTGCTGCGACACGATGATCGTGACTGCTCATGGGACAGCCAGGTGCGGCAGTACTTGTTTAGCAGTAGGAAGTTTTGGCACTTCCGCAGTGCGTGCACTCCACGGCATACCTTTCATCGGTACGACCCCACTCCACGGGGTGATTGTCTGGTGTTGTCTGGGCGTGGAAGAATCTTTTTTTTTCAATTTTACTTTTGTAGACACAGAGGACAACACAGTTGTAAGTTGGGAGGTCTGCATCTACGGAATCGTGGCATCGGAATCAATTGGAAGGTGGATAGGCTTAGCCACGGGCCATATGATGACGCCACGGGCAGTAAGGACATCAACCACGCGGACCATGTCATCCTTCCCTGGATGTGTGGCTTGACTCGGCCGAGCCGCCATTCGTTGGAAGAAAGGATATCTTCTTTGACGGTAACCATGATATCGTTCTGAAGGTTTCTCGTGGGATGTTAACATTTGTTTCTTTTGTGCAACTCCTTGAACTATTTCTCTATCTAACGGAAACAGAACCGCTGATTAAGGGCCTTGAGACGTTGACAGCGGTTCAGGACAGACGCTGCATTCTCCTTAATTTCAGGCTCCGAAATCGATACAAGAGGACCGCCAACGAGGAAACGGCATGGATTAAGGGCTAGTAGGTCAGCCGGGTTCTGTGATAATGGCGAGATTAGCCTCGAGTTCAGGCATGCCTCTATTTTTGATTAAAGCGTGTAAACTTTTCTAACGTATATTTGAAAGAGGAAGTGGCCTTGTAAAAAGGGTCTAGAAGCTCTTTACTCTCGCTTCCCACAAGCCACCCTTTTTGGGGGCGCTTAGAGGGTTGAAGCGCCAGGTCAAGTTTTGATGGCTGTAGGAAATTATGCACGTTTTCGCGGCTTCTATAAAGTCACGCGATAAAGCTTTCGAGGCTCTAACGAACGTTTTACCGTTGTCGGAATACATTTGTTTTTGGGCACCCCCGAGCGAATGCGGCTAGGAATTTTTGGGTCGTCAGGTCCGAAGTAGCTTCGTGTGCAAAAGCAAACACAGACGCATACATAGCCCTTTCGTATTAGGCATGCTCAACCTGTGTAGTTTTTTATGTCGAACGGTCCTACGAAATCGACGCTTGTATGCGTGAACGGACGCGAGAACGAGGATCGTTCTACTTGCAAATCACCCATGAGTTGAGTTTTTTACTCGACAGAAATTTATTGTGCTATTAACTAGATTTCAGAGTTTGGGAATCCAGAACTTGCACGGGATCAGGCGCATCATTATCTGGATTCAGCCATGGAGGAAGATGCGATGCGTGCAACGAAGGAGGAGACACGTGAACGAGCTTCCATAAGGAAGAAGGATTTGATGTCTTTCGAAATAGGGCTAAAACTCATAAGCTATCACACGCCCGCAGCCTCTCATGACTCCATTGTGATCGATGAACGGATTGACATTAATGATGGGGCTTGAGCTTGGAATAAGTTGCTTGTCGAGCAAGCATTGACACTCTTTGGGGTGCTCCGTGCATTGAGTATGCACAACTACCCGTTTTTAAGCTTTGGATAGCTCAGTACTGCTGATGTACTCTAAGTGCCTTGCTGAATTCGGAGAAGCGATCTACGATGTGAGATTTTGGAGGCAACTTTGCTAAAGTTGAAATTCACGGGACGTACCTTTTAATCAGTTTCATGAACTGATTCAATTAGAGTTGGCCATTGAGATTGTGGCGATTGCATTCGGACCTAACGTGAGACCATTTTCTGGAGTTGGTGGATTGTGCAATCTTGGCGACTCTATTAGCCACGAAAGTCGTCCATTTGCATGGTGGCTTGCTAAGCCAGGCTACCACTATTGTTGAGTCGGTCCAACAAAAAAGCTCCTATCTTCCGACAGACTACTGTGGTAGGATTTCTGAGGACAGTTCCGCTAGCAGGACAGCGCCACACAACTCTAAACGAAGGAGGGAGATGGTCTTCACCGGAGCGACCCTGGTTTTCGCTGTCAGCAGGTGGACTGAAACTTCATGCGCAATTTAAATTCAGGTGTATATATCTGCTCTGTAAGGGCTCTGAGATGCAAAACCATGGAACTGCATCTTTGCCTTAGGGGAAGATTGACCTGACCTGACCTGACCTGACCATCTGCGGATGCGTATCTTATTGAGAGTTGCATACCTCTTGAATTCTTGCCATCTTTGTAGGTGTTGTCTTGGCAAGGATTGGTCCCAAAACCAGATCATGAAGCCAGATCTCTTGCATGAAGATATATCCACGTTCGTTCAGGACGGCGGCCATACATCCGAAATTTGTGCTCGGTTTGCCGAGTTAGAGTCCCAGTATGGAGCCCAATATGAGGAGCTCACAACTGTACGAGCGTCCACAGCTTCCGACTCATAGCTTAGCCGTCACGGGTGTACCGGAGCCACTCGCAGCTTCATGAGTGAAGACTGCGTACGCAAGTGGGCGATTCGGGGAAGAACGGAGGAAGTACAGGCGCGCATTCGTCTGGCAGATGTGTCCACTTTAGAGGTTGGGAAGGCATTGAGATTAGACGTCAGCCTAGCGGGAAAGATGATCAGTATGGTGATGCTCATCATGCCCTCGAAGATAGACCACGTCATCCTAGGGATGGATTTCCTGGGATCAATCGGTACTACCATACGCTGCGACAAGGCGGAACTGGCCCTAGAGACGGTGACGGCTCCGATCACGGAATCTAAGTCAAGGGAGTGCCTGCTCGGCAACCAGCGGAAAAGGATACGAGCGGGGAGCTGAATGACGGCTTCCCAGGTCATGAATGGGGAGCACATGCTCGGCAACCGACGGTAAAGGCCAAGAAAAAGGAAGCGAGAGAGGAGCCTCAGTTGGGATTGGACCGAGGGCTTGAGGAGCCCAAAAGGCGGCACTTAGTGCTGCAAAGGCAGATCTACGCTGGTCGTGCATGTGGCACGGCTGAAAGGTGCCAGAGGACAGAAGGATTAGGAGCCATAGTTAGGATCCACGCGGACGCAGGGAATCGAGAGCAGCTGCCCGACTGCATCAGGAATGGAGCTCCACCTGGAGTCGGCGTGATGCCTGGAGGAGGGGAGACGCAAGGGGAGTCCAGCATCACAGAGACAGAGTGGCCAGCGGATCTGCATCCGGAACTGAGGCAGTTCCTGGAGTTAGAACTGGCACTCTTCGAGGGCTTCAGGGAGTCTCGCAAATCGCGGAACACAGGATCCGACTAAAGGATGACAAGCCGCTGAAGCAGAGCTATTACCCGAAGAATTCAGTCATGCAAGAGGGTGATTGACGAACAGGTGGCCCAATCGTCTTAGTCAAGAACAAGACTGGCGACAACTCAATGTGCATTCCATTCCGGATGCTTATCCTGTCCCCCGGATTAATCCCATCTTGGAACGGTTGCGTCACGCCCGGTTCATCTCCACTCTGGATTTGAAGCACGGGTACAGGCAGATACCGACGGCAGCCGATAGCCGGGAACGCGCGGCATTGCAGGTGACGCCATTTGGTCTAATTCGATTGAACAGCCTGGCGATTTGTAAAAGCACCTCACGTTTTGTGTAGGATTGCCTAACTTTGATATCGGAGGGGTTGAAGAGGAACTCATCGGGGTCTGCTTTCCTGCGTATACCGTGAGTCTTCGCAAGGCTAGCTTCTTCCGTAAGCAATCGGCTCGGAATAGATGCTCTCTCGGAAGATTGATGAGCACAGCCTTGTCGTTGGAGGTCCATTTGCACAATGGAAATCCAGCAGTGATCCGAGCTGTGCGTAGCTCGTCGATGGCTCGGACGGCCTTAATTTTAGTGTGCGTCCACCATCCCGGCCGTGTATGTGTGAATCAGGGCTTAGTTTGCCGATCGCGTGATCAATCCCGGTCGTATGTGTGTACGTATTGGGTTAGTTTGCCGATCACATGAGCAATCCCGGTCGTGTGTGTTTGTGATTTGGGTAAGTTTGCCGATCGGGTGAGCAATCCCGGTCGTGCATGTGTGAATCAGGGCTTAGCCCGCCGATCACGTGAGCAATCCCGGTCGTGTGTGTGTGTGAGTTGAGGCTTAGTCTGCTGACCGCGTGAGCAATCCCGGCCGTGCGTGTGTGAATCAGGGCCTGGTCTGCTGACCGCGTGAGCAATCCCGGTCGTGTGTATGCATCTCCCTCGCTATCCTATGAAAGTAGTAGGAGTCATAGCTTGTTTGAAGCACTTCCTCCCCCCTCTAGACCCACCATCCCAGAAAACTAACAAATGTCTTGTAGATTGCTGGTCCTGGTAAGACTGAGAGTTGTACCCCGGCCAGTAGCTTCCTTACAAGTGGCGCCCGAGCCCGAGGGATCTAGGAGGCGTTTAGGGGCACGACATGGTCGCGGATTAAAGCCCCGCAAGTATGCGCAAATAAGTGTTTTAAAACTAAATATATATATAGGGAAGTTGCTTAAGGGGTATTTTTAGTCGGATATACCCTAGAGAGTATGTACCTAGCAGAGGAGTAGGAAAAATAAATAGTCACACATGGGTGAAATTGCAAATCTAGGGTATTAGGTAGTCAGGCACACCCTAACAAGGGCATTTTCATACTCTGTGTCGGACGATAAAATGAACACCTGCGAGATTTAGGCGATAAAATATGTGCAAAATCGAGCACAAAAAGGCAGAACAACAGAAAGATATGGGTCGGCCAAAAAAGTACAGCGCGCGCTAGCCGGTTGACATCGAGACCACGCTTGCACACGTGTGCACAAACGCGCGGCGCAGTCGACGTCGACGTCGAAGGGCAGTTAAGGCGTCGCGGCAGCGGCTGTACAGTGGGACGAATTCAACTCACGCGCGGTTAAAAGTTGAATTCGTCAGTACAGTTGGCGAAAGCAATGAGAACGGGTGCGTTTAATAATAAATAAAACGGAGTGAACAATAAAAAACAGACAAATATAATACGAGTTAACTGGACGAGGGTTTAAAGTTAAAAGAACGTCAAGTGAATTAGTTATTTTTGTGAATTAGTTTTTTTCACACCCATGTGTGAACAACAAAAAAAAAGGTTAAAAGGTTAAAAAATAAATAAATAAATGAATTAAAAGATAGATACGGAAACTAATAAACACTAAGGCAAAAGCCAAAGTAAAGGATGATCAAAATTTAATAGAAATAAAATTTAAGAAATAATAAAAATAATATATATTGTCATAATCAGATAAGCCTGCAGAAAAGACAAAGGCGCAAGTGAAATAAACCAACCTACGGAACGAGAATCGCCCACCCACAAAACACACGTCAGAAATCGGAGTCCGATGTGAGGATCTGTTCGAGCGTCCACAGCTTCCGACTCTTAGCTTAGACGTCACGGGTGTAGGGGACGCTCAAGAAGTTAGAAGAGAGCGCTCGCCGAACAGCAGCGATCGATTGCATTCGGACCGAACGTGAGACCATTTTCTGGAGTTGGTGGATTGTGCAATCTTGGCGACTCTATTAGCCACGAATGTCGTCCATTTGCATGGTGGCTTGCTAAGCCAGGCTACCACTATTGTTGAGTCGGTCCAAAAGAAAAGCTCCTATCTTCCGACAGACTACTGTGGTAGGATTTCTGAGGACAGTTCCGCTAGCAGGACAGCGCCACACAACTCTAAACGAAGGAGGGAGATGGTCTTCACCGGAGCGACCCTAGTTTTCGCTGTCAGCAGGTGGACTGAAACTTCATGCGCAATTTAAATTCAGGTGTATATATCTGCTCTGTAAGGGCTCTGAGATGCATCGCAAAATCATGGAACTGCATCTTTGCCTTAGGGGAAGATTGACCCCATCTGCGGATGCGTATCTTATTGAGAGTTGCATACCTCTTGAATTCTTGCCATCTTTGTAGGTGTTGTCTTGGCAAGGATTGGTCCCAAACCAGATCATGAAGCCAGATCTCTTGCATGAAGATATATCCACGTTCGTTCAGGATAGCGGCCATACATCCGAAATTTGTGCTCGGTTTGCCGAGTTAGAGTCCCAGTATGCCAAAACGCTGGAGCCGCCATCCTGGGGCGTCTGGAGCCCAATATGAGGAGCTCACAACTGTACGAGCGTCCACAGCTTCCGACTCATAGCTTAGCCGTCACGGGTGTACCGGAGCCACTCGCAGCTTCATGAGTGAAGACTGCGTACGCAAGTGGGCGATTCGGGGAAGAACGGAGGAAGTACAGGCGCGCATTCGTCTGGCAGATGTGTCCACTTTAGAGGTTGGGAAGGCATTGAGATTAGACGTCAGCCTAGCGGGAAAGATGATCAGTATGATGATGCTCATCATGCCTTCGATGATAGACCACGTCATCCTAGGGATGGATTTCCTGGGTTCAATGGGTACTACCATACGCTGCGACAAGGCGGAACTGGCCCTAGAGACGGTGACGGCTCCGATCACGGAATCTAAGTCAAGGGAGTGCCTGCTCGGCAACCAGCGGAAAAGGATACGAGCGGGGAGCTGAATGACGGCTTCCCAGGTCATGAATGGGGAGCACATGCTCGGCAACCGACGGTAAAGGCCAAGAAAAAGGAATTGGGATTGGACCGAGGGCTTGAGGAGTCCAAAAGGCGGCACTTAGTGCTGCAAAGGCAGATTTACGCTGGTCGTGCATGTCGCACGGCTGAAAGGTGCCAGAGGACAGAAGGATTAGGAGCCATAGTTAGGATCCACGCGGACGCAGGGAATCGAGAGCAGCTGCCCGACTGCATCAGGAATGGAGCTCCACCTGGAGTCGGCGTGATGCCTGGTGGAGGGGAGACGCAAGGGGAGTCCAGCATCACAGAGACAGAGTGGCCAGCGGATCTGCATCCGGAACTGAGGCAGTTCCTGGAGTTAGAACTGGCACTCTTCGAGGGCTTCAGGGGAGTCTCGCAAATCGCGGAACACAGGATCCGACTAAAGGATGACAAGCCGCTGAAGCAGAGCTATTACCCGAAGAATTCAGTCATGCAAGAGGGTGATTGACGAACAGGTGGCCCAATCGTCTTAGTCAAGAACAAGACTGGCGACAACTCAATGTGCATTCCATTCCGGATGCTTATCCTGTCCCCCGGATTAATCCCATCTTGGAACGGTTGCGTCACGCCCGGTTCATCTCCACTCTGGATTTGAAGCACGGGTACTGGCAGATACCGACGGCAGCCGATAGCCGGGAACGCGCGGCATTGCAGGTGACGCCATTTGGTCTAATTCGATTGAACAGCTTGGCGATTTGTAAAAGCACCTCACGTTTTGTGTAGGATTGCCTAACTTTGATATCGGAGGGGTTGAAGAGGAACTCATCGGGGTCTGCTTTCCTGCGTATACCGTGAGTCTTCGCAAGGCTAGCTTCTTTAATCCGTAAGCAATCGGCTCGGAATAGATGCTCTCTCGGAAGATTAATGAGCACAGCCTTGTCGTTGGAGGTCCATTTGCACAATGGAAATCCAGCAGTGATCCGAGCTGTGCGTAGCTCGTCGATGGCTCGGACGGCCTTAATTTTAGTGTGCGTCCACCATCCAGGCCGTGTATGTGTGAATCAGGGCTTAGTTTGCCGATCGCGTGATCAATCCCGGTCGTATGTGTGTACGTATTGGGTTAGTTTGCCGATCACATGAGCAATCCCGGTCGTGTGTGTTTGTGATTTGGGTAAGTTTGCCGATCGGGTGAGCAATCCCGGTCGTGCATGTGTGAATCGGGGCTTAGCCCGCCGATCACGTGAGCAATCCCGGTCGTGTGTGTGTGTGAGTTGAGGCTTAGTCTGCTGACCGCGTGAGCAATCCCGGCCGTGCGTGTGTGAATCAGGGCCTGGTCTGCTGACCGCGTGAGCAATCCCGGTCGTGTGTATGCATCTCCCTCGCTATCCTATGAAAGTAGTAGGAGTCATAGCTTGTTTGAAGCACTTCCTCCCCCTCTAGACCCACCATCCCAGAAAACTAACAAATGTCTTGTAGATTGCTGGTCCTGGTAAGACTGAGAGTTGTACCCCGGCCAGTAGCTTCCTTACAAGTGGCGCCCGAGCCCGAGGGATCTAGGAGGCGTTTAGGGGCGCGACATGGTCGCGGATTAAAGCCCCGCAAGTAAGCGCAAATAAGTGTTTTAAAACTAAATATATATATAGGGAAGTTGCTTAAAGGGTATTTTTAGTCGGATATACCCTAGAGAGTATGTACCCTAGCAGAGGAGTAGGAAAAATAAATAGTCACACATGGGTGAAATTGCAAATCTAGGGTATTAGGTAGTCAGGCACACCCTAACAAGGGCATTTTCATACTCTGTGTCGGACGATAAAATGAACACCTGCGAGATTTAGGCGATAAAATATGTGCAAAATCGAGCACAAAAGGCAGACAACAGAAAGATAAGGGTCGGCCAAAAAAGTACAGCGCGCGCTAGCCGGGTGACATCGAGACCACGCTTGCACACGTGTGCACAAACGCGCGGCGCAGTCGACGTCGACGTCGAAGGGCAGTTAAGGCGTCGCGGCAGCGGCTGTACAGTGGGACGAATTCAACTCACACGCGGTTAAAAGTTGAATTCGTCAGTACAGTTGGCGAAAGCAATGAGAACGGGTGCGTTTAATAATAAATAAAACGGAGTGAACAATAAAAAACAGACAAATATAATACGAGTTAACTGGACTAGGGTTTAAAGTTAAAAGAACGTCAAGTGAATTAGTTATTTTTGTGAATTAGTTTTTTTCACACCCATGTGTGAACAACAAAAAAAAGGTTAAAAGGTTGAAAAATAAATAAATAAATGAATTAAAAGAGAGATACGGAAAATAATAAACACTAAGGCAAAAGCCAAAGTAAAGGATGATCAAAATTTAAAAGAACATTACATTTTTTGTTTGTGAAAGAGGCAAAGAAATAATAAAAATAATATATATTGTCATAATCAGGTAAGCCTGCAGAAAAGACAAAGGCGCAAGTGAAATAAACCAACCTACGGAACGAGAATCGCCCACCCACAAAACACACGTCAGAAATCGTAGTCCGATGTGAGGATCTGTTCGAGCGTCCACAGCTTCCGACTCTTAGCTTAGACGTCAGGGGTGTAGGGGACGCTCAAGAAGTTAGAAGAGAGCGCTCGCCGAACAGCAGCGATCGACGCATCGACGATCCTCGTCCTGCCAGGCCGTATCCTTAGTTGGATGGCAGGCCTCTTGTAAACATCCCGGAACAAGCTTGGAAGTGGGGCATGAGGTATAATGGCCGCTCCGACCCCCTTGGGTTCTTGGAGGACCTAGAGTAGCGGGCCATCACATATGGCATTGCCCTCGATCGTATGCGCAGGCGAGCGAGATATTCTGCGACAGGGCTGCTCGTTGGTTCTTGAGTAAAGGACTAAGGGATGTGCCATGGTCAGTGTTTAGGAGGGGTTTCTTGGAGGTCTTCCTGGCTCCAAGCTATTTCGAGAGGCTTGAGGACGAAATCAGAAGGAATTCAAGGAATACCTGATAAAGCTGAGGGCTCTTATGCACCACACCAGGAATTACATGGGATCTATGAGAATGCTGCTCCCAAATGCAGGCTTTACGTGCGACGGCGAGATTTCTCCACCGTGTCCCAGCTGACCCTACTGGCTGTGGAGTATGAGACAGTCATGCGACAGAGCGCAGAATACTCAGGAAGTATATCAGGGAGTCAGGTGGTCACGAGTTCGAGTAGCACAGAGTGGGCGAGGACGGTACAACCCCCGGGGGGACACCTAAACCCATTCCGGTCTACTCCCATCGGATCCGGAGCAACCGGTGTGAATAAACGTAAGTTGCCCATCAGATGATGAGCCAAGAGGCCGGAAATGGGTATGATCCGCGGCGAGCCTGTCTTAGGTGCGCACAGGAGGGGCACCTTGCCAGGGAATGTCCCAACCCACCCGTCGTATTCTGCAGGGTATGCGAGAACCGAAGTAGGAGTATCCAGGATTATTGTCACCACATGGGGCGGGAAACGGTCAATGGCGTCGCCCCGGCTAGGAGCGGGTCGGCGCCGATACACAAGGGACCGGTAATAGGACACACCCACTGAAGGTGGAAGGTTGCCGGATCGTCGCTACGGTAGAGATTGGCGGCAAACGATGCCTGCCACCATCGACACCGGAGCCACTCGCAGCTTCATGAGTGAAGACTGCGTACGCAAGTGGGCGATTCGGGGAAGACCGGAGGACGTTCAGGCGCGCATTCGTCTGGCAGATGTGTCCACTTTGAGGTAGGGAAGGCATTGTGATTAGACGTCAGCCTTGCGGGAAAGATGATCAGTATGGTGATGCTCATCATGCCCTCGATGCGAAACCACGTCATCCTAGGGATGGATTTCCTGGGTGCAATGGGCACTACCATGCGCTGCGGCAAGGCGGAACTGGCCCTAGAGACCGTTACGGCACCGATCACGGAATCTGAGACAAGGGAATAGCCGAAAGTGGGTCTCACGCGTCAGGGAGCGGGCGTGCCTGCTTGGCAACCGACGGATGTGGCACGGCTGAAAGGTGCCAGAGGACAGAAGGATAAGGAGCCATAGTTAGGATCCACGCTGACGCAGGGGATCGAGAGCAGCTGCCCGAGTGCATCAGGAATGGAGCTTCACCTGAAGTCAGGGGGATGCCTGGAGGAGGCGAGACGCAAGGGGAGTCCAACAACGAAGAGACAGAGTGGCCAGCGGATCTGCATCCGGAACTGAGGGAGTTCCTGGAGTCAGAACTGGAGCTCTTCGAGGGGCTTCAGGGAGTCTCTCATATCGCGGAACACAGGAGCCGACTAAAGGATGACAAGCCGCTGAAGCAGAGGTATTACCCGAAGAATCCGGCCATGCCAGAGGGTAATTGACGAACAGGTGGATAAGCTGATCCAGGCAATGCCATTGAGCCACAGCGCCCCAATCGTCTTAGTCAAGAACAATACTGGTGAGTGGCGCATGTGCATCGACTACCGACAACTCAATCTGCATTCCAATCCGGATGTTTATCCTGTCCTCGGATTAATCACATCTTGGAACGGTTGCGTCACGCCCGGTTCATCTCTACTTTGAATTTGAAGCACGGGTACTAGCAGATACCGATGGCAGCCGATAGCCGGGAATGCACGGCATTGCAGGTGATGCCATTTGGCCTACATTCGGCGTGTGCGACCTTTCAGGAGCCTTGGACACGGTAATAGGGCCGGAGATGGAGCCACATGCGTTCGCGTACCTAGACGATATCGTGGTAGAAGGGGCGACGAAAGAGCAGCATGTAGAGAATTCTTCTCAGGTTGAATAGAAAAAAATGCAGCTTCTTCAGGCAGAGGTTGGTCTACCTGAGGCATGTTATTTGTGGGGAAGGGACACGTACCGATCCGATACGTAATTCCAATTTGACGTCCACTACCGTCGAGGGAAGCTCAATGCCGTGGCCGACGCACTATCAAGGTATCCCCTAGAGCAAGCAGTGGTGCAAATGGGTCGCGAATATGCGTGCTTGAATCACCGAAGAGCCAGCCAGACTACATAGAAGAAAATGGGCAGTTATATAGGCATTTGGGCCACCAGACGGACGATGAGGTCTTCATTCCCTGGAAGCTATGTCGAGACATGGCAACACAATGCTACTGGTGTTTCATGATGCTTTCTAGAAGTTGGTGTAAGCGGTCCCTCTCAGGAGAGCCACGGCGGCGTACTTGCAGACAGCGTTCCGAGAGAGGATTTTCAGTAGGTTCGGGGTGCCCAAGAAGTTCGTGTGCGACAAAGGGGTACAATTTACAAGCAGTAGCTTTTCTGTAGTCGCTGGGTGTTTAGGTCCAGTATTCCGCCCCGTACTGTCCCCAAGAGAATCCTACCGAGAGGACCAACAGGACCGTGAAGACCACGATAGCGCAATTTATCGAAGGCCATCAGAGCTCGTGGGACGAGCTCTTGCCAGAGATATCGCTAGCGGTCAACACAAGAGTGGCGAACTCGACGGGATTTAGTCCCGCTTTTCAGATGCAGTAGAGGGAGCCCGCAGCCCTGTACGATCAGGTAACTCCGGGGTCCGCAACTAGTGCGCTCGACTCTAGCACGAAGGCGGATAGGTTAAAAGAAAACTTTTATATCGTCCACAGTAATCTCATCAAAAGACCACGGCAGACATTACAACCTGCGGAGACGAAAGTGGCGGCCTTCGTTGTACTCGATGGTCATATTACGGCAGAACCAGCTTTCCAACGCCGCTGAGGGCTTCGCTGCGTAATTGGCACCCAAAGTCGATGGCCCCTACCGGGTCATCAAGTTCGTGTCGCCTAACCTTGTGCGCCTAGTGAGGCCAAGCGAACGGAAGAAGAGGGTGGCCAATATTTCGCAGCTGAAGCCGTTCCACCAAAAGATGACCGAAGACGAAGAGGGCGCACCAGGACCCATGGACGCTCACGAGTAGGCGAAGAGTGAGAGCGGCACCCGTCGCCCAACGTAACCACTAAACTAAAATTAAGAGTAGACTAACACTAGTAGCATAATCAGAATAGGCTTAGAAGAATGTGAGCCGCACTGTGAGGATAGGGTATTAACAATTAAGTATTGGATAAGTTAACGAATAAGCTAAATACACAGATGGACCCCCAAATCATTTCAAGATACGGAGCCTTTTCCCGGACCCGGCACCGGAGGTCGCGACCTTCGCCAGGGTCGCGAGTTTTACAGATGAAGACAGCAGCAGGAGCCGTCGAGCCACTTCCGTCATACATTGTATTCCCGACGGGCCAACGTTGTGGAACGTTTGGACGGAAAGGTCATGCTGATGACCGTCGAGGTGACTACCATGTTCGCCAAGGCCCGATTTTCGCGGAATTCGCCACCGTGTGCGGAAGAGCCCCTGTCCCCCCCGCTGGTATCTCCTTCGTCAATGTCGCCTAGAAGAACAGTCCCAACAGCAACAGACGAGACGACCGAGCGGACGAGGAGGAACATCGGCCGCTCGAAACTAGCGAATACACGCCAGCAATGTCGGAATCTTCGACGATGGAGACGGAAAAAACCGGAATTTCTTCGTCGGTCGCGATAGTTGCGTCGTCACCAACGAAGGCAAAACGCGGCACATCAATAATCGGCGCGGAAGCCGATCAGCTCCGCCGCAGCCCGGACCCCGTCGAGGACAGAGACCAGACGGCGCCGAAGCCTTCGGCAATATACGAGCCAGTGTCGGAGGATGAGCCAGAAAAACCGCTATTCCGCCACCGTCGACCACCGGCCACCCGAGGCAAGCGCTGTCGAACCAGGGGTCAACGGCAACCCAGCATCAAGGGTACGCCAATACCGGTGCCCAAGAAGCCTCGTTCACGACCTGACACGTCGGCATAACAGCAGCTACGCGTGCCGCGTTCACCCCCCCCCCCCCCCCTCTCGTGCCCATAACACGCACGGAGACACCCGGTATTATATGCCGGAAGGAAATGGAGGAGGCCTGCTTCGGCCAGGAAGACGAGATGCCGCCGTTAGTAACACGTATGGAGGCATCCGGCGCCGTTCGCCGGGCGGATACGGAAGAGGGGTGGTCCGAGGACACAGAAACAACACCCCCGGCTCTGCCCACCAAGCCAGGGGAACGATCAACGCTTCACCCACTGGTGCCACCGCGACCCCCATCGATAGCGAGCTGTGGGGGGATATCGAGGACCTGTTCGATGGGATCGACGGCTGGGACACCAGCATGCAGACGGTGCTCGACGAAGAGGCGGGCCTGAGCTCATAGGCAGTTTCACTCACGACCGGTCCCGACGCTGCACCGAGGAGCCCTACGCCAACAGAGACCCTCCAGAAACCAGTTGAGCACCTAGTTTCCGATTTCACTCCCTGGGGATAGAATGTGTTTCCCCTAGGGACGTTTCTATCAGCGGGCACGGTGGACCTCATCGAGGGAGAGACCAGGATCCGCCAAATACAACGCTGTTATACAGCGTAACGTTGAACGCCAGAAGTGACGTGACCGTCATCTGCTCGAAGTAAGCGGGGGTGTGAGGCGGCTGTTTGAATCAGCCACCCCCAGTTTTGGATCCACGGCAAGGAGCCGTTATGTTGTTATAATTGAATTTATTTTGTTAGTTTATAAGTATTGAAATAAGATATTAGCTAAGTAAGAGGCAAGGAGCCAGCAGTATTATTAGGTTTGTAAATCATAAGAATGATTAGAATAAGAGTAAACCAAACAAAAGGCAAGAAGCCGTTAAGCTTACAGTTCGTAGTATCATTGGAGTTAGGGCAAGGGGCCACGCATAAGTTGGTTTGAATTTGACCGCCGGCAGCAACCGTTTGTTGCCGATCGGTTACTCAACACCGTCTCGAGAGTGCAGCTTCAATTCGGCGTCGAAGAGCGAAAGCTCCGATGCGAAGTTGCGGAAGCTCGTGGCGAAGTTGATCGGCCGAGGCAAGCGCATGGCTCGCTTGCGAGCGTGCCGGCACTTTTGGAGCGCGCATCGCAGTAAGTAGACGTGTGCAAGAGAAGGCGGAGAAGAAAGAGAGTGCGGCAGGGCTTTAACATAGCGAAATCGTGTAAGACAGCGAATACTAAGTGAATATGAATAAATTAAAATAGCAAGGAAAGTCGGTTAATTCGTTTGCTTTCGATTAATACTAACTTCCAATTTGACGTCCACTACCGTCGAGGGAAGCTCAATGCCGTGGCCGACGCACTATCAAGGTATCCCCTAGAGCAAGCAGTGGTGCAAATGGGTCGCGAATATGCGTGCTTGAATCACCGAAGAGCCAGCCAGACTACATAGAAGAAAATGGGCAGTTATATAGGCATTTGGGCCACCAGACGGACGATGAGGTCTTCATTCCCTGGAAGCTATGTCGAGACATGGCAACACAATGCTACTGGTGTTTCATGATGCTTTCTAGAAGTTGGTGTAAGCGGTCCCTCTCAGGAGAGCCACGGCGGCGTACTTGCAGACAGCGTTCCGAGAGAGGATTTTCAGTAGGTTCGGGGTGCCCAAGAAGTTCGTGTGCGACAAAGGGGTACAATTTACAAGCAGTAGCTTTTCTGTAGTCGCTGGGTGTTTAGGTCCAGTATTCCGCCCCGTACTGTCCCCAAGAGAATCCTACCGAGAGGACCAACAGGACCGTGAAGACCACGATAGCGCAATTTATCGAAGGCCATCAGAGCTCGTGGGACGAGCTCTTGCCAGAGATATCGCTAGCGGTCAACACAAGAGTGGCGAACTCGACGGGATTCAGTCCCGCTTTTCAGATGCAGTAGAGGGAGCCCGCAGCCCTGTACGATCAGGTAACTCCGGGGTCCGCAACTAGTGCGCTCGACTCTAGCACGAAGGCGGATAGGTTAAAAGAAAACTTTTATATCGTCCACAGTAATCTCATCAAAAGACCACGGCAGACATTACAACCTGCGGAGACGAAAGTGGCGGCCTTCGTTGTACTCGATGGTCATATTACGGCAGAACCAGCTTTCCAACGCCGCTGAGGGCTTCGCTGCGTAATTGGCACCCAAAGTCGATGGCCCCTACCGGGTCATCAAGTTCGTGTCGCCTAACCTTGTGCGCCTAGTGAGGCCAAGCGAACGGAAGAAGAGGGTGGCCAATATTTCGCAGCTGAAGCCGTTCCACCAAAAGATGACCGAAGACGAAGAGGGCGCACCAGGACCCATGGACGCTCACAAGTAGGCGAAGAGTGAGAGCGGCACCCGTCGCCCAACGTAACCACTAAACTAAAATTAAGAGTAGACTAACACTAGTAGCATAATCAGAATAGGCTTAGAAGAATGTGAGCCGCACTGTGAGGATAGGGTATTAACAATTAAGTATTGGATAAGCTAACGAATAAGCTAAATACACAGATGGACCCCCAAATCATTTCAAGATACGGAGCCTTTTCCCGGACCCGGCACCGGAGGTCGCGACCTTCGCCAGGGTCGCGAGTTTTACAGATGAAGACAGCAGCAGGAGCCGTCGCGCCACTTCCGTCATACATTGTATTCCCGACGGGCCAACGTTGTGGAACGTTTGGACGGAAAGGTCATGCTGATGACCGTCGAGGTGACTACCATGTTCGCCAAGGCCCGATTTTCGCGGAATTCGCCACCGTGTGCGGAAGAGCCCCTGTCCCCCCCGCTGGTATCTCCTTCGTCAATGTCGCCTAGAAGAACAGTCCCAACAGCAACAGACGAGACGACCGAGCGGACGAGGAGGAACATCGGCCGCTCGAAACTAGCGAATACACGCCAGCAATGTCGGAATCTTTCGACGATGGAGACGGAAAAAACCGGAATTTCTTCGTCGGTCGCGATAGTTGCGTCGTCACCAACGAAGGCAAAACGCGGCACATCAATAATCGGCGCGGAAGCCGATCAGCTCCGCCGCAGCCCGGACCCCGTCGAGGACAGAGACCAGACGGCGCCGAAGCCTTCGGCAATATACGAGCCAGTGTCGGAGGATGAGCCAGAAAAACCGCTATTCCGCCACCGTCGACCACCGGCCACCCGAGGCAAGCGCTGTCGAACCAGGGGTCAACGGCAACCCAGCATCAAGGGTACGCCAATACCGGTGCCCAAGAAGCCTCGTTCACGACCTGACACGTCGGCATAACAGCAGCTACGCGTGCCGCGTTCACCCCCCCCCCCCCTCTCGTGCCCATAACACGCACGGAGACACCCGGTATTATATGCCGGAAGGAAATGGAGGAGGCCTGCTTCGGCCAGGAAGACGAGATGCCGCCGTTAGTAACACGTATGGAGGCATCCGGCGCCGTTCGCCGGGCGGATACGGAAGAGGGGTGGTCCGAGGACACAGAAACAACACCCCCGGCTCTGCCCACCAAGCCAGGGGAACGATCAACGCTTCACCCACTGGTGCCACCGCGACCCCCATCGATAGCGAGCTGTGGGGGGATATCGAGGACCTGTTCGATGGGATCGACGGCTGGGACACCAGCATGCAGACGGTGCTCGACGAAGAGGCGGGCCTGAGCTCATAGGCAGTTTCACTCACGACCGGTCCCGACGCTGCACCGAGGAGCCCTACGCCAACAGAAACCCTCCAGAAACCAGTTGAGCACCTAGTTTCCGATTTCACTCCCTGGGGATAGAATGTGTTTCCCCTAGGGACGTTTCTATCAGCGGGCACGGTGGACCTCATCGAGGGAGAGACCAGGATCCGCCAAATACAACGCTGTTATACAGCGTAACGTTGAACGCCAGAAGTGACGTGACCGTCATCTGCTCGAAGTAAGCGGGGGTGTGAGGCGGCTGTTTGAATCAGCCACCCCCAGTTTTGGATCCACGGCAAGGAGCCGTTATGTTGTTATAATTGAATTTATTTTGTTAGTTTATAAGTATTGAAATAAGATATTAGCTAAGTAAGAGGCAAGGAGCCAGCAGTATTATTAGGTTTGTAAATCATAAGAATGATTAGAATAAGAGTAAACCAAACAAAAGGCAAGAAGCCGTTAAGCTTACAGTTCGTAGTATCATTGGAGTTAGGGCAAGGGGCCACGCATAAGTTGGTTTGAATTTGACCGCCGGCAGCAACCGTTTGTTGCCGATCGGTTACTCAACACCGTCTCGAGAGTGCAGCTTCAATTCGGCGTCGAAGAGCGAAAGCTCCGATGCGAAGTTGCGGAAGCTCGTGGCGAAGTTGATCGGCCGAGGCAAGCGCATGGCTCGCTTGCGAGCGTGCCGGCACTTTTGGAGCGCGCATCGCAGTAAGTAGACGTGTGCAAGAGAAGGCGGAGAAGAAAGAGAGTGCGGCAGGGCTTTAACATAGCGAAATCGTGTAAGACAGCGAATACTAAGTGAATATGAATAAATTAAAATAGCAAGGAAAGTCGGTTAATTCGTTTGCTTTCGATTAATACTAACTTCGGACCCCTAAGTTAACCAGTGTTCAGCATAACCTCTTCCCATAACCATCCCGGCCGTGTATGTGTGAATAAGGGCTTAGTTTGCCGATCTCGTGAGCAATCCCGGTCGTGTGTGTGTGCGTATTGGGTTAGTTTGTCGATCGCGTGAGCAATCCCGGCCGTGCATTTGAAAATCAGGGCTTGGCCCGCCGCTCGCGTGAGCAATCCCGGTCGTGCGTGTGTGTGAGTTGAGGCTTAGTCTGCTGACCGCGTGAGCAATCGCGGCCGTGCGTGTGTGAATCAGGGCCTGGTCTGCTGACCGCGTGAGCCATCCCGGTCGTGTACATGCATCTCCCTCCCTATCCTATGAAAGTAGTAGGAGTCATAGCTTGTTTGAAGCACTTCCTCCTCCCTCTAGACCCACCATCCCAGAAAACTAACAAATGTCTTGTAGATTGCTGCTCCTGGTAAGACTGAGAGTTGTACCCCGGCCAATAGCTTCCTTACATTTGTCAGTATCAAAGTTGCTTTCTGACTCGTATTCCTCCGTAAGATCTTATTCTTCTTCTTCGTCTGTCGACTCTAGTTTTTCACTTGTTTCGATCGTCAAAGGAGTATTCAGGGTTGTCGGTATCGATATTTCCAAATTATACCTCCTCTCGACTGATACTAAATTTGATCGAAATCTGTTCAATAATATAGATATATATAACCAATGTGCTTGATTTAGTCTTTCTCAGTTTTCATGTACTAGAGTTTGTGCTTCATTAAAGCATTCTACTAGTATTGTGGCGTGTTTATTTATTGTTTCAGTCTGAATAGACCTATTTTGACTTATACATTTGTGAGATTTATCAAATTTGTTTTTGATTTCAATTAAAATGGTATGGATTTCTTTCCATTCCATAATGGGAATTTGTTTGCTTAATTATTTTATTCATTATATTGTTGGTTTTTTGAATACTATGAAGTCTATTGTTCTTCCTAGAATTGGATACTCTTTAATGATTTACCAAACGCGTATACCCGGAAGGGTTGTCAATACTATTCCTTTTTGTGTTCTTGAACAATGTATTAACGGTGAAAAATCTATACGAAATGTATCCATATATAAATGTTCTAATTCATATATGCTTACTGGGGTCGTTGAGACCAATTGTTGAATTCTTTAATTTTAACAAGCATATCTAACACAGACTTCTCTTATTGCTTCTATTGTGTCCATTTGTACGTTCATAGCCAGTATAGCAAGTGTTTTCATATATTATTTTCTTATTATTTCTCTATATTTTTTTTTTCATTTTAGGTTCATTGTTATATTTTTCCTTATTTTTTTATATCTCATTTTACATTTTTTTGGGCTAACAAGATTTTTTATTAGCACCTAATCGCGAGAAATTATGGTGTTATAAAAACACAGCCTTTTCTTATAAATTCATACAACAGTTTTATTTTATTTATATGCTTATAACGAGCGTAATTAAGTTATGCGAACTGTGCAAATTTTAACGGAGCGATCGATAAGAAATCCGATATAGCGAACATACGAGACGAGAGTGAGTTGCGGCGTCGCTAGCATTGATGCTCTAGCCGCTTAAGACAAAAGTGCAAAGCTAAAAGAGCGCGATAAAAGAAATGGCGATGAGCGTAAAGCGAGAACCGCTAGATAGTTAACAGCTAATAATATTAAGCTATTTTATGATATGCGAGAAGCGCCAAAACAAACAAAATAGTTACATTGCTTGCCTCGCAGGGCAATATTTAACTGAAATGTTATGCAAACATAATTCTAAATTAATTTTTAGCTTCTGAACCGAACATACTCCCCCCGTTGAACGATTGAGCTTCAACAGGATCGTTAAGGGGAAGCAGACACAGCTTATTAGTTTCTCGCTTTATGATTCCATTAGCAGTCTTGAGAACTGCAACGCATGTAATGTCATCAGTTCCTTTTACCAATTCAACCACTCTAGCTAGCGGCCATTTCAAAGGAGGTTAATTCTCGTCTTTGACAAAAACGATGTCGTTGAGAGCCGCACCAGGCTTGGGAGTCTACAGAAGATTTAAATATTCTTCTCGCCAGTGAGCCCAAAAGACTTGGTGCATGTAGGACACTCTCTGCCAGCTATCTAGACGATTAAAATTGTGGGCCTCCAACCAAAAAATTAGCTGCGGTAAGAACATCAAGGTCTTCTGGATTTTCTGAAATGGGAAGCAGTGGTCTAGAATTAATGACTGCCGTTATGTCGCACACAAGAGTACGAAACTCTTCGAATCCCAGAACAGTTAACCCCACAACCCGATAGAAGTGATGCTTTGCAGTTTTTACCGCCGCCTCCCAAAGGCCACCAAAGTGAGGGGAGCGCGGTGGAATGAAGCGCCAGACAATTGTTTCCGCCAAACACGTTTTTGGCGCCGACAAAGTTGGTAGTATTGTCAGACCAAATATGACGTGACTTGACCCGAGTGCATATAAAGCGCTATGGAGCATTGAGAAATGCACACTTAGATAGATCCTTGACCAACTCCAAATGAATGGCTTTCGTGGCGAAGCAAATAAATACGCTGATGTAAAATTTTATAGGAGCTTTGTTTCGAGTGTCAGTCTTGTAGTAGAATGTTCCGCAGAAGTCCACACCAGTTATATCAAACGCTCCAGTTTCAACAAATCGCTCCTCTGGAAGATTAGCTATTACGCGCTCCATCAAGCGGGGCTTGTTCCGGAAAAATCGGATGCATTTGTTTACTATGCTGGAAACTGTTCTACGGCCACCAATCGGCCAATACTGCAAACGAATTGCTCCCAACAAGGCTCGTGGTCCACCATGGAGATTCCGCTGTTGAAAGTGAGTGACAATGGCGATGGTAACTGGATGTTGTCTGGGCAGTATAATAGGATGACGGGCGCCCACCAACTCGAAGAATACCAAGTTCATCCTGAAAGGGCAATAATGATGAGAGTATACTGGAACGAGCGACCACGCCTTTTAATTGCACGTTCTGTATATCATCCCATAGAGAACCCTTTTGAACATTTCGTAAAAGTATAAACGATCCGAAACGTATGTCGGAGATCAAAAGTCCGGGGCGCCGAATACGATGGATAAACTTGTACACATAGGCAAAAACTCGTTGAATGGCAGAAAACGAATTCACATATTTGCACCTTAATATGGCATCATCTGCAGGATCTGTGATGAGCAGCAACCTTTTGCGTAACTCCCGTATTGAGTTTTCAAGAAGAGAAGATGTAGGCCAGCACTCTTGTGGACCAGTCAAAAATTCAGGACCACATGACCAAAGTTTTGGCTCTATAAGCTCGTTGGGAGTGGCCCCTCTAGAGAGAATGTCAGCTGGATTACTGGCTGTTGGAACATAATGCCACTGGGAACCCGACGGTGGAAGGTGGATAATTTGACATTGCTGAGAGTTTGGCAAAGTTCTTTCCAGGCAGTATTTAGAGAAGTTGGAAGACTCTCATCCCACTTCATGTTTTCCTTCCAAAGAAGCTGCATAAAGATCTTGGTCCTAACGATGACGTGTCCAATTAATCCTAGTGGATCGTAAAAACGAGCTATAGTAGACAGAACAGATCTCTTGCAAGGTTAAGGGTCTGATTAGCAGGCGTGAGGGAAAACATAAATTTATCTGTTGAAGGATCCCAAGCAAGGCCCAAAGTTTTGGTAATGTCGCTTCCATCACTAAATTTTAAAAACGAGTCCTTATCCTTATCAGGAAAATATTTTAGAACTGCAGAGTGACTCGAGCACTATTTTCTGAGTTCAAAGCTACCTTTACAGCCCTTTGATTGATTTAAGACGTCGATCGCCTCTTGGACCAATGCACCGCCAGATATAAGGTCATCTACATAGAAATCTCGGCGAAGAATTTTGACACCAATTGGAAATGAATGTTGCTCGTCGACTGCCAATTGCTGCAATGCTCGAACTGCATGAAAGGAATCTGGTTTCGTGCCTTACGTAACTGTGTCCAACTTATTTCAGAATCAGTAGAATTTCGCCACAAGATGCATTGTAGGTAGTTATCTGGGACCGTAACTCTGACCCAGCGATACATCTTTCCAATGTCTCCAGTAAGGGCAACACGAAACGTACGAAATGAAAATGTTAAACAGCTTTGGTTGTATGACGGGCCCAGCCATCAACACTCCATTCAGGGTACATCCAGTGATGGTGACAGCTGAAACATCAAAGACGACACGAAGTTTGGTGCTCGTGCTTTGTTCCTTCAGCACGCAATGATGAGGAAGAAAATATTTGCATAGACGTAACGACTCCGGAGGGACAAGAGTCATATGGCCGAGCTCCACATACGGTGCAACTTTCTCTCAAGCGATATTAATCTGCGAAATGCCTGTTGATAAGATTCACCTGATTGATCCAGACTGAGCTGGAGAGGGAGTCGCACGGAATTTGCTCCTGTTGGCAACCTTTCGAAATTCTTAACAAAATGCTCCTCGCAGTCAAGCTCTTCCATTGTTGCTTTAGCAATAGGCTCTGGGAAACTTTTCACTTCCCAAAATCGTTTAATTAACTCATCTGTTCGGCCATCGGACTCAGTTCGGGAATCAGACGATACACGATTGGCCAAGAGAGAGGTACCGCCTTGCTGGGAACCGCCACCTGAAACTATTCATCCAAGGCGTGTCTTCTGCTGAAGAGGCAATCCCGGTAGCAGTTTTATTTGCCCGACACACATTAGCTCGTAGAAAAGGGCAGCCCCAGGCGAATATTTCCAGGCACATTCCAATTAGTTGTATTAAGGGCGATACTTGGCTGGCGATCTGCTATAGTGGAAGCTACGATGGCTGTGATGATTGCAGAGTAATTTGACGTTTGAGATTGTAGATTGACGTTCACAGTGTATCCGTCAGTAGCGAAAGGAGCGTTTCCCAGGCCAGCAACTGCCGCTGAAGATGTTGTTGAGCTGTTGAGCGAATCGGGACGTAATTAAATGCAGCTGTGACCCACCATCCCATACAGCGCGACACGGAACTAAAGTCCCATACCGATTTTTAACTAGTACAATAGCAGTGGCCAGGAACAACATCGCTGCTGAGGCTGTGGGCAACAAGAGAGGTAGAGGCGGGGGCTGAAGAAGCTGCAGTAGGAGTGACAGAGTGAGGAATCGAAGGCAAAACGTCTAAATGCAGCAATGTATGGTGTTTGGAGCCACATGTGCGACAAGTTCCGGAATTTCATGTTCGTAAGTTTCCCTTTTAAGGCAGATGAGGCATATAGATAATCGTTTTGCTTCCCTGATATGCATCTCTGGACACAAATTGCCAAATCTTGGGCATTGTTATATATTATGCTCTTCACTATTACAAAATACGCAAACAGTGGCCATTGAGTAAGCAACAACGAGTGATGTCCTACTGGGGTTAGTCTTTATGTTCTTGCCCACCTGAGAGCTCGGCGTATAGGTTGCCATAGCATAATCCACACTCTCTATGGTTCTGCAGCGTTGCTTCAAAAATGTGGCAATTTGTGACCATGACGGAACTAAATTTGCAAAGGCGGGATCCTCCAGCTTCTCTTCCCACTTCGCCTGCGTAACAGGATCCAGTTTTTGCAGTAGCACCTGAACCAGTTTACTTTTTTTCAGCACTGTATTCTTAAGCGCGCGCAACAGTTAGGCGAATAAAAGCACAAGCAGAGTGCAGAAAGCGAGAGCCAACGCGTCTGTATGTATGTGTATATATGCTTAGGTACACAGACTCCGCTTTACTGCAATTTACCGCACGACACATGCTTGTACATATGTATGTATGTAAGAGCGGTTTTTAAATGCTGCCGAAACTAATAACAACAAGCTCAACTTTAATTTTAATAATTTTATGTTACAATAAAATGTAAAAAGAATCACGTCGGGGTCACCAAAATGTTGGGCTAACAATCTTTTTTATTAGCACTTAATCGCGAGAAATTATGGTATTATAAAAACAAAGCCATTTGTAATAAATTCCTACAACAGCTTTATTTTATTTATATGCTTATAACGAGCGTAATTTAGTTATGCGAATAGGGCAAATTTTAACGGAGCGATCGATAAGAAATCCGATATAGCGAACATACGAGACGAGAGTGAGTTGCGGCGTCGCTAGCATTGATGCGCTAGCCGCTTAAGACAAAAGTGCAAAGCTAAAAGACCGCGATAAAAGAAATGGCGATGAGCGTAAAGCGAGAACCGCTAGATAGTTAACAGCTAATAATATTAAGCTATTTTATGATATGCGTGAAGCGCCAAAACAAACAAAATAGTTACATTGCTTGCCTCGCAGGGCAATATGTAACTGAAATGTTATGCAAACATAATTCTAAATTAATTTTTAGCTGCTGAACCTAACACATTTTACGATAAGCATCTGATCTGGACTTTCAACTTCTACTTTTAATACCCTTGCAGAAGGTATTATAATTTTGTCGTGAAATGTGTAACGCATAGAAGGAGACATCTCCGACCCCATAACGTATATATATATTCTTGATCAGTATCAACAGCCGAGTTGATATAGCCATGTCCGTCTGTCCGTCTGTCTGTTTCTATGCGAACTAGTCCCTCAGTTTTAAAGCTATCTTTATGAAACTTTGCAGAATTCCCTCTTTCCTTCGCAGTTCATATGTCAAAACCAGCTGGATCGGACCACTATATCATATAGCTGCCATAGGAACGATCGGTCGAAAAGTAGGCTCTTGTATGAAAAACATTTTTGTTTATAAAGATATCTTGACTTAACTCGGTATTTATTAGTTTTACTACGCTCGTCATATATATGCGAAATCCTATTAAGATCGGACAACTATATCATATAGCTGCCATAGGAACGATCGGTCGAAAATTAAGTTGTACTGAAAAGTTGTTTGTTTTTCACGATATCTTGACCAAACTCGGTATTTATTAGTTTTACTACGCTCCCCATTTATATGCAAAATCCTATTAAGATCGAAAAACTAAATCATATAGCTGCCATAGGAACGATCGGTCGAAAATTAAGTTTTTGTATGGCAAATTTGTATGTTTTTCAAGATATCTTGACTTAACTCGGAATTTATTAGTTTTACCACCAACTCGAAGAATACCAAGTTCATCCTGAAAGGGCAATAATGATGAGAGTATACTGGAACGAGCGACCACGCCTTTTAATTGCACGTTCTGTATATCATCCCATAGAGAACCCTTTTGAACATTTCGTAAAAGTATAAACGATCCGAAACGTATGTCGGAGATCAAAAGTCCGGGGCGCCGAATACGATGGATAAACTTGTACACATAGGCAAAAACTCGTTGAATGGCAGAAAACGAATTCACATATTTGCACCTTAATATGGCATCATCTGCAGGATCTGTGATGAGCAGCAACCTTTTGCGTAACTCCCGTATTGAGTTTTCAAGAAGACAAGATGTAGGCCAGCACTCTTGTGGACCAGTCAAAAATTCAGGACCACATGACCAAAGTTTTGGCTCTATAAGCTCGTTGGGAGTGGCCCCTCTAGAGAGAATGTCAGCTGGATTACTGGCTGTTGGAACATAATGCCACTGGGAACCCGACGGTGGAAGGTGGATAATTTGACATTGCTGAGAGTTTGGCAAAGTTCTTTCCAGGCAGTATTTAGAGAAGTTGGAAGACTCTCATCCCACTTCATGTTTTCCTTCCAAAGAAGCTGCATAAAGATCTTGGTCCTAACGATGACGTGTCCAATTAATCCTAGTGGATCGTAAAAACGAGCTATAGTAGACAGAACAGATCTCTTGCAAGGTTAAGGGTCTGATTAGCAGGCGTGAGGGAAAACATAAATTTATCTGTTGAAGGATCCCAAGCAAGGCCCAAAGTTTTGGTAATGTCGCTTCCATCACTAAATTTTAAAAACAAGTCCTTATCCTTATCAGGAAAATATTTTAGAACTGCAGAGTGACTCGAGCACTATTTTCTGAGTTCAAAGCTACCTTTACAGCCCTTTGATTGATTTAAGACGTCGATCGCCTCTTGGACCAATGCACCGCCAGATATAAGGTCATCTACATAGAAATCTCGGCGAAGAATTTTGACACCAATTGGAAATGAATGTTGCTCGTCGACTGCCAATTGCTGCAATGCTCGAACTGCATGAAAGGAATCTGGTTTCGTGCCTTACGTAACTGTGTCCAACTTATTTCAGAATCAGTAGAATTTCGCCACAAGATGCATTGTAGGTAGTTATCTGGGACCGTAACTCTGACCCAGCGATACATCTTTCCAATGTCTCCAGTAAGGGCAACACGAAACGTACGAAATGAAAATGTTAAACAGCTTTGGTTGTATGACGGGCCCAGCCATCAACACTCCATTCAGGGTACATCCAGTGATGGTGACAGCTGAAACATCAAAGACGACACGAAGTTTGGTGCTCGTGCTTTGTTCCTTCAGCACGCAATGATGAGGAAGAAAATATTTGCATAGACGTAACGACTCCGGAGGGACAAGAGTCATATGGCCGAGCTCCACATACGGTGCAACTTTCTCTCAAGCGATATTAATCTGCGAAATGCCTGTTGATAAGATTCACCTGATTGATCCAGACTGAGCTGGAGAGGGAGTCGCACGGAATTTGCTCCTGTTGGCAACCTTTCGAAATTCTTAACAAAATGCTCCTCGCAGTCAAGCTCTTCCATTGTTGCTTTAGCAATAGGCTCTGGGAAACTTTTCACTTCCCAAAATCGTTTAATTAACTCATCTGTTCGGCCATCGGACTCAGTTCGGGAATCAGACGATACACGATTGGCCAAGAGAGAGGTACCGCCTTGCTGGGAACCGCCACCTGAAACTATTCATCCAAGGCGTGTCTTCTGCTGAAGAGGCAATCCCGGTAGCAGTTTTATTTGCCCGACACACATTAGCTCGTAGAAAAGGGCAGCCCCAGGCGAATATTTCCAGGCACATTCCAATTAGTTGTATTAAGGGCGATACTTGGCTGGCGATCTGCTATAGTGGAAGCTACGATGGCTGTGATGATTGCAGAGTAATTTGACGTTTGAGATTGTAGATTGACGTTCACAGTGTATCCGTCAGTAGCGAAAGGAGCGTTTCCCAGGCCAGCAACTGCCGCTGAAGATGTTGTTGAGCTGTTGAGCGAATCGGGACGTAATTAAATGCAGCTGTGGCCCACCATCCCATACAGCGCGACACGGAACTAAAGTCCCAGACCGATTTTTAACTAGTACAATAGCAGTGGCCAGGAACAACATCGCTGCTGAGGCTGTGGGCAACAAGAGAGGTAGAGGCGGGGGCTGAAGAAGCTGCAGTAGGAGTGACAGAGTGAGGAATCGAAGGCAAAACGTCTAAATGCAGCAATGTATGGTGTTTGGAGCCACATGTGCGACAAGTTCCGGAATTTCATGTTCGTAAGTTTCCCTTTTAAGGCAGATGAGGCATATAGATAATCGTTTTGCTTCCCTGATATGCATCTCTGGACACAAATTGCCAAATCTTGGGCATTGTTATATATTATGCTCTTCACTATTACAAAATACGCAAACAGTGGCCATTGAGTAAGCAACAACGAGTGATGTCCTACTGGGGTTAGTCTTTATGTTCTTGCCCACCTGAGAGCTCGGCGTATAGGTTGCCATAGCATAATCCACACTCTCTATGGTTCTGCAGCGTTGCTTCAAAAATGTGGCAATTTGTGACCATGACGGAACTAAATTTGCAAAGGCGGGATCCTCCAGCTTCTCTTCCCACTTCGCCTGCGTAACAGGATCCAGTTTTTGCAGTAGCACCTGAACCAGTTTACTTTTTTTCAGCACTGTATTCTTAAGCGCGCGCAACAGTTAGGCGAATAAAAGCACAAGCAGAGTGCAGAAAGCGAGAGCCAACGCGTCTGTATGTATGTGTATATATGCTTAGGTACACAGACTCCGCTTTACTGCAATTTACCGCACGACACATGCTTGTACATATGTATGTATGTAAGAGCGGTTTTTAAATGCTGCCGAAACTAATAACAACAAGCTCAACTTTAATTTTAATAATTTTATGTTACAATAAAATGTAAAAAGAATCACGTCGGGGTCACCAAAATGTTGGGCTTACAATCTTTTTTATTAGCACTTAATCGCGAGAAATTATGGTATTATAAAAACAAAGCCATTTGTAATAAATTCCTACAACAGCTTTATTTTATTTATATGCTTATAACGAGCGTAATTTAGTTATGCGAATAGGGCAAATTTTAACGGAGCGATCGATAAGAAATCCGATATAGCGAACATACGAGACGAGAGTGAGTTGCGGCGTCGCTAGCATTGATGCGCTAGCCGCTTAAGACAAAAGTGCAAAGCTAAAAGACCGCGATAAAAGAAATGGCGATGAGCGTAAAGCGAGAACCGCTAGATAGTTAACAGCTAATAATATTAAGCTATTTTATGATATGCGTGAAGCGCCAAAACAAACAAAATAGTTACATTGCTTGCCTCGCAGGGCAATATGTAACTGAAATGTTATGCAAACATAATTCTAAATTAATTTTTAGCTGCTGAACCTAACACATTTTACGATAAGCATCTGATCTGGACTTTCAACTTCTACTTTTAATACCCTTGCAGAAGGTATTATAATTTTGTCGTGAAATGTGTAACGCATAGAAGGAGACATCTCCGACCCCATAACGTATATATATATTCTTGATCAGTATCAACAGCCGAGTTGATATAGCCATGTCCGTCTGTCCGTCTGTCTGTTTCTATGCGAACTAGTCCCTCAGTTTTAAAGCTATCTTTATGAAACTTTGCAGAATTCCCTCTTTCCTTCGCAGTTCATATGTCAAAACCAGCTGGATCGGACCACTATATCATATAGCTGCCATAGGAACGATCGGTCGAAAAGTAGGCTCTTGTATGAAAAACATTTTTGTTTATAAAGATATCTTGACTTAACTCGGTATTTATTAGTTTTACTACGCTCGTCATATATATGCGAAATCCTATTAAGATCGGACAACTATATCATATAGCTGCCATAGGAACGATCGGTCGAAAATTAAGTTGTACTGAAAAGTTGTTTGTTTTTCACGATATCTTGACCAAACTCGGTATTTATTAGTTTTACTACGCTCCCCATTTATATGCAAAATCCTATTAAGATCGAAAAACTAAATCATATAGCTGCCATAGGAACGATCGGTCGAAAATTAAGTTTTTGTATGGCAAATTTGTATGTTTTTCAAGATATCTTGACTTAACTCGGAATTTATTAGTTTTACTACGCTCCCCATATATATGCAAAATCCTATTAAGATCGGACAACTATATCATATAGCTGCCATAGGAACGACCGGTCGAAAATATAGTTGTTGTAAGAAAAATTTGTTCGTTTTTCACGATATCTTGACCAAACTCGGTATTTATTTGTTTTACCATGCTCCTTATAAAGATGCAAAAAATCCTATTAAAATCGCACCACTATATTATATAGCTGCCATATAGGAAGGATCGGTCGAAAATTAAGTGATTGTATGGAAAGCTTTTTGTTTTTCAAGACATCTTAACGATACTTTGTTAATTAACTGTCATTAACAAATTTCCCTGTGCTTCTTAGATACGGACAAAGCACTATGAGCATTATGAAAAGGTTAGGTCTGCAAGGGTATTAAATCTTCGGCGTGCCGAAGATAGCTCTTCCTTCTCGTTTTTTTTACGTTTGCGGTGGAATCAACCGTCTTTGTGTCTATAAGGGCCATAGTGGACAATGGTGTGTCATATATACTATCTGTTTTTGATATGATATTTGTTCTATCTGTTTTCATTTTTTGTAAGTGTAAGTTGGGAAAAAATTTTGTAATATTTATTAACTAACATATTTTTTCTGCCTATTTTGTCGTATGACTTTTTAGGTCATACTCTTTTTGACTCACACAACACAGTGGGAGTCATTACAAAATATAACATTCTTGGTATGGTATAGTTTAATATTATGGTGTATGAAGTAGTTCTTCTTCTGCTACTGTTGGCTGCTTCTTCTCGTCTAATTGGCTGCCTTGAAACGGTCAGCGATGCCGGTGCATGTCTTCGCACAGGTCGGGGCGTTGAGAGGTTCAGCGTAATCGTCAGGGCATCTCTTTGTCATCTTGGGTAGCGGTTTTTCTTCTGGTGGTTGTTAAGCTTTTAATAAATTTCTTATTGGGTGAGGAGTAGGCGTAACGGCTTTTGCTTTGTGCTTGCGCTCTTCCGCCTCTAGAAACTCTAGCTCATCGGCTAGTTTCCTGGCGTTTTCCCAAGTCGGGGGCTTTGGGTTAGTATATAAGACTTTACAAATCGGATTTGCGCTTCTTTATGCGCAGCCGTATGCCACCAAGATTTCTTGGTTTCATTTTCTTTCCTCAACTTCTTTGTTAGCCGTTTCTCTGGCTAGAAGTTGGCGCGCCCTGTACTCATCAAGAGTGATGCGAAAGGACATAACATGCAAGAGCCACACCGTACTCACTCAGAAATTTATTCTATTTTTGTTCTCCGCCACTGTGGTTGTTGTTGCTGCCGTTCTTGTTGGTGTTGTTTTCGTTTTTTTTTTTTTTTATTTGTCCAGAATATGGACTATTTGGTTGTTAGTTTTTGATATGTTCGTTCCCTCGTTGCGTGACCATGTCACAGTCGCCATGTAATAACCCTTTAGGTTTTTATAAATCATTAAAAGCACGTCAGTGCTTGTTCATGTTCATCTTTTAAATGTCTTTATTTCAATTTAAAGGTTCCTGCTTAGCCTTTGAGTACTTGTATATACTTATTCTGTTATTGGTTAACAGCTACAAAGAGAGGGAAAGTGAGTAGCTTGCATATGCCTGTGTTAGTGAGCATATATATGTTGCTCAAGGAATGCGCTCAGACGGAGAGGCTAGTGAAGCGCGCTGCGTAATATGATCTAGAGCCAATACATAAAGTGGCTCTGGGTTTGCTTAACGTATAATTGTTATTGTATGCAACAAATTGTCAGCATACTTTATATTTGACTGGAGGGTATTCATTTCAGGAATATACACACTACATCTGTCAGTCACGGCAATGAATTCGTTGAGTGCCATATTTTGGGTACTGGAAAATTTGAGACCCGCTGCGCGAGCAGTTAGAGGACCGGATACCGAAATTGTAGGACCCGTAGCGGGCACCTCTGAAGCAGTTGCTTGGGTAGCCTAACTTTTCTGAGAAAGGAGTGGGGACCCTTTTCGAGGATTGACGGCAGAGAGTCCTTTTTATCGGAGGGTGCGGAAGTAAAGTTGAACTTCTGTGCTGTGTTGACGGAACGGATAGTCGTTGTTTACTGCTTTTGTTGCTATCAATTGGCATAGTACGCCTCTAAAGAGCCTCGGACTTGGATGACAGCGGAGAAGCAGAGAGAATAATTGTTTAATGTATTCAAACAAATAACATACAATGGAACGATGGAATTGTTATAATTTTAATGTTGTGGTTGTAATTAATGTTGGGGGGAAAACAACACAATTTTCAACCAAATGAAATTAATTGGAACGATGGAATTGGAATAAGGTGGTTTTTATAAAAAACCAATTAAAAACAAAAAAACAAAAAAATATTTATTTATTTTAATTCATTAAGGGCTATTAATTGAACATTGGAATCGGTCCAATTTAGATGAAATTGTCAATTTTTTTATATGTATATTACGACAAGGACAAAAAGAAACAAAAACAAGTAAAAAGAATATTTATTTAGTTTTTTATTTTTTTTTATTAATGATATGAGATTAATTTGATACATTGCATGACAAATATATAATAAAAAATTATATTAATAAATGAAGGAAATAAAAACACACAAAAATATTGTATATATATATTTAAATATGTCGTCTAATGTGGGTGTGGATTTCCGAGTACAAATAATTTGTAACGACATAAGCCTAACGAGTACCTTACAACGGGTACCTTGGTGTTGTCACGTCTGGTACATTCGCTATTTTGTGTTGGCCTTTATTTTGTTTATTATATTATAAAACGAAATTAACCAATGCGGCAAAATCTTAGAGCCGGGGTCACTTTGTGCAGTTTTGGTACGTGTTTTTCTTATTGTTATGCTTTCTTAATTTGGAATACAATAATTTGTTTCAAGTGCTATTTGTGTTGGACGTATGTTTTATCACTTATATATGAATATATAGTGTGCAGCAGCAAATATGAATATGCAGCAATTTGGACAAAAAAGTATATGCAAGGTGGTCTTCCTTCTATTCTCCACAATGGCGTGAGGTTTTGAATTTGAAATTATCACAACTAGTAAACCCAAAATTATTCGTTTTATATGGCGTCAGGGCTATTTTTTTAATTTTTAGTGTTATTTGTTTATTTATGTATTAATGGTCGACAAAACGAGTATCTTCCTAATTATTCAATATATTATATAAACAATTATGAAAATTAAATGCTAAAAGCCTAGTTAGAGAACACAAATTTCTAATAGCATCACCGACCGATGGAGGTGTTTTATTTGCCAGTCCGGCCAGCTGTGCCCCTTTTCACAGCTAATTATGTCAGTGACGCTATTAGAGCCTACATCTAAGAAGAAAAAATGTTTCTTAAGTAAAATTAAAAATAATCTTAATATGCTATATTATTAAGAAACTACCATAAATAGGAGAAAAGGAAGTAAGAAGATTGTTAATAAAGTAAAGAAATGTATGCTAGATATATAGAGTGTAAAGTAGATAGGATAAAGAGATAGAATTGGGGAAGTAATGGCAAATCACCAACCCGGTGTGGGAAAATTTACAGCCTGTCCGGCAAGCTATGCCCCTGTTGATAGCTGGGAATGGTCAGTGACTTCCCGAAGGTATCCTGATATTAACGATTTTATTAGGGGTAGAGAAAGTTCGGAAGAGAAAACGTGATACAAACTACTGTAATTATTATATAGCACGCGAAAAGGATTTTGCATAGCGTAGTCTGTTGTGCACGTCGATAGGAATAAGGGGCGATAATTTCTAGTTGGTCCAGCCGGAACAGAGAATTGAAGACGCCCTAGCAGCAAATGAGAAATCTATATCGCCAACAACAAACGACGGAAGATTAAGAAACGACGGAAGATTAAAAAGAAGAAGCTACAAAACTTAGAAGCTTGGAAGCAGCCACAATACTGCATTGTAGCATTGTAGGAAATGCAGAAAACTTTGCGGAATGAACATTATGTGTTTTTTGTCTTTGTTAAATTTATTGTGAGACAATGTGCTCGTAATTATCTGGTATGTCTATCATGCATATTTTAAAAGTAAGTATCTATTATTTGATTTAATAGAGTTGATTTCCATAAATTGGTTATTATTTCCTGGTAATCATGAGTTTATTTCCTCCATCATCTTCAGTATTTATAATTGTTGATTGGAAGTAGATAAGGAATGTATGTTCTCCCTCAGGAAGTGACGTCACGTTTGTTTACATTTATTATCAAGGTCAAGTGAGTTTATGTTAACACTTGTGTGTGTGTACGTAATTGGATGCTCATGGGAAAGTGGGCGGGGGTGTTGTGTTTATATTTATGTGTGTGGGGGGCAGGGGTGTTATCTTTACATGTGTGTGTGTGTGTGTGTGTGTGTGTGTGTGTGTGTGTGTGTGTGTGTGTGTGTGTGTGTGTGTGTGTGTGTGTGTGTGTGTGTGTGTGTGTGTGTGTGTGTGTGTGTGTGTGTGTGTGTGTGTGTGTGTGTGTGTGTGTGCGTGTGTGTGCGGGTGTGTGTGTGTCTGTCTGTGTGCGCGTAAGTTAAAGCTCGTGGGGAAGGGGGTCGTGGGGTGTTGTTTCCATTTGTGTGTGGGAAGCAAGATCACATAGAGGAGGGGAGAGTGGGTTGGTGACGCGTGCGCAAAGCGGGAAAGAGGGTGCGGAAGGAAATTAGGGTGGACATGGGGAAAGGGACGGGGGTCTTATATTTCCATTTGTGTGTGGGAAACAAAATCACAAAGTGGAGAGGGGAGTGCGTTGGTGACGCGTGCGCACGACAGGAAAGGGGTTGAAGGGGAATTGGGTGGACAAGGAGAAAGGGGCGGGGGTGTTATGTTTCCATTTGTGTGTGGGGAGCAAGATCACATTTGTTTACGCTGGATGTGATTGGATGGGAAGCGGTAAGAGGGAATGGGGAGTGAGTTGGTGACGCATGCGCAGGCTGCTATGTTATCAGCGAGCTATAAAGCGGCGTGGTGCCGAGCGTATCGAGCTCTTTAGTGTGGGATACTAAAATGAAAGGAATATTATTTTTAAATAAAATTTATTAAGTCATCTGAAAGTTTTGAAGTTCAAAAGTCATTAACATCAAAATAAAAGCAAAATTCAAAAAATTACGTCAACATCAGCAAGCAATATTCAAAGTCCCGACGCTTTCGTGAGGTTTGTGGAGTTACTGTACCTCATAATCGCTGGGCGTAACATTTGCGAACAAATGATCATAAAAAAAGGGCCTTTTCCCTGTTGGATGATTATGTTAACTTTGTATCATCTGGATTTAAATACCGGATTAATACATATTTAAATAATAATGTTCTTAATAACGTAATGCTTCCTGAAGGAAACTCTTTTTGGCGGAACATATGAAGATAAATAATAATGTTGATAGTGAAGAATTTGAAATCATGACCAAATCCCATCAAACAGAAATGTGTGTCGTTACGATTTTTTCTGATTTGGAAGAAATATTCGTAAGCCACTTACATGATATGTTCAATGATGGATAAATTCCAAGCGGGAGATAGTGGTTGGACTCTCATAAAAATTTTACGTCTTGTAAAATCAATTATATAAGGAGTCCAGTTATTAAAATTGATGAGATATTCTCACTTAAACTTAATAATATGGAATTTCCGCTAAAGCTCAGACATTAAAATGGTTGAAGAACAACATACTAACATAAGTATAAATGTCTTTGGGTAAGATGGAGAAATTAACGAGATCATTGGACCGCTTTATTTAACTAAAGAAAACCGGGGAAAGCATATTGATCTGTTGCAATCCAACCACCAATGTAACTCCGGAAATGAAACAAGGAAAATGAAATTCACCACACTTACACTAACACAATGTAATATATATTCTTAAAATACAGCCAGACGAATAATAACCTGAGAGAACAAACGTTTTTTTCTTAAACCTCGAAAATATTTTGGTGCAGAGCAGAAACGCTTAACGTATGATTGTTATTGCATGCAACAAATTGTCGCATACTTTATATTTGACTGGAGGGTATTCATTTCAGAGAATATACACACTACATCTGTCAGTCACGGCAATGAATTCGTTGAGTGCCATATTTTGGGTACTGGAAAATTTGAGACCCGCTGCGCGAGCAGTTAGAGGACCGGATACCGAAATTGTAGGACCCGTAGCGGGCACTCTTGAAGCAGTTGCTTGGGTAGCTAACTTTTCTGAGAAAGGAGTAGGACCCTTTTCAGGATTGACGGCAGAGAGTCCTTTTTATCGGGAGGGTGCGGAAGTAAAGTTGAACTTCTGTGCTGTGTTGACGGAACGGAAAGTCGTTGTTTACTGCTTTTGTTGCTATCAATTGGCATAGTACGCCTCTAAAGAGACCTCGGACTTGGATGACAGCGGAGAAGCAGAGAGAATAATTGTTTAATGTATTCAAACAAATAACATACAATGGAACGATGGAATTGTTATAATTTTAATGTTGTGGTTGTAATTAATGTTGGGGGAAAACAACACAATTTTCAACCAAAATGAAATTAATTGGAACGATGGAATTGGAATAAGGTGGTTTTTATAAAAAAACCAATTAAAAACAAAAAAAAACAAAAAAAAATATTTATTTATTTTAATTCATTAAGGGCTATTAATTGAACATTGGAATCGGTCCAATTTAGATGAAATTGTCAATTTTTTTATATGTATATTACGACAAGGACAAAAAAGAAACAAAAACAAGTAAAAAGAATATTTATTTAGTTTTTTATTTTTTTTTTTATTAATGATATGAGATTAATTTGATACATTGCATGACAAATATATAATAAAAAATTATATTAATAAATGAAGGAAATAAAAACACACAAAAATATTGTATATATATATTTAAATATGTCGTCTAATGTGGGTGTGGATTTCCGAGTACAAATAATTTGTAACGACATAAGCCTAACGAGTACCTTACAACGGGTACCTTGGTGTTGTCACGTCTGGTACATTCGCTATTTTGTGTTGGACTTTATTTTGTTTATTATATTATAAAACGAAATTAACCAATGCGGCAAAATCTTAGAGCCGGGGGTCACTTTGTGCAGTTTTGGTACGTGTTTTTCTTATTGTTATGCTTTCTTAATTTGGAATACAATAATTTGTTTCAAGTGCTATTTGTGTTGGACGTATTTTTTATCACTTATATATGAATATATAGTGTGCAGCAGCAAATATGAATATGCAGCAATTTGGACAAAAAAGTATATGCAAGGGTGGTCTTCCTTCTATTCTCCACAATGGCGTGAGGTTTTGAATTTGAAATTATCACAACTAGTAAATCCAAAATTATTCGTTTTATATGGCGTCAGGGCTATTTTTTTTTTAATTTTTAGTGTTATTTGTTTATTTATGTATTAATGGTCGACAAAACGAGTATCTTCCTAATTATTCAATATATTATATAAACAATTATGAAAATTAAATGCTAAAAGCCTAGTTAGAGAACACAAATTTCTAATAGCATCACCGACCGATGGAGGTGTTTTATTTGCCAGTCCGGCCAGCTGTGCCCCTTTTCACAGCTAATTATGTCAGTGACGCTATTAGAGCCTACATCTAAGAAGAAAAAATGTTTCTTAAGTAAAATTAAAAATAATCTTAATATGCTATATTATTTAAGAAACTACCATAAATAGGAGAAAAGGAAGTAAGAAGATTGTTAATAAAGTAAAGAAATGTATGCTAGATATAAAGAGTGTAAAGTAGATAGGATAAAGAGATAGAATTGGGGAAGTAATGGCAAATCACCAACCCGGTGTGGGAAAATTTACAGCCTGTCCGGCAAGCTATGCCCCTGTTGATAGCTGGGAATGGTCAGTGACTTCCCGAAGGTATCCTGATATTAACGATTTTATTAGGGGTAGAGAAAGTTCGGAAGAGAAAACGTGATGCAAACTACTGTAATTATTACATAGCACGCGAAAAGGATTTTGCATAGCGTAGTCTGTTGTGCACGTCGATAGGAATAAGGGGCGATAATTTCTAGTTGGTCCAGCCGGAACAGAGAATTGAAGACGCCCTAGCAGCAAATGAGAATCTATATCGCCAACAACAAACGACGGAAGATTAAGAAACGACGGAAGATTAAAAAGAAGAAGCTACAAAACTTAGAAGCTTGGAAGCAGCTACAATACTGCATTGTAGCATTGTAGGAAATGCAAACTTTGCGGAATGAACATTATGTGTTTTTTGTCTTTGTTAAATTTATTGTGAGACAATGTGCTCGTAATTATCTGGTATGTCTATCATGCATATTTTAAAAAGTAAGTATCTATTATTTGATTTAATAGAGTTGATTTCCATAAATTGGTTATTATTTCCTGGTAATCATGAGTTTATTTCCTCCATCATCTTCAGTATTTATAATTGTTGATTGGAAGTAGATAAGGAATGTATGTTCTCCCTCAGGAAGTGACGTCACGTTTGTTTACATTTATTATCAAGGTCAAGTGAGTTTATGTTAACACTTGTGTGTGTGTACGTAATTGGATGCTCATGGGAAAGTGGGCGGGGGTGTTGTGTTTATATTTATGTGTGTGGGGGGCAGGGGTGTTATCTTTACATGTGTGTGTGTGTGTGTGTGTGTGTGTGTGTGTGTGTGTGTGTGTGTGTGTGTGTGTGTGTGTGTGTGTGTGTGTGTGTGTGTGTGTGTGTGTGTGTGTGTGTGTGTGTGTGTGTGGCGTGTGTGTGCGGGTGTGTGTGTGTCTGTCTGTGTGCGCGTAAGTTAAAGCTCGTGGGGAAGGGGGTCGTGGGGTGTTGTTTCCATTTGTGTGTGGGAAGCAAGATCACATAGAGGAGGGGAGAGTGGGTTGGTGACGCGTGCGCAAAACGGGAAGGGGTGCGGAAGGGAAATTAGGTGGACATGGGGAAAGGGACGGGGGTCTTATATTTCCATTTGTGTGTGGGAAACAAAATCACAAAGTGGAGAGGGGAGTGCGTTGGTGACGCGTGCGCACGACAGGAAAGGGGTTGAAGGGGAATTGGGTGGACAAGGAGAAAGGGGCGGGGGTGTTATGTTTCCATTTGTGTGTGGGGAGCAAGATCACATTTGTTTACGCTGGATGTGATTGGATGGGAAGCGGTAAGAGGAATGGGGAGTGAGTTGGTGACGCATGCGCAGGCTGCTATGTTATCAGCGAGCTATAAAGCGGCGTGGTGCCGAGCGTATCGAGCTCTTTAGTGTGGGATACTAAAATGAAAGGAATATTATTTTTAAATAAAATTTATTAAGTCATCTGAAAGTTTTGAAGTTCAAAAGTCATTAACATCAAAATAAAAGCAAAATTCAAAAAATTACGTCAACATCAGCAAAGCAATATTCAAAGTCCCGACGCTTTCGTGAGGTTTGTGGAGTTACTGTACCTCATAATCGCTGGGCGTAACATTTGCGAACAAATGATCATAAAAAAAGGGCCTTTTCCCTGTTGGATGATTATGTTAACTTTGTATCATCTGGATTTAAATACCGGATTAATACATATTTAAATAATAATGTTCTCAATAACGTAATGCTTCCTGAAGGAAACTCTTTTTGGCGGAACATATGAAGATAAATAATAATGTTGATAGTGAAGAATTTGAAATCATGACCAAATCCCATCAAACAGAAATGTGTGTCGTTACGATTTTTTCTGATTTGGAAGAAATATTCGTAAGCCACTTTGCCATGATATGTTCAATGATGGATAAATTCCAAGCGGGAGATAGTGGTTGGACTCTCATAAAAATTTTACGTCTTGTAAAATCAATTATATAAGGAGTCCAGTTATTAAAATTGATGAGATATTCTCACTTAAACTTAATAATATGGAATTTCCGCTAAAGCTCAGACATTAAAATGGTTAAAGAACAACATACTAACATAAGTATAAATGTCTTTGGGTTGGACCGCTTTATTTAACTAAAGAAAACCGGGGAAAGCATATTGATCTGTTGCAATCCAACCACCAATGTAACTCCGGAAATGAAACAAGGAAAATGAAATTCACCACACTTACACTAACACAATGTAATATATATTCTTAAAATACAGCCAGACGAATAATAACCTGAGAGAGAACAAACGTTTTTTCTTAAACCTCGAAAATATTTTTGGTGCAGAGCAGAAACGCTTAACGTATAATTGTTATTGTATGCAACAAATTGTCGCATACTTTATATTTGACTGGAGGGTATTAATTTCAGGAATATACACACTACATCTGTCAGTCACGGCAATGAATTCGTTGAGTGCCATATTTTGGGTACTGGAAAATTTGAGACCCGCTGCGCGAGCAGTTAGAGGACCGGATACCGAAATTGTAGGACCCGTAGCGGGCACCCTTGAAGCAGTTGCTTGGGTAGCTAACTTTTCTGAGAAAGGAGTGGGGACCCTTTTCAGGATTGACGGCAGAGAGTCCTTTTTATCGGAGGGTGCGGAAGTAAAGTTGAACTTCTGTGCTGTGTTGACGGAACGGAAAGTCGTTGTTTACTGCTTTTGTTGCTATCAATTGGCATAGTACGCCTCTAAAGAGCCTCGGACTTGGATGACAGCGGAGAAGCAGAGAGAATAATTGTTTAATGTATTCAAACAAATAACATACAATGGAACGATGGAATTGTTATAATTTTAATGTTGTGGTTGTAATTAATGTTGGGGGGAAAACAACACAATTTTCAACCAAATGAAATTAATTGGAACGATGGAATTGGAATAAGGTGGTTTTTATAAAAAACCAATTAAAAACAAAAAAAAACAAAAAAAAATATTTATTTATTTTAATTCATTAAGGGCTATTAATTGAACATTGGAATCGGTCCAATTTAGATGAAATTGTCAATTTTTTTATATGTATATTACGACAAGGACAAAAAGAAACAAAAACAAGTAAAAAGAATATTTATTTAGTTTTTTATTTTTTTTATTAATGATATGAGATTAATTTGATACATTGCATGACAAATATATAATAAAAAATTATATTAATAAATGAAGGAAATAAAAACACACAAAAATATTGTATATATATATTTAAATATGTCGTCTAATGTGGGTGTGGATTTCCGAGTACAAATAATTTGTAACGACATAAGCCTAACGAGTACCTTACAACGGGTACCTTGGTGTTGTCACGTCTGGTACATTCGCTATTTTGTGTTGGACTTTATTTTGTTTATTATATTATAAAACGAAATTAACCAATGCGGCAAAATCTTAGAGCCGGGGGTCACTTTGTGCAGTTTTGGTACGTGTTTTTTCTTATTGTTATGCTTTCTTAATTTGGAATACAATAATTTGTTTCAAGTGCTATTTGTGTTGGACGTATTTTTTATCACTTATATATGAATATATAGTGTGCAGCAGCAAATATGAATATGCAGCAATTTGGACAAAAAAGTATATGCAAGGGTGGTCTTCCTTCTATTCTCCACAATGGCGTGAGGTTTTGAATTTGAAATTATCACAACTAGTAAATCCAAAATTATTCGTTTTATATGGCGTCAGGGCTATTTTTTTTTTAATTTTTAGTGTTATTTGTTTATTTATGTATTAATGGTCGACAAAACGAGTATCTTCCTAATTATTCAATATATTATATAAACAATTATGAAAATTAAATGCTAAAAGCCTAGTTAGAGAACACAAATTTCTAATAGCATCACCGACCGATGGAGGTGTTTTATTTGCCAGTCCGGCCAGCTGTGCCCCTTTTCACAGCTAATTATGTCAGTGACGCTATTAGAGCCTACATCTAAGAAGAAAAAATGTTTCTTAAGTAAAATTAAAAATAATCTTAATATGCTATATTATTTAAGAAACTACCATAAATAGGAGAAAAGGAAGTTAGAAGATTGTTAATAAAGTAAAGAAATGTATGCTAGATATAAAGAGTGTAAAGTAGATAGGATAAAGAGATAGAATTGGGGAAGTAATGGCAAATCACCAACCCGGTGTGGGAAAATTTACAGCCTGTCCGGCAAGCTATGCCCCTGTTGATAGCTGGGAATGGTCAGTGACTTCCCGAAGGTATCCTGATATTAACGATTTTATTAGGGGTAGAGAAAGTTCGGAAGAGAAAACGTGATGCAAACTACTGTAATTATTACATAGCACGCGAAAAGGATTTTGCATAGCGTAGTCTGTTGTGCACGTCGATCGGAATAAGGGGCGATAATTTCTAGTTGGTCCAGCCGGAACAGAGAATTGAAGACGCCCTAGCAGCAAATGAGAATCTATATCGCCAACAACAAACGACGGAAGATTAAGAAACGACGGAAGATTAAAAAGAAGAAGCTACAAAACTTAGAAGCTTGGAAGCAGCCACAATACTGCATTGTAGCATTGTAGGAAATGCAGCAAACTTTGCGGAATGAACATTATGTGTTTTTTGTCTTTGTTAAATTTATTGTGAGACAATGTGCTCGTAATTATCTGGTATGTCTATCATGCATATTTTAAAAAGTAAGTATCTATTATTTGATTTAATAGAGTTGATTTCCAAAAATTGGTTATTATTTCCTGGTAATCATGAGTTTATTTCCTCCATCATCTTCAGTATTTATAATTGTTGATTGGAAGTAGATAAGGAATGTATGTTCTCCCTCAGGAAGTGACGTCACGTTTGTTTACATTTATTATCAAGGTCAAGTGAGTTTATGTTAACACTTGTGTGTGTGTACGTAATTGGATGCTCATGGGAAAGTGGGCGGGGGTGTTGTGTTTATATTTATGTGTGTGGGGGGCAGGGGTGTTATCTTTACATGTGTGTGTGTGTGTGTGTGTGTGTGTGTGTGTGTGTGTGTGTGTGTGTGTGTGTGTGTGTGTGTGTGTGTGTGTGTGTGTGTGTGCGTGTGTGTGTGCGGGTGTGTGTGTGTCTGTCTGTGTGCGCGTAAGTTAAAGCTCGTGGGGAAGGGGGTCGTGGGGTGTTGTTTCCATTTGTGTGTGGGAAGCAAGATCACATAGAGGAGGGGAGAGTGGGTTGGTGACGCGTGCGCAAAACGGGAAGGGGTGCGGAAGGGAAATTAGGACATGGGGAAAGGGACGGGGGTCTTATATTTCCATTTGTGTGTGGGAAACAAAATCACAAAGTGGAGAGGGGAGTGCGTTGGTGACGCGTGCGCACGACAGGAAAGGGGTTGAAGGGGAATTGGGTGGACAAGGAGAAAGGGGCGGGGTTGTTATGTTTCCATTTGTGTGTGGGGAGCAAGATCACATTTGTTACCGCTGGATGTGATTGGATGGGAAGCGGTAAGAGGGAATGGGGAGTGAGTTGGTGACGCATGCGCAGGCTGCTATGTTATCAGCGAGCTATAAAGCGGCGTGGTGCCGAGCGTATCGAGCTCTTTAGTGTGGGATACTAAAATGAAAGGAATATTATTTTTAAATAAAATTTATTAAGTCATCTGAAAGTTTTGAAGTTCAAAAGTCATTAACATCAAAATAAAAGCAAAATTCAAAAAATTACGTCAACATCAGCAAGCAATATTCAAAGTCCCGACGCTTTCGTGAGGTTTGTGGAGTTACTGTACCTCATAATCGCTGGGCGTAACATTTGCGAACAAATGATCATAAAAAAAGGTCCTTTTCCCTGTTGGATGATTATGTTAACTTTGTATCATCTGGATTTAAATACCGGATTAATACATATTTAAATAATAATGTTCTCAATAACGTAATGCTTCCTGAAGGAAACTCTTTTGGCGGAACATATGAAGATAAATAATAATGTTGATAGTGAAGAATTTGAAATCATGACCAAATCCCATCAAACAGAAATGTGTGTCGTTACGATTTTTTTCTGATTTGGAAGAAATATTCGTAAGCCACTTTGCCATGATATGTTCAATGATGGATAAATTCCAAGCGGGAGATAGTGGTTGGACTCTCATAAAAATTTTACGTCTTGTAAAATCAATTATATAAGGAGTCCAGTTATTAAAATTGATGAGATATTCTCACTTAAACTTAATAATATGGAATTTCCGCTAAAGCTCAGACATTAAAATGGTTGAAGAACAACATACTAACATAAGTATAAATGTCTTTGGGTAAGATGGAGAAATTAACGAGATCATTGGACCGCTTTATTTAACTAAAGAAAACCGGGGAAAGCATATTGATCTGTTGCAATCCAACCACCAATGTAACTCCGGAAATGAAACAAGGAAAATGAAATTCACCACACTTACACTAACACAATGTAATATATATTCTTAAAATACAGCCAGACGAATAATAACCTAAGAGAGAACAAACGTTTTTTTCTTAAACCTCGAAAATATTTTTGGTGCAGAGCAGAAACGCTCCCCCAACTATTCAGCAATTCGAACAAGTTTACCTGGAAAGCCTGCGGACGCCCTACTATTACATTTGGTCCATCGTGTCGGATCTCTTACAACAGCTAGTATATCCAGTTCGCCCCAGCAAGCATCGGTGGATATGCAATAGAAGTTTCCAGGAACAGCTACAAATTCAAGCTAGATAAGTAGCAGTGCACCTACCCCAACTTGTCCATTGTACACATTCCGGCAACTCCAGTCCGATTTATTAATATTTGTATGTCTAAACATATTTTTTCGCTTCAGATTGTCCGTGGTTAAAGCGAGGGGCAGTTTCATTCAAACTAACAAAAAAACGTTCAAATAAAATATTGTTCGTGGCCATAAGGGCATCTAAAAGAAATAAAACAGAAAGTGACTCCAAAGAAAGTCGCCATATTGGTGTATGTACATATGTATATATATATATGTACAAGTGCATATCAAAAAATTTAACCGATCGCCTTATTGATGTGTGCAAGTACATCAAGACATATCTGCACTCATAGGCTTTCGCTCCGTTGAATTATATGCGCTTCTCCATTCATCAAATAATCACATACCTAAATAAAAAATACACAATTCCGATTTCTATTTAGTTAATTAAAACCGAAACACTGTGCAAATTCACCTGCATGTATATATACACACACATCACATTCTATGTGTAACGTTTGTTATTTTTTTCTCCCCTAACGAAACAACCATTCGTAAAGTTCATCTGGAAGCCCTGCGGACGCCCTACTACAACATTTGGTCCTTCGAGCCGGATACTTCTACAACATCTAGCATATCCAGTTCGCCCCAGCAAGCATTGGTGGATCTGCAATAAACGGTTCCAGGAACAGCTACAAATTCAAACAACATAAGTAGCAGTGCACCTACCTCAACTCGTCCATTGCCAAATTTCCGGCAATTCCAGTCCGATTTATTCATATTTGTGTGTCTGAACATATTTTTTTCGCTTCACATTGTCCGTGGTTAAAGCGTATTAAAGCGTATTTAAAAAATCAAAAAAAAAAACCTCAAATAAAATATTGCTCATGGCCATAAGGGCGTCTAAAAAAAGACAGATATTAAAAGAAATAAAACAGAAAGTGACTCCAAAAAAAGGTCGCCATATTGGTGCATACCCAAAAATTGAACCGATCGCTATATTGATGTACGCAAGTACATCAAGACATATATGCACACATAGGCTTTCGCTCCGTTGAACAAAAAGTGTATGCGCTTCTCCATTCTAGACTTCACTAAATAATCACATACCTAAATATAAAAAAAACACACAATTCTGATTGGTATTTAGTTAATTAAAACCACACTGTGCAAATTTGCCTGCATGTATACACACACACGCACATCATATTATATTTGTATCGTTTGTTATTTTTCCTCCACAGCAGCTTCAAGATCAATTTAAATATTTCTTTTAACAAATTAATTGGCAAGTGCAAAAAGTAAACAAACATAAGGGTTGTAAAGTATCAAGATCGGTTTTCGATAAACTGATTCTGAGCAACTTTTCTATTTTTGTATGTTTCCACTTTGCCATTGAACTGAGTTAACTTAATAAAATACAAACATATGCATTATTTTTTCCATATGCTTATAAAAATTTATAAATAACTAGGTGCTTTTACCCGGCGTTGCACGGGTAATACTCCATCTCAAAACAAACTTACTAATGTAACTCGAAGTTTCACGACCATAACTATATTTTAGAACTAATTATCTGATGTTACCCGAAGTTTCGCTGTCAAAACGTTCTTTACGATCCAAAATGTTGCCAAATATTTCTGATAAGATTGATTATTTCGCCTTCTCACATTTAGCTCACTCCAAACACAATTGTGCATCTCAAAACAAACTTACTAATGTAACTCGAAGTTTCACGACCATAACTATATTTTAGAACTAATTATCTGATGTTACCCGAAGTTTCGCTGTCAAAACGTTCTTTACCATCTAAAAAGTTGCCAAATATTTCTGATAAGATTGATTATTTCGCCTTCTCACATTTAGCTCACTCCAAACACAATTGTGCTGGGGCTACCCAGAGGACACTTGGTCTGTTTTAAGAGACCGGAAGTATGTGAGCTAGAATCGCTCGAAAATAAAATAATTTTACTTCAATACTCAAGACGATTCCATCCTCCATCCCCCCACATATAATTTATTTATCTTAATGGGCATAAAAGTTCCCTTTACTTTTTTAGAACTTCTATATTAGAAAAAAGATTATTCTAAAACTATTCTAAAGACAATCTGTCCCTTCTTTAAAAACTTCTTTAAAATAAACTTAAAACTACATGGGATTAAAACGTTAATCTGTTCAACTTAAATTTGTTTTTTGTAATTTTTTTTATTTACAATCTATTGAAAAAAAAAGGAGTATATATGAATAAAAAATTCAAAATATATATCAAAAGATTCTAGACAATTTCATCATGGTTACGTTAAAGTTCCCCAATTTATTTAAGAACTCCCTTGTTACAAAAATTAAAGTTCCCTTTAGAACTTCTTTGACTTAAAATATAATTATTTTTAACTCATTAAAAATATAAATTTTCCCAAACGAAATTTATATCTTCTAACAGTTTACACAAAACTGATAGGCTTGCTAGATTTATTTTTATTATGACTTTTAATTTGCAATCTATCTGGAAAATGAGTAATTTTAGATACATCAATTAAAGTTCCCTCTAGAACTTCTTTAGTCCATAAAACTATGCTTAAATTTTTAAACTATTTAATCGTCAAAATTTAATTTGAACTCATTAAAAATACAAATTTTCCTAAATGCAGTTTATATCTAAACGTTTTGACTAAAATTATGGGCTTGCTACATTTGTTACTATATTTTTTAACTTACAGATAGATCTGAAAAATGAGTAAATTTAAAAGACAGAAAATTAAAAATATTTTTTAAACGACGTTAAAGTTCTCCATATTATTTTAGAACTCCATTGTCACTTAAATTTTTTAGAGTTTATTTTGCCTAAATAAAACTATGCTTAAATTATTCAACTATTGTTGGAAAATTATTTTGTGAACTGTTTTTTTCCTACGGACAGAAACAAAAACAACCTATGCCTAACTCAAAACAATACTATAAAACCAGTTATTACGTTAAAGTTCTTCATTTCATTTAAGAACTTCATTGTAAACAACATTTGCAGATTTACCAAGAGGTGCTAAAATGATAAGGTTGCTAGCTGAGCTTACTCTAGAACAGGCTACATAAAACTGTCCATGAGTAAAGCAATCTTCTGTAAGATCTAACCCAGCTAGCTTTAAAGTCTGACCTTGCGATTTGCTAATTGTAATTGCGCAGCAGACTTTTAAGGGAAATTGAAGTCTCTTAAACTGAAAAGGAAGATCTGATGGTATAAGCGGGATCCTTGGTAAAAATACCGATTCTCCTTTGGCACATCCAGTCACCACGGTAGCCTCAATGACATTTTTATGAAGAGCTTTCACTTGCAGTCGAGTACCATTGCATAATTTTGGTGGATTTAGATTCCGCAATAACATTATAGGTGCACCGACTTTAAGAGTTAGAATATGCGGTGGAGCTCCTGCTGGGTTCAACGTATTAAGAAACTCAACGGGGTAGTGAACTGCGTCATCGATATTTGTAACAGAATCGATAGACCTATATTGAATTCGATCGCCATCAAGTGATTTAAGTAGCAAGTCATTAATATAGGCGGCTCTTTCATTTTTTGCAGTTAAAATTGCTCGTTCCGATAACCAATTTGGCGGTTTTGCCAATATGCTGGAAACATTCGGGTACACAATTGTGATAAGCTCTTCAAGAGTCGTTACGACACTACCTAAACATGATGGGATATCAATTTTTCCTTCAACAGTGGGATATGTACCATCTCCTATTTTAAGTAATACTTCTGCAAAAATACCAGTTGAAGCATTACTATTCAAGTGAACACGCATATTTTTCCTTAATGCAAGTTTTTGAATTTGAGGCCACAAAAATGAGGATTTTAGGCATGACTTTATTTCATCAGCTCTTGTTCCCCTAGGTATTACAGGATGTCTTTGACGAAAGTCTCCAGCTAAAAGAACGGTTATGCCTCCCATAAGGAAGTCATTATCTCGCAAATCCTTTAGTGTTCTGTTCAGAGCTTCAAAGCCACCTTTATGAGCCATGGTGCACTCATCCCAAACAATAAGGCTGCAATCTTTGAGTACCTTGGCAAAATTAGATTGCTTTGAAATAGAACATTGAGGTAACTCTGCATTTATTAAATTAAATGGAAGTTTGAATGCAGAGTGTGCTGTTCGACCCCCATTAAGCAATGTGGCAGCTATACCTGAGGAAGCTACAGCAATTGCTATTTTCTGACTTTGTCTTACTTTAGCTAACAACAAATTTAGTAAAAATGTTTTACCTGTACCACCAGGGGCGTCCAAAAAAATATTTTTCCTCTATCTGTTTGAACGCTTTTCAAAATAATATCGTATACGCTTATCTGTTTGTAATTCAGGAGAGGCTCGTTATCTATAACAATTTCATTTAAAATGTTATTATCATAACTAATTTCCCGAAGATCATCTCTATTCTGCAGGATTTCTATGGATCTACATGGGTTAGGCAGCCCGTATGCCGTCAAACATTGTCCTCCTAAGGACAACACCATGTCTTCAAGATATATCAGACAGTTTAATTTTTTCATAACTGCATCTACATTAGGACCAGCTATGAGTTTCATTTCATTAATAATGTCTTCTGAAAGGCTTTCTTTATATTTGTTCCACAAACTTAAGGCATCGGATACTTGACAAAATACCAAAATGGTTGCAAAAAGTTCGCGCAATTTAAACGGAACTTGACACAGAACAGCTTTTGCCATTGTAGAGTCCCAATAACTATCGTTTTCAAGTAAGCCCAAAGCTTTGAAAGCTAATTGAAACGATTCATAAATAGTTCCATTGACAGTTTTTAGATACGAATATGAGGTTGGCCCTCGTACCTCATGGAGTAAAATTCTCAAGTAATAACATTCACCCTTCCCAAAGCTTGATCTTTTTTAACTGCACGAAAGTGAACTACTTCACTTCCCCGTTTCCTTCTTTCAAACTTATTCTTATTCCACGTGTAATAAGAAGGAACTTCCACATACAACAGTGTTTTCGCAAATTCGTCTTTTGTGCAAAGTTCAAAAAATGCTAGAAGGGTTGTGTGGGATGGGTTACTAAGCTTTTCCCGAATTTGATTTGAATTGGTTGGGTTGAAGTAAATGCGCTGCCCATTTTCTAAGTGTACAGCCAAGTGCGTAACAGTCGGAAACCTCTCATGTATGGGAAATGCGAGAATTCTCCATACTGCTTCTGAACTGCTAATATATCTACCACTTTCATACATTTTAACCTCATCTTTCTGATTTTCAAGCGTAAAAGATGCTTGATCACTACCCTTATTTACATATTTGCATATGTATTTTATTGACTTAACAGAACTGCAGTACTCAATATTTATATGGGCCTCAAATGTGCGTAAGAGAACACTATTATAGGGCACAACCCAACGGTTATCTAGAATTTTTCCATTAATTTCAACAGTAAAGCCACCATCTTGTGGAGCTCTTCGCCGGTATTGAGGATAACCCTCATTTCCTGTGATAGTTTCACTAAGCAACTGTCGAGGAAATCTTTTTGTAAATTTGCCTTCTTCATACAGGGTGATTTAAGGTTCATTGTACCGCATGGCCCATGAACCATGTTAGCCTTGACTATTTCAAACAATAGTTGATCGTTTTGATGATCTGGAATTTCTGCACAGATAATACCATAAATTTGATCGGGCATAATATGTTTTTCTAACCATAGCGAAATGTGAATATGTGGTAGACCACGCTTTTGCCACTCCACAGAGTACATAAAACACTGAACTTTACCAAACAAATTGCCTTTTGTTAACAAAGACATTAAAGCTTTTACTTTTAAGTGAAAGACTCTAGCAAAAATGTCATGGCGATCATGCGTTTTTTGCCCTGGCATCAAAACATCTGCAATATCTTTCCATTTAGGGTTGCAAGCAAATGTAATGAAAAGATCAGGACGCCCGTGGTGTCGAACATACGTCATTGCGTCCTGAGTTTTCTCATGCATGTATTTGCCGACCCAGAACTACTAACTGACCAATCTGAAAAGCATCCACATCTTGCCTGCCAATAGCATCTTGAAGGTGTATATAACTATCTGCCCTGAGTTGTGCTTGGTTGTTTCGTATGAAATTTAGTCCTTCAGTTTCAATTTTTGCATACATGTCAACTAAAAACTGACTGAATAGAGATCGGCAATAAAGTAAATGATTGGCCTGAGATTTCCGAATCATTATTCTGTATGTGTAAAAACTAATTGCTGAAACAGTTTTTTTCAGAGGCAATTTTGTGAGGGGATCACGTTGAGATATGCCAACGGAATATCCATCCTCTCCACGACAAAAAAGAAGTAGATATTGCAATGCATCATAGGGACGGTGAACTTCACTAATGCGTTGCAATTTATTATTATGGCTTTCCACAATAATATCTCGCTTCTCAAACTGCTGACCAACTATTAGAAGAGCTACTTCACTTACGGTGGGGGGATTCATACGTCCTTTATGCAAATCAGTTATTTTTTTATTGGCTTGAATAACCATTTTAAAATCAGTACACTTGCTGGGAATTTTATCAAATGAACTTTTAAAATTTTTAACGTAAGAGTTAAAATTGTGCAACATTGATTGAAGTGATTTCACTAAACCTAATCTCACATCTGCTATGTTTTTGCATCTAAGTTGCGCTTCCCTGTCATCCTCACCAACAAAATAAATTTGTAAAATTGGGGATCTTGTTCAAGGCCTGGCAAAATACTACCAACTAAATGGTACACTTGACCTTGCACCTTAAATGTAGGCATAAAGCCGGTGTCTGGAATTCTGTTGCATCCAAATGATGTCATTTGAAAACAGCTATTATATTTTCTTATGCGGTCTATAAAATGAGTGTACTCAGGGTGATCACCCTTTAATAAGCTGTTAAGAGGTTCTGGAAAAAGCTCGAAAGAAGGAAGTTGAACTTTACCAGATTTGCAGCACAGTCCCTGCGATTCATTTTTCCATTTTAGCGCATCACAAAACTTACATTTATAGCTCATGGAACCAAGTACAACAGTTTTGTCTGCGTTATATGCTATTTGGGAATCGTACGTAAGGCCAGACTTTCCATAGGCGCAATCGTCTTTCCGATCGTGCGTTAGGATGGCTCTGTTCGTGACGATTAACAGCTTTTCGGTGGACATCAGGGTTAAGAGTCTGATATAATCTGACCGCAGCTTGGTGCACCTCAGGATTCTCAGCCTGATATTTTAAAGCTGAAGCTCGGTGCACCTCAGGATTCTCAGCCTGATATTTTAAAGCTGATGCTCGGTGCACCTCCGGATTTTCTGCCTGGTATTGTGAAGCAGCAACTCGGTGCACCTCAGGATTCTCAGCCTGATATTTTAAAGCTGAAGCTCGGTGCACCTCCGGATTTTCTGCCTGGTATTGTGAAGCAGCAACTCGGTGCACCTCAGGATTCTCAGCCTGATATTTTAAAGCTGAAGCTCGGTGCACCTCAGGATTCTCAGCCTGATATTTTAAAGCTGATGCTCGGTGCACCTCCGGATTTTCTGCCTGGTATTGTGAAGCAGCAACTCGGTGCACCTCAGCATTCTCAGCCTGATATTTTACAGCTGAAGCTCGGTGCACCTCCGGATTTTCTGTCTGGTATTGTGAAGCAGCAACTCGGTGCACCTCAGGATTCTCAGCCTGATATTTTACAGCTGAAGCTCGGTGCACCTCCGGATTTTCTGCCTGGTATTGTGAAGCAGCAACTCGGTGCACCTCAGGATTCTCAGCCTGATATTTTAAAGCTGAAGCTCGGTGCACCTGAGGATGCTCAGCCTGATATTTTTTAACTGCAGCTCGATGCACTTCAGGCTGAGAAGCCTGATATTGTTTTATAATATGCTCAACGCGATATTTTTTGGCTGCTCTTTCCTAATTCTATCAGAAAATCGAGTTCTTTTACTCACAGCTTTCTCTCTAACATTTGCGTTCGAATTATTTTCAGAACCAGAATCTATATTGAACAAAGTATAAGACGGAATATACACATAAAAATGGCCATTTGAAAGGTCCCCCGTAAAACGCAATCCAGTCGAAAACTGGGTTTGCTTCTGAGCCACATTTCATTAAAAATTGTTGGTTATGATACACTTCAAAAAGCAGACCATACATTTGCCCAGCTGCATATAATTCACACGTGCTACCATATGTATGGGGCTGTAACATATTTTTCAAAAAGTGTGAAACACCCCTCAAATGAATTTGAACAAAGATCTTTGAAAATAAGTGTGGGGCCGTTCGGATGGTAAACAAAAAACTTTCATACAACCGTTTTCCGCCAATTTATCACTGTTGCGGGTGGAATTTTCCAAATCGCTGAAATACGTATTTATTAAGTTCTTATTAAGAGCTTTGAAAATAAGTTTGAAGCAAATCGGACACAACTTAAAACTTCGCCCAAAAAATTTTTAAATCGCATTCCCCCCGAAGAAGTTTGAATTCTGCGAAAAGTGTGAAACACGTATCAAATGATTTTTCTTATAGATCTCTGGCAATGAATTTGAGCGCAAAACTTCACCCACCAAATCTTTGACCTCCATTTGCACCAAGGAGGGATGGATTTTTCAAAAAGTGTGAAACACCCCTCAAATGAATTTGAACAAAGATCTTTAAAAATAAGTTTGAGTCCGATCGGATGGTAAACATAAAAGTTACATACAAACGTTTTTCGCGATTTTTCCACACTTGCGGGTGGAATTTCCCGAAACCCCGTCTTAACGTGCACCTACATCACATAAGGTAGCTAAAGTGAAAATTTCAGCTACCTAGCTCTTACGGTTTGGGCTGTGCGTTGATCACCAATCAGTCAGTCAGTCAGTCAGTCAGTCAGTCAGTCAGTCAGTCAGTCAGGACAAACAGTTTTATATATAGAGATAACAATAAGTTAAGAAGGTTTCACTTAAAATAACAAATTATTTAAAATAATATGTTAAAAAATTTCCATTGAGCTGCGTTTAGAATAAACGTGCTTCTTCTTGAGCTCATCAATTAATAAGCAATAAGCATCAATTTTTTTTGCGCGATCCGTTTCCACTACACGGCCGCCTTGTCAAAAGAGAATTAATCCGTTTCTCTGGTGTTTTAATAAAAAAAATAATTAGATTTTTTTCTTAAGTAAAGAAACTAAATAATCATAAATTTAGTAAATTATTTGTAAAATAATTAATTTAGCAAAATTTTCCGATTTCGTTGGACTCAATAGTGCACACCATTTCGGTCAATCCGTTTTATTCTAATAACTCGATTACATCGTTTCTGTGCCATTTCTCATTCCGTTTTCGCTCGGCTGATTCAAATTGTTTGTATTTGATCACATCTCAACCGATTGTTACAATTTTTGGCTCTGTGAAGAGCCTAGTATGCCAATCGGCGGTGATCAAAACAGCCACAGACGACTCACAGCACCGTCCGATAAGGAATCAAAGTGACCTTTAACCTCACACTTAGAGCGGTTTTCGGGAAACTCAAGGTCGAATGTACCAGCACAACCGTCTCCAAGCCTGTGAGTCCGATTCCAACAACAGATATTACCCCAAAAATTACCCGTTCGACTACGCAAAAAATGCAGACGTCAAGCGAAATGGCACTGAACCGCTTCGTTTCGATAACTGACCGACTAGGCCAGTTTGAAGTGAAGATCAATGACGCAACGTGTCACTGTTCACTCTCCAAGTCCGACGAGATCAGAGTAAGACCTTATGGGAAATGGTAGAAACGAGTACGAGTTATGCTCCAAAGCTCTCAACCAAGGCGCCTGCAGCAACAGTGACCTGGTGGCTATGCAAGCCAAATATGATTACTCGTACTCCGTTTACGAGCGGTGTGCGGCTTAACTAAGTGAGAAAATAGAAAGAGCCACTGCCTTAAATAGACAAGCTGAGCAAGGTGAGCACCGAAAATTGGGATTGTCTGCTTATTTTCTTGTGCTCCTCCAAATTGCCTAAGCTTACGTTGTTATTATGGGAACAATCGCTCCACGATAAGGCAGAGATACCTCAATGGTCCGAGATGAATTCATTTCTGATCGACCGATATCGCACCTTGGAGGCGATAGAGGATGTACGACCAACCGCACATACGCCACCCCAGTCCAAACCCACAAGAAAACAGTCCAACCACCTGAGAACCTTCGAGGCAACAGTGACTACAAAGTCACAGCACTGCAAATTGTGTCAGAAGGAAAACCATCCCGTGCGTCTATGCCCACGTATTCTAAGAATGTCCGTACCCGAGAGAGTTTCCGTCATTAAGCAACAAAAGTTGTGCTTAAACTGCTTCGCCACACATCACCAATTGAAAAATTGCACTAGTGCACATAGTTGTTTTACGTGCAAGGAACGTCACAACAGCTGCTCTACCGTGACAGACCCCAGGTGCTCTCCGCTTCCACAACACCAATAATTTTGAACCCTCAGTCCACTTCAACTTCTACCAAAGCTACCGTTCAAAACTACTTTTCTGCAAATTCACATGGTGTTTTCTTCGGCACGGCTGTCGTCCAAGTGTGTCATTTGGGCACAAAGTATACAGCTCGGGCATTAATCGACTCTGGGTCTGAAGCGACCTTTATTTCAGAGCGATTGTTCAAAAGGTTGAACTTCATTATCAACCCGTCGACGCACAGGTCTCCGGTTTGAATCAAGCTATTTCGGCTCAACCTCAAAAACTTTGTCATTTTAATATTGGCTCTCCGATAAAGCCAAGGGTTCACCTTGAAACCTCCGATTAAATAATTCGTTCGCCAATAATAGGCCGTACTCACTGTAAGTTATATTCAGACTTGTCACTCACTGTTCCATCGGTGCAGGTTCGTTGGGCCCATCGAAAGTGCAGTTGGTGTGGTGCTTTAAAGCTTTCGGTAGCTGTGTATGAATAAAATTATTTAAACGGAAATCGCTGCTACGGGTAACGCTACTATGTACTCACAGGAAATTCGTATATTAAGGTTACGTTAAAACAATAAAGAAAGCAAAGAAAAAAACTAAAATCTAAGAATCCAAACTCAGATTGGCTGGCCTCCAGACAACATCAAATAGCTGCTAATCCTATGCGGCTTGACGAAGGATAATTCCAACAAGAACGCATGCGCGCGAGGTACCGAACGAGCTAGACTATTCGATTGCGGCTAACTCTATTTCGTTTCCAGATAAAGACTTCTCTTTCACTCCTTTGTGTAACACCTACGCTTCACGCTATCAAGCGCGGCAATACTCTGCTGAGTAAGATAAGGTATGCAAGACACAACTCGGTTCTTTTAAGCATTAGACAAATATATAGCGATGAAAAGGGCCGGTGTTAGCTTTAAGATGAGCCAACTGCGCCTTAGACGGTGTGAACTGGAGCTTAACTAATTCGGGGCGGTGGTTGAGTATGGGGCTCTTTCGGCCGGTCGCCGAATTATGTTTAAAGTTTAGAGCGCGGGGGCGCCGTACGCAGACCGGCCGATATCTGGGCTTGGTGGCCGCTGCTAACGCTCCCTGTTCCAACACTATGTCGCGTTCGCGAATACTTCTTAACCAAATACGTTTGTCTTCAATTTTGATTATAACCGAAAAAGTTTAGCACGTGTAATCTTAGCAATGTTAATTAGAAAAATGAGCAGACGATATGACTCAGTTGCGTCTGTTCGATTTCACAGCTCAAGAAAAAGTGAACGGGGGCGACCTCGTGGATTGCTCACTTTGGCTAGGCAACTACTGTGCAACGCCACCTACTTTTGTCGCTTGTGATATTTAACGGAACTATGGCGTGATTTCTTCTCTTATTCTTTGATGCCGTTTCTTGTCGCTTTATGCATAAGGTGCGAAAGTGACGCGAGGAGATGCAACTAACACAACAGCCGAGGCGTGGGAGCGAGACGACATTAGGCTGACCACCTCGAGAGATAGTACTCTACTTTAGTTGCTGGGTATACACGACTTACTATTAAAAGTTTAATTTTTCAAACTTACTGGTCCCCCAATTATCAACCATTAAAACAAGTAGGTTACCTGGAAGCCCTGCGCACTCCCTACTACAACAATTACTGGCCCCCAGACCTTACAGGCCCCGTTTCTAAGACCAGAGCCAAATCTGTCGCATCTTTTTCGACTCAAGTCTCGCTGAATCCAAATGCGAGCTTGGATAAACTGCTCACTAAATTTTGGGAGGTGGAGGATATTCCAGTAAAGCTGGAAAAGGAATCCGACCTGTTTTGTGAGCGCAACTTTCAAAAAACCACTAAAAAGGTTAAAAACGGCAGATACTTGGTCACACTGCCATTCAAGAATTCCGATCACATCCAGTTAGGCCATTCAAGGTCCATCGCACTAGCTCAATTTTTACGAAATGAGAATCATATGGCAAAAAATGTCCCCCTTAAGGAGCAGTACGATGCGGTGATCCAGGAATATCAGGACTTAAGTCACATGCGACAAGTCCCTCCAAGCAATGGTTCGGATAACTTTTATCTACCACACCATGCTGTTCACAAGCCTGACAGCCCCACGACCAAGCTCCGCGTAGTATTTAACGCCTCCCACCCGTCATCGAATGGTAAAAGTCTGAACGATGTGCTACATGCAGGGCCCGTTCTGCAATCCGACTTAACCATTCAAATTCTAAGATGGCGCTTCTTCCGATACGCTTCCGATTTCACGAAAATATATCGGCAGATACTTGGGCATCCCAAACACACGCCCTATCAGAGAATTCTGTTCCGAACAAAGGACAACGAGCTTCGTGACTTCGAGCTCAGCACAGTCACGTTTGGAGTTAACTGTGCCCCCTTTTTGGCAATCCGGGTACAACATCAGTTATCTGATGACGTTCGTTCGCTCTATCCCTTAGCAAGTCACATTATCGCAAACAATATGTATGTCGACGATGTTCTAGCGGGAGCCCATTTCAAATCAACAGCAGGTCAAGCAATTGCAGAACTCCGCAAAGCCCTCGAGTCTGCCGGGTTCCCCTTGAGAAAATGGACATCCAATGAAAAGGACTTACTAAGAGCGATTCCCAAGGACTACTTGCTTCGCGCCGACTTCTTAGAGATCGAGGAGGCCTGTTCGGCAAAGACTCTCAGATGAATTCTTTTTCGCTCCATCCGAGCTAACAACCAAGCAGTCCGTCTCCAAACGTGCAGTCCTTTCACAGTATCCCAAACTGTTTGATCCAGCAGGTTGGCTGGGTCCAGTCAGTTGTTCAGGCAAAAATATTCATGCAAGAGCTCTGGCTTCAAGAACTGGGCGGGGACGATCCGCTACCTGAGAGTCTTCTCAGTAAGAGGAACTTATTTCTGCAAGAGTATCCGGGCCTCAGTGCGATTCGCATCCCTAGATGGGTCGAATTTCGCCCACAGGGGACTATTCAATACCATGGGTTTTGTGACGCTTCGCAGCGCACATATGGGGCCGCCATTTACGTGCGCACTGAGATACAAGATGGCATCTCAGTACATCTAACAGCCAAAACGAGGGTCGCTCCGGTCAAGACGGTATCCTTGCCACGAACAGAGCTGTGCGGAGCAGCCCTTCTGTCCGAGTTATCCGCAGGCCCCTTCGATGTTAAACATTACACAGGTCGTGCCTGCCTTATTACAAAAGGCTACGTGTGCGTCTTTGTGTGCTTCAGCACCAAAGCCATCCACCAAGTAGCTACATCTGACCTGACCACAGAAAAATTCCTAGCGGCATTTGCGAGATTTGTGGCACGACGGGGTGCCCAAGTCAAATGCATTCCGACAACGGCAAAACCTTCGTCGGAACGGCCAAAGTTCTTTCGAGCGGTTTTGTGGAAACGCTTAAGACGCAACTCCAGGCCACTTAGTCTCCAGAAACTGTCCTGGCACTTCAACCCTCCTAGTGCACCGCATATGGGCGGCCTGTGGGAGGCAGGTGTAAAGAGTTTCAAAAATCTATTTTATAAGTCTACATCGAACTCAAATACACCTTCGAAGAGCGTTCCACGCTCCTATCCAAAGTTGAAGCATGCCTGAATTTAAGACCGATACCTCCGGAAGATCCTACTGATCTCTTAGCTCTGACTCCCAGTAATTTTCTAATCGGGGGTCCTCTACTTTCCGCCACAGAGCCAGAGATCAAGCAAAAAACGCCATGTCCACCATCAACCACTGGCAGCGCTTGAAGGCTTTGCAACAGCAGTTCTGTCTCCGTTGGAAACATGAGTATCTTTTAGAATTACACAAAAGAAACAAATGGCAAACTCCAACGCGAGATTTACAACGGGACGATCTAGTCATTATTAAAGAAGATAATCTTCCAGTTAATGACTGGCGTCTAGGTCGAATCCAAACGACCTATCCTGGCGACGACCAAAGAGTCCGAGTGGTCGACGTGTTAACAGCTCGAGGTGTCTCCAAGAGAACTATCTCTAAGCTGATCCTGCTCCCGATAGAATCTAGTCTCCATTTTCCATCAATTAGAATCTCCAGTAGAGACTAGAATCCTAGATCCACAGGTCTACGGAAGATCCGTATAAAGCCGCATAATTAATGTCTATTATGTTTTTCAACCTTCTTCACGTAACAGCACGATGTCTCCACGTTAACAACTTGGCCGGTCCAAGAGCCGCCTGGCAACGGATTCGCCGCGAAAGTGCCAAATGTTCATGGGGCTATCTCCAGAAAAGAGACTCCGAGCAGTTCTGGTAAACCAATTGTGCCCATCTCCTTGTCCAGCTTGATGGAACACAAAAGACAACCGTGCTCCCGAGAGCACTAATCCGACTTGGAGACGGCAAGGCGACCCGCGACACTCGGGCACTTTTAGACCCGTGCTGTCCGGTAAGTCTGATCGACGCATCTTTGGCAAAGACCTCCGGGATATCCGTCACCGTCGCGTCGTACCGCAACCCGTACCGCGTCGGTAATCACGGTCTTCGGGTGGATACTGTCCGGCTCCTGCGCTCACCAGTAGGAACAGAGCCACTTACTTCTCCCTTTTTTTTTTGCAATACTGCAAGGCGGACGGCATGTTCACCCAAGAAGTGTATCTGGCCGTCGCCATCCAAGCGCCATCCAACCGCCAATGTAACTCCGGAACCAGAACATGAAAATTGATATCCACCACACTTACACTAATACATTGAAACATATATTCTGAAAATATACGACAGACAAAAAATAACCTTCAAGTGAATAAACGTGTTTTACTTCAACTTAGATAAATACAATTTTTAAGAGCAGAAACGCTTCCCCAATTACTAGCAATTGCAGCAAGTTTACCTGGAAGCCCTGCGGACGCCCTACCACAACAGTAACCATTATGTTTACACATGAAGTGTATCTAGTCGTTGCCACTTTACTGAAGTTGGCTGTGATTTTGGAACCAGAATAATAAGATATTCACCGCACACTAACTCTAAAACATTGTAACCCAACTTCAGAAAATACATACAGACGAAAAGTAAATCTTTAGTGAGCCCAACGTGTTTTTTTCTGGGCGGAAAAAAACATTTTTCATAGAAAAAAGCGCTCCCAAAATAGCAGCAATTCGCCCAACTTTTAACTGGAAGTCTTGCGGACGCCCTACTGAAAACATTGGTCCTTCGAGCTGGAGCAGCTTCTTCTATAAATTATCATATTTAATTTATTGTCGCGATCTCCAGAGCGATCTCAGACAATGCGCACCACCAAGGCCCAAGTGCGATGCTCCGAGCCGCCTTCATCCGCTGGACCCATCTCCCTGTCCACCTTAATGGAGCACAAGAGGACAACCGTGCTCCCGAGAGCACTAATCCGCCTTGGAAACCGCGAGGCGACCCGCGATACTCGGGCACTTTTAGACCCGAGCTGTCCGGTAAGTCTGATAGACGCATCTTTGGCAAAGGCCTCTGGGCTATCCGTCACCCGCGTCGGTACAGACAACGCTTGCTCGACCATCATCCGTTCCAGGACCTCCAGCGTACAATGAGTGGTCATCCGGACTCCATTTGTCATATCAGAATGAGGCAGTTAAAACCGGACCCATTGATGTTCGAATTTCTATAGACTTAGCAACAGGAAATACTTCAACATGTGATGCTTACTATCCATGACCGCTTGGTTGAGTATTCACAGTTAACCTCTTTAGTTCAACGCATAGTCTGATAGCGATCGGGTGTATTCTTAGCGATCCTAAGAAAACAAATACCGCTTTTATATATCTTACATTTACTGGCGGAAAATATTGTGAGATTATTGTCAAAGAAATCGCAATCTTCTTAACACCGGACACAATGCTCGATCGAGTATTTGGAACAAAATCCTCTTTAGGGACTAAAAAAGCTTCAGCAAACCTATTCACGGGCAGATGCAGTGCTCTCGTTGGAGATCGGTGAGGACGATTACAACTCAATTAAAAGATGACTTCGAGAAGAAACTAAAGGCAAACGTATAATTAAGTACGGATGTCAGGAAAAAAACATCTTACAATATATGCTAAAAACAAGCGTCGAGGACTATAATCATTATTATAATGGTCCAGTGCTTAACTCAGCATGATGTGTGCAGCAATCAAGCGGGCATATGTCTGAACTATTTGATATCGGACTACTTCAAACAATTAAATAATTAAACATCTACAAAAGAAAATTATAATATGTATAATCTCTATATATATAACTGTTTGTCCTGACTGACTGACTGACTGACTGATTGGTGATCACCGCACAGCCCAAACCGTAAGAGCTAGGAAGCTGAGATCTAAATAAGAACTTAATAAATACGTATTTCAGCGATTTGGAAAATTCCACCCGCAACAGTGGTAAATTGGCGGAAAACGGTTGTATGAAAGTTTTTTGTTTACCATCCGATCGGCCCCACATTTATTTTCAAAGATCTTTGTTCAAATTCATTTAAGGGGTGTTTCACACTTTTAGAAAAATCCGTACCTCCTTGGTGGAAATGGAAGTCAAAGATTTGGTGGGTGACGTTTCGCGCTCAAATTCGTTTCCTTAGATCTATAAGAAAAATCATTGTAGACGTGTTTCACACTTTTTGCAGAATCCAAACTTTTTCGGGTGGAATGTGACTCAAAGATTTTTTGTGCGAAGTTTTAAATTGTGTCCGATTTGCTTTAAACTTATTTGCAAAGCTCTACATAAGAATGTAATGAATACATGTTTCAGCGATTTGGGAATTCAACTCGCAACAGTGGTAAATTGGCGGATAACGTTTGTATGAAAGTTATTTGTTTACCGTCCGATCAGTTTCAAAATCATTTCAAATTTGTTTGAGAACATTGATTTTATAACATGCCACGGGCAAGGCCGGGTTATACCCGCTAGCTATTAATAAAATTGAAGTGTTTGCAGAAGATTTTCAGGATGTTGTCGTAAATGAAGAGCAGAATTTTCTGGATTCGTTTAGAAGCTACCTACTGGAGCGATCATATTGTGATCTTAATAAATCTCAATTTGGGATAAATTTAACATCTTGTCCATGGTCTTTTGATGATGCAACAGAAGCATCCGATACATAAAGCTGTCATACATTTATATATCAACTACATAAGTGTTAATCTGTTTTGTCGAAATGTGCTAAGTTAGAAAAAAGAAATGCTTAAAAAAAAAAACGTATTAATGTTGCATCCAAAGAAAAAAATAAAATTTTATTTGTTTTATTTAAAAAACTGTGCTTACACACACACACACACACACACACACTTACACAGACACACACACACACACACACACACACACACACACACACACACACACACACACACACACAGACACTCCTGGCATAAGAGGCGATGCCAACAGCTCCGCTGACGCGATAGCAGGGACTATCACCAACGCATGTGATGCCATACTGACCAAAGTTCGTAAAGGTGGAAACTCACATAGACCGGTAGCTTGGTGGAACGAGGACATAGCCAAAGCGCGCAAAGAGTGCTTCGCAGCTAGGCGAAGGAGCCAACGGTCGAGATCGTCGCCCAATTTCGAGCACCATCTGCAGAACTTCAGAGCCAAGCGGAAAGTACTCAAGGAAGCTATCGGGCGCAGCAAAACCCGATACTTCCAACAGCTTTGCGACGCCGCGGACGCGGAGCCTTTTGGAATGGCTTTCAAACTAGTCACGGGAAGGCTATGCAGGCAACCAATGCCAACAAACCCGGATCAGCTGAAACAAATAGTCCAAACGCTCTTTCCCCGGCAGCCATTTGGATTTGCACCACAACTCCCAGCAAGTGGAATAGACGACTGCGCACCCACCGACGACAATGAGGTACTGTGCATTGCTGCGAAGCTAAAGGCCGACAAATCCCCTGGACCAGACGGCATACCGAACGGGGTAATCAAAGCTGTCATCGCTGCACACCCCAGAAGTTTCGTGGAGCTGTACAACCAATGTATAGCGGAATGCACAGTACCACGTAGATGGAAGCTTCAGCGACTTGTGCTCATCCCGAAGCCCGGCAAGGAGCTGGATGATCCCTCCTCATACCGCCCTCTGTGAATGCTGGACACGATGGGAAAAATATTTGAGCGGCTAATTTGCAATCGCCTTGAATGCAAGCTTGCTGAAGTTCATGGGCTGTCTGAACGCCAATTTGGCTTCAGGAAACACAGGAGCACCACGGATGCCATCAGGGCCGTGACTGAACTAGCAGAAGGCGCAATCCAAGGAACAAGATGGACAGGTGGCACCAAACAGTACTGCCTAGTCTGTACTTTGGATGTCAGGAACGCGTTCAACTCAGCGAATTGGACGAAAATCCTAGAAGCTCTAACAGCCAGAATTTAGTTAATTCTGTTAATACAGTTAGTGACCAGCTACTTCCAGAACAGAGTGCTAATTTACCACACTGAAGACGGCCAGCGACAGTACACGGTAACTGGAGGCGTTCCCCAGGGCTCTGTTCTCGGGCCGCTACTGTGGAATGTCATGTACGATGGAGTACTGCGCCTTTGCCTACCAGAGGGCAACACAATCATTGGGTTCGCCGATGACATCGCTGTAGTGACTGTGGCGAAGAAACTCGATGAAGTCAGGTTGATTAATTGAGTGGCTATCCCAGAACGGACTTGCGCTAGCGGATTAGAAGTCGGAGGCAGTTTTAATAAGTAGCAGAAAGATAGTTGAGACGGCCTCGTTGCGCGTTGGCAGTGCTATCATTACGTCCAAGCCCGCCATCAAATACCTGGGCGTCATGATAGACCACAGACTGTCGTACAAACAGCACTTGGAGTATATTAGCCACAAAGCGGCCAGGGTTACAACAGCCATAAGCCGAATGATGGTGAACACCAAAGGCCCAAGGCAGAGGAGCAGAAGGCTAATCGCTGGTGTGGTGACGTCCACGATCCTCTACGGATCTAAAATATGGGCCCCCGCAATGGAGGTTGCATCTTACAGCCGAGGATGCAAGGCCGCATATCGTCGATGTGCATTGCGTGTAGCCACCTGCTTCCTCACAGTATCGGAAGACGCGGCCTTAGTGCTGGCAGGCATGATCCCACTCGGCCTGATGGTGGCCGAAAGGCAAAGCGGGGCAACCACCAACAGGCAACTGAGGGACAACACCATCGAACAATAGCAAAACAAATGGGATGGGAGCTCAAATGGTAGATGGACCCACACATTGATCCCAAACCTGAAGCCTTGGCTACAGCGGCGACACGGCGAGGTACATCACTACCTTGCCCAAATTTTGACTGGGCATGGCTGTTTTAATTCGTACCTGCACAGGTTTAAACATGAGGACGACCCCTTTTGCGAGCACTGCGGGCACGGTGTGGTCGAGGACGCGGAGCATGCATTGTTCTACTGCCCACTCCATAGACGCGAACGAAACAAAGCGACATCGGGCAGAAATGATTTGTCCCCGGAGAATCTCGTGGCGCGAATGATGGCCACTGAAAATGGATGGACAGCCGTTGCTACCATGGCATCGGCCATAATGAAGGAGCTGCTACGACGGGAGAGGATCCAACTGATATACAGCTGTACCCCGCCCTGCGAAGTAGTACTTTGCGGTTGTTCCGCAGGAGCGGTACTTTTTCTTCTTTCTACTCTCCATAAACTATCCTGTCTTTCTCTGATTGTCCTATTTTCCTCTCTTGTATATATCCTAAAATGTAAAACATGTTTTCTTTTCACAATAAAATAAAAAAAAAAAGAAAAAAAAAACACACACAGACACACACACACTCTACATAAGAATGTAATGAATACGTGTTTCAGCGATTTGGGAAATTCCACTCGCAACAGTGGTAAATTGGTAAATCATACGTTTGTATGAAAGTTCTTTGTTTACCGTCCGATCAGTTTGAAATTCATTTCAAATTTGTTTGAGAACATTGATTTTATAACATACGTGCCACGGGCAAGGCCTGGTTATACCCGCTAGTACAATATAAAAAAAAAAATTGTTTTATCGAAAGAATTAGAAGTATTTGTGTCTTATTTAAAGATTGGGTATTCTTCCATAGCATGCTGGAATGGACGTATCAATTTCATTGTTCCGCACAATCTCTATATATATAACTGTTTGTCCTGACTGGCTGACTGACTGACTGATTGGTGATCAACGCACAGCCCAAACCGTAAGATCTAGGAAGCTGAAATTTTCCCTGTAGCTAACTTATGTGATGTAGGTGCACGTTAAGACGGGGTTTCGGGAAATTCCACCCGCAAGTGTGGAAAAATCGCGAAGAACGTTTGTATGTAACTTTTTTGTTTACCATTCGATCGGCCTAAAACTTATTTTCAAAGATCTTTGTTCAAATTCATTTGGGGGGTGTTTCACACTTTTAGGAAAATCCATTCCTCCTTGGTGGAAATGGAGGTCAAAGATTTGGTGGGTGACGTTTCGCGCTCAAATTCATTTCCAGTGTAGTATGTGCATATATCGAGGGTACACTGTACCAATAACTCAGCATAAATATAAGAGCAACACTTTGTTGCATTAAATAAACAAAATCAATTCAAGTGAGCGTGAAATATGATCACCCACTTATGAACCACGCTAAGTCAGCATTCCCACGCTGACCGCCAATAACATATATATATATGCACATAAGACTCTCTCGCTCTCTGATACTGTTAAGACATATACGGCCTTAGCCTAAGCACTTATGTACATAGGCTAAGCGTACTTAAAGAGATATTGAATAAAGCATTATTAAAACCGAACTCAAACGGCTAAGACGTGGCAGATCTTTTAACTCGTACAACACCGAGTTTACATGGCGACCGTGACTCGGTCTGAGTCTTGCACAGATGGAAGCTGCTGAACAACACCAAGAAGAAGAAAATTATGCAAACAAATAGAAGAATCAACAGCGGATCCATCGACCAACACCAAAAAAAAAAACGGAACGAAAATTGAACGCTGTAAGTAGAGTGGTATGTGTGGCAGAAGAGGCGGCGTAGTAAAACGCCTGAGAGTCCGAAAGGCAAAACTGCTTAAACTGCTAAATAGCAAAGATAATTTGCCGTGGAGCACAACTGTGAAATTGCACGCAGAGCTCGAACACATCAAATTGTTGCTAACAGAAAAGAAAAAGCAAGAGCCTATGCACACAACCACCTACACTGCAATACAAAATATAAGTAAAATAATAATCAAAACTCAACCACCCCAAGCAAAGGAAATACCAACGCTAAGGAGGACATGCCCGAGTGACTGCGAGGGACCGCTATACTCACCGTATTGCGACTACACCTGTGCAGCCTGCACCGGTGCCCCAACACAGAAGGAGTAGCAGCCTGTGCAGCCAGCACCGGCCTCGACTAGCGCAACAAGCTAGTCCGGATCAGTGAACCGACAGCGTTTCCAAGAACGCCCACCAATAACATTTTTTTTAATGCACTGCGATGCATAAAATTTAATTTTAAAATTTAAAATTGTAAAATTGAGCGGAATAACATCTGCACAATTAGAGTGCGGCCTGTAAAGCCACGCAAATACTAGGCAAGAAAATATGTAAACTAACTTTTTACAATTCCAAACCATATAAACAAACAAACAATTTTATATATGTCAATAGAAACTAGTGAAATAAGTAAATTAGTAGAAAATTTTGAAAATTCAGCCAAAATGGGCATTGTTGACGTAAAAACGGTAGACTCGACAGCTAATGTAATAAACAAAGTCGAAGTCGAAAACACCGACCTTAAACTAATAACAATACTTATTGTTATAATTTTTATAATAATCATAGGACATCTATTATATAAATTGTATAAGCTGCACAATAGATGCATTAAAAAACGCTATCAAAGCCAGGCAAATGATTAAGACAAAATTTAAAACAAATTTATAGTAAACAGTAACAAAGATTGTTTAAAAATAAAAGAAAAAGTCCAAAAAGAATACATGAATAGAAATATATAATTATTTGATTAAAAATGTATATATATACATTTTATAATTTATTTTAAAATGAAATGGAATGGCAAAATATTAAAGCCGCATTAATTAAAATAAAAGAAAATTTTGACAAATCATACAAGTGTCTAGCACAAAATAGGAATATTTCAAAAGACATAAGAGAACGAACAATACTAGTTGCATGTTTAACCAAGCTCGTTCCCTGATACACGACAATAGAGAAAAGTTAAATACGCAGCATTGGTCGTATGTATCAAGATTTTTGCATAGATTAAAAACACACTTAAATAGCATTAAATCGAAATATTCGCTAGACATAACCATACCTTCGATTTTGAATACTCCAATATTAGTCGAGGAAGAAACAAACACAGATTTAGAGACAGTAAGCGAATCTGAAATCGCAAGCGGTTCAGATACACATATTAAAGAAGAAGATCTAGGCGATCTTACGATACCAGCGGTAATCACACTAGCAGAACTATCTGAGTCTGAATCAGAGTCTATTACTGAAGTAAAAACTCTAAATATGGTCATGACACAAGTAGAATTCCTTAAACTAGCCTCTTCACTCATACCTGGAAGTTTAGTGGAAAGTCTGAGAATTTACAAAGTTTCATTGATGCTCTTAATTTAGTGGATTCACTAAAAGGAACACATGAAACTACAGCAGTAAGCCTAATAAAAACTAGACTCAAGGGCCATGTTCGAAACCTAATCAATACAGAACAAACAATTATGGCTATAATAGACAAACTTATAAGCGGCATAAAATGCGAATCAGCAAAAGCATTATCCGCTAAATTGTTTAACCTGCAGCAAAAGCAAAAGACAGCAAGTCAATATATTCAAGAAGTTGAACAGTTGACAAAGGCTTTGCAAGCAGCACATATGGTAAACGGTGTATCACAAGAATATGCCGAAGAATTAAGCCTACAAGTGGCTGTAAAATCTATTATAACAAACAGCACAATTGACGAAGTCAGGTCTGTAATGAAATCACGAAATTTCAATAACATGAGTGGGGTTACAACTGTCTTTGTCGATAGCTGCACAGACTCGATAGGACATCCAAACACAGTCCTATATGCTGCGCAGCATCAGAGAAATAGATCCAACCGAGGCAATAACCGCGGAAACAACCGCGGAAATTACCTAAATAATGGCAATAGATATTATAATAATAATAATAATAATAATGGCAACAATAGACAGAGAGGCCAATATAGAGGAAACTCTAGAGGCCGTGGTAACTCAAACGGAGGCCACAACAATAACAATAACAATAATGTGAGAGTAGCCCAAAATACTTCGGGAAACTCCCAACAGCCCTTAGGTACACAGCAATAGATAGTAAAAAGGTTCATTCGATTAATCTTAGTGTAAATATATTCGTAACATTCACAAATGTAGCTACAGGCAAGAAACTAATATTATTGATAGACACTGGTGCAGATATATCTTTGATTAAAGAAAATTCCGACACTTTCAATAATATAAACATTAACAATAAAGTTAATATTCAGGGAATCAATCAAGCATTGATTCAATCCAAAGGACTAACATCTTTAGAAATACAAACAACTAAATATATAATTCCTCACAACTTTCATATTGTCGATTCAACTTTTTCTGTACCGTGTGATGGAATTTTAGGCATAGATTTTATTAAAAAATATATTTGTCAATTAGATTTTACACCTTCAAAAGATCTACTTATAATAAGACCAGATAATCTAAATTATCCCATCTATGTTCCCATAACTTACAGCTCCGGTAATAATACAATAGTGTTACCGGCCAGATCCGAAGTTGTCCGAAAAATCGAGCTAACTTCAAATGAAGATAGCATTCTAATTCCGAACCAGGAAATTCAACCTGGTATATATGCAGCAAACACAGTCGTAACGACTGCAAATGCATTTGTCCGTTTACTAAATACAACTAGTACCGATCAAATGGTTAATATAAATAAGTTGAATTATGAACCATTAGCAAATTATGATATATCCGAAATAAATAATGAAACCAGAACGAACAATGTTATGTCAAAGTTAACTAAAAATTTTCCAAAACTATTTAATAAACAATTAAAAGAACTTTGTTGTCAATATACAGACATATTCGGACTTGAAACCGAATCAATTACAACAAATAATTTTTATATGCAGAAACTAAGATTAAAAGATGAGGAACCTGTGTATATAAAAAATTATAGAAATCCTTAAAGTCAAAAAGACGAAATTCAAGCTCAAGCCGATAAACTAATTAAAGATGGAATAGTTGAACCATCAGCCTCAGAATACAACAGTCCACTGTTACTAGTACCAAAGAAATCCATAGATAATGAAAAGAAAAAATGGCGATTAGTAATTGACTATCGCCAAATTAATAAAAAATTACTATCCGATAAATTTCCACTTCCTAGGATCGATGATATCTTAGATCAACTAGGAAGAGCAACATATTTCTCTTGCCTTGACTTAATGTCAGGATTCCATCAAATTGAGCTAGACGAAAACTCTAGAGATATAACATCCTTTTCAACGAGCAATGGCTCTTATCGCTTCACGCGATTGCCATTTGGTTTGAAAATAGCCCCAAATTCATTCCAAAGAATGATGACAATTGCATTCTCTGGACTTGAACCATCACAAGCATTCCTTTATATGGATGACTTAATAGTAATCGGTTGTTCCAAAAAACACATGCTTAACAATTTAATTAGTGTTTTTGACATGTGTAGGAAACACAACTTGAAGCTACATCCTGAAAAATGTTCATTTTTCATGCATGAAGTCACATTTTTGGGACACAAATGCACAGATAAGGGAATCTTACCAGATGACAAAAAGTTTGATGTCATATTAAATTATCCAGTTCCACATGACTCGGATAGCGCTAGACGATTTATAGCATTTTGTAATTACTACAGACGATTCATCAAAAATTTCGCCGATTATTCTAGGCATATAACAAGATTAAATAAAAAGAATGTTCCATTTGAATGGACTGATGAATGTCAAAATTCATTTGAATATCTTAAAGTTCCATTAATAAAGCCTACTCTGTTACAATATCCAGATTTTACAAAAGAATTTTGTATAATCACAGATGCTAGTAAGCAAGCCTGTGGTGCAGTGCTAACACAAGCCCACAACGGAACTCAACTTCCAGTAGCTTACACATCGTGCGCATTTACCAAAGGAGAAAGTAACAAGAGTACGACGGAGAGACAAGAATTAACAGCTATTTATTGGGCAATCACCAAATTTAGACCATATATCTACGGAACTCATTTCATAGTAAAAACAGACCATAGACCACTAACATTTTTGTTTTCAATGACAAACCCCAGTTCTAAATTAACGCGTATGAGACTTGAATTAGAGGAGTATAATTTTACAGTAGAGTACCTAAGAATCAAAGATAATTTTGTAGCCGATGCATTGTCACGGATAACAATATCTGAACTAAAAGAAATACAAAATAAAATCCTGAAAGTCACTACCAGGTATCAAAGTAGACAAAAATTCTGCGCAGAAAACAATAAAGTAGAGATGCCAAGGCAATCTACCGAAACAGCTTCTCAGCCCAACGTATACGAAGTCATTTATAATGATGAAGTACGTAAAGTAGTGACCTTGCATATAAAAGATATGCTATGTTTCTTTAAACATGGTAAGAAAATTAAAGCAAGAATTGATATTGGAGATTTATATACTAAGTAACTGGGTTGTTTTTTTTTTTTTTTTTGTTTTTTTTTTTTTTTATAATGGAAATATTGACTTAGGACAACTATTTCCAAGGCTCGAAAAAGAAGCCGGTATATTAAAAATCAGCCAATTGAAAATGGCACCGTGGGAAAATATCTTTGAAAAAGTTTCAATAGATAATTTCAAAATTATGGGCAATAAAATATTGAACACATTGAGAGTAGCGCTACTCAACCCGGTGACCACATTAACAAATGTTAAAGAGAAAGAAGCTATATTGTCTACACTACATGATGATCCAGTACAAGGAGGTCGTACAGGCATTGCAAAAACCTTGGCCAAGGTCAAAAGACATTATTACTGGAAAGGTATGATTCGTGATATAACAGAGTACATCCAGAAATGTCAGAAATGTCAAAAAGCAAAAACAACAACAAATATTAAGACCCCTTTAACAATTACTGAAACCCCGATGAAGGCTTTTGACAGCGTGATAGTGGATACAATTGGTCCACTACCAAAGTCAGAAAAAGGCAATGTATATGCAGTCACGCTCATATGCGACTTGACTAAATATTTAGTTGCTATACCTGTCGCAAATAAAAGCGCAGCAACAGTAGCAACAGCAATATTCTTTTATCTTTTATTCTCAAGTACGGTCCAATGAAGACGTTCATTTCGGACATGGGAACGGAATATAAGAATTCAATTATAAATGATTTGTGCAAATATTTAAAAATAAAGAATATAACATCAACTGCACATCATCATCAAACTGTTGGAACAATAGAAAGAAGCCACAGAACATTTAACGAATATATACGATCCTATATATCAGTAAATAAAACAGATTGGGACGTATGGCTTCAATATTTTGTTTATTGCTTCAATACAACCCCCTCTATGGCACATAATTATTGTCCATATGAGTTAGTATTTGGTAAGACTAATAATCTACCAAAGTATTTTAACAGCATAAGTAATATAGAACCTATATATAACATAGATGACTATGCTAAAGAAAGTAGGTTTAGATTAGTAGTAGCATTCAAAAGAGCAAGAAATATGCTCGAATTAAATAAACAGAAAAATGAGGAATTATATGATTTAAAAACTAGGAACATAACTCTATCAATAGGAGATAAAGTTTTACTAAAAAATGAAGTAGGCCATAAGCTAGATTTTAAATACACAGGGCCCTATAGAGTTGAAAAAATAGAAATTAATGATAATATAGTTATTTCCGGAAATAAGAGTAAAAAACAAACAGTTCATAAAGATAGGTTAAACATTTTTAATTCATAACAGACATAAAAACAAAAAAAAAAAAAAATTAATACAAGGTATGCAAAAATATATGTATATATATATATATATATATATATATAAAAAAAGAGAAAAAATAAAATAAAAATATTTTAAAATACACTAAATACATTATAAATACATTACAATTATAATAAATCAAAAAAAATTTATATACAATAAATTTAAGTAAAATAAGTACACTTAGTTACGTTATTTTTCAAAAGAAGGGAGATGTAGTATGGCATATATCGAGAATACACTGTACCAAGAACTCAGCATAAATATAAGAGCAACACTTTGTTGCATTAAATAAACAAAACCAATTCAAGTGAGCGTGAAATATGATCACCCACTTATGAACTACGTTAAGTCAGCATTCCCACGCTGACCGCCAATAACATATATATGCTAGCGTAACCGGCAGCGTAGCTACGCGGCCTTAGCCTAAGCACTTATGTACATAGGCTAAGCGTACTTAAAGAGATATTGAATAAAGCATTATTAAAACCGAACTTAAACGGCTAAGACGTGGCAGATCCTTTAACTCGTACAACACCGAGTTTACATGGCGACCGTGACTCGGTCTGAGTCTTGCACAGATGGAAGCTGCTGAACAACACCGAGTTTACATGGCAATACACCAAGAAGAAGAAAATTATGCAAACAAATAGAAGAATCAATAGCGGATCCATCGACCAACACCAAAAAAAAAAACGGGACGAAAATTGAACGCAGTAGTAGGAAGTGAGAAGAGGCGGCGTAGTAAAACGCTTGAGAGTCCGAAAGGCAAAACTGCTTAAACTGCTAAATAGCAAATATAATTTGCCGTGGAGCACAACTGTGAAATTGCACGCAGAGCTCGAACACATCAAATTGTTGCTAACAGAAAAGAAAAAGCAAGAGCCTATGCACACAACCACCTACACTGCAATACAAAATATAAGTAAAATAATAATCAAAACTCAACCACCCCAAGCAAAGGAAATACCAACGCTAAGGAGGACATGCCCGAGTGACTGCGAGGGACCGCTTTACTCACCGTATTGCAACTTCACCTGTGCAGCCTGCACCGGTGCCCCAACACAGAAGCAGTAGCAGCCTGTGCAGCCAGCACCGGCCTCGACTAGCGCAACAAGCTAGTCCGGATCAGTGAACCGACAGCGTTTCCAAGAACGCCCACCAATAACATTTTTTTAATGCACTGCGATGCATAAAATTTAATTTTAAAATTTAAAATTGTAAAATTGAGCGGAATAACATCTGCACAATTAGAGTGCGGCCTGTAAAGCCACGCAAATACTAGGCAGGAAAACATGTAAACTAACTTTTTACAATTCCAAACAATATAAACAAACAAACAATTTTATATATGTCAATAGAAACTAGTGAAATAAGTAAATTAGTAGAAAATTTTGAAAATTCAGCCAAAATGGGCATTGTTAACGTAAAAACGGTAGACTCGAAGCTAATGTAATAAACAAAGTCGAAGTCGAAAACACCGACCTTAAACTAATAACAATACTTATTGTTATAATTTTTATAATAATCATAGGACATCTATTATAAAAATTGTATAAACTGCACAATAGATGCATTAAAAAACGCTATCAAAGCCAGGCAAATGACCTAGACAAAATTTAAAACAAATTTATAGAAAACAGTAACAAAGATTGTTTAAAAATAATAGAAAAAGTCCAAAAAGAATACATGAATAGAAATATATAATTATTTGATTAAAAATTTATATATGTTTGCACATTTTATAATTTATTTTAAAATGAAATGGAATGGCAAAATATTAAAGCCGCATTAATTCAAATAAAAGAAAATTTTGACAAATCATACAGTTGTCTAGCACAAAATAGGAATATTTCAATCGAGACTATAACTAGACACGCAACAATACTAGTTGCATGTTTTAACCAAGCTCGTTCCCTGATACACGACAATAAAGAAAAGTTAAATACGCAGCATTGGTCGTATGTATCAAGATTTTTGCATAGATTAAAAACAAACTTAAATAGCATTAAATCAAAATATTCGCTAGAATATTCTACACCTTCGATTTTGAATACTCCAATATTAGTCGAGGAAGAAACAAACACAGATTTAGAGACAGTAAGCGAATCTGAAATCGCAAGCAGTTCAGATACACATATTAAAGAAGAAGATCTAGGCGATCTTACGCTACCAGCGGTAATCACACTGGCAGAACTATCTGAGTCTGAATCAGAGTCTATTACTGAAGTAAAAACTCTAAATATGGCCATGACACAAGTAGAATTCCTTCAACTAGCCTCTTAACTCATACCTGAGTTTAGTGGAAAGTCTGAGAATTTACAAAGTTTCATTGATGCTCTTAATTTAGTGGATTCACTAAAAGGAACACATGAAACTACAGCAGTAAGCCTAATAAAAACTAGACTCAAGGGCCATGTTCGAAACCTAATCAATACAGAACAAACAATTATGGCTATAATAGACAAACTTAAAATCGGCATAAAATGCGAATCAGCAAAAGAATAATCTGCAAAATTGTTAACTGAGAAAAAGCGAAAGTAAAATATTCAAGAAGTGAAAGTGACAAAGGTTGGAAGAGCAAATAAGGAAACGGGGATAAAAGAAAATGCCGAAGAATAAACAAAGGTGGGAAAATTTAAAAAAAAAAAGGAGGGGGGGGGGTAATAAAATAAAAAAAATTTATAAAATGTGGGGGGGGGTTTGTCGATAGCTGCACAGACTCGATAGGACATCCAAACACAGTCCTATATGCTGCGTAGCATCAGAGAAATAGATCCAACCGAGGCAATAACCGAGGAAATTACCTAAATAATGGCAATAGATATTATAATAATAATAATAATAATAACGGAAACAATAGACAGAGAGGCCAATATAAAGGAAACTCTAGAGGCCGTGGTAACTCAAACGGAGGCCACAACAATAACAATAACAATAATGTGAGAGTAGCCCAAAATACTTCGGGAAACTCCCAACAGCCCTTAGGTACACAGCAATAGATAGTAAAAATGTTCATTCGATTAATCTTAGTGTAAATATATTTGTTACATTCACAAATGTAGCTACAGGCAAGAAACTAATATTATTGACAGACACTGGTGCAGATATATCTTTGATTAAAGAAAATTCCGACACTTTCAATGATATAAACATTAACAATAAAGTTAATATTCAGGGATTCAATCAAGCATTGATTCAATCCAAAGGACTAACATCTTTAGAAATACAAACAACTAAATATATAATTCCTCACAACTTTCATATTGTCGATTCAACTTTTTCTGTACCGTGTGATGGAATTTTAGGCATAGATTTTATTAAAAAATATAATTGTCAATTAGATTTTACACCTTCAAAAGATCTACTCATAATAAGACCAGATAATCTAAATTATCCCATCTATGTTCCCATAACTTACAGCTCCGGTAATAATACAATAGTGTTACCGGCCAGATCCGAGGTTGTCCGAAAAATCGAGCTAACTTCAAATGAAGATAGCATTCTAATTCCGAACCAGGAAATTCAACCTGGTATATATGCAGCAAACACAGTAGTAACGACTGCAAATGCATTTGTCCGTTTACTAAATACAACTAGTACCGATCAAATGGTTAATATAAATAAGTTGAATTATGAACCATTAGCAAATTATAATATATCCGAAATAAATAATGAAACCAGAACGAACAATGTTATGTCAAAGTTAACTAAAAATTTTCCAAAACTATTTAATAAACAATTAAAAGAACTTTGTTGTCAATATACAGACATATTCGGACTTGAAACCGAACCAATTACAATAAATAATTTTTATAAGCAGAAACTAAGATTAAAAGATGAGGAACCTGTATATAATAAAAATTATAGAAATCCTCAAAGTCAAAAAGACGAAATTCAAGCTAAAGTCGATAAACTAATTAAAGATGGAATAGTTGAACCATCAGCCTCAGAATACAACAGTCCACTGTTACTAGTACCAAAGAAATCCATAGATAATGAAAAGAAAAAATGGCGATTAGTAATTGACTATCGCCAAATTAATAAAAAATTACTATCCGATAAATTTCCACTTCCTAGGATCGATGATATCTTAGATCAACTAGGAAGAGCAACATATTTCTCTTGCCTTGACTTAATGTCAGGATTCCATCAAATTGAGCTAGACGAAAACTCTAGAGATATAACATCCTTTTCAACGAGCAATGGCTCTTACCGCTTCACGCGATTGCCATTTGGTTTGAAAGTAGCCCCAAATTCATTCCAAAGAATGATGACAATTGCATTCTCTGGACTTGAATCATCACAAGCATTTCTTTATATGGATGACTTAATAGTAATCGGTTGTTCCGAAAAACACATGCTTAACAATTTAATTAGTGTTTTTGACATGTGTAGGAAACACAACTTGAAGCTTCATCCTGAAAAATGTTCATTTTTCATGCAAGAAGTCACATTTTTGGGACACAAATGCACAGATAAGGGAATCTTACCAGATGACAAAAAGTTTGATGTCATATTAAATTATCCAGTTCCACATGACTCGGATAGCGCTAGACGATTTATAGCATTTTGTAATTACTACAGACGATTCATCAAAAATTTCGCCGATTATTCTAGGCATATAACAAGATTAAATAAAAAGAATGTTCCATTTGAATGGACTGATGAATGTCAAAATGCATTTGAATATCTTAAAGTTCAATTAATAAAGCCTACTCTGTTACAATATCCAGATTTTACAAAAGAATTTTGTATAATCACAGATGCTAGTAAGCAAGCCTGTGGTGCAGTGCTAACACAAGACCACAACGGAACTCAACTTCCAGTAGCTTACGCATCGAGAGCATTTACCAAAGGAGAAAGTAACAAGAGTACGACGAAGAGTACGAGAATTAACAGCTATTTATTGGGCAATCACCAAATTTAGACCCTATATCTACCGAACTCATTTCATAGTAAAAACAGACCATAGACCACTAACATTTTTGTTTTCAATGACAAACCCCAGTTCTAAATTAACGCGTATGAGACTTGAATTAGAGGAGTATAATTTTACAGTAGAGTACCTAAGAGGCAAAGATAATTTTGTAGCCGATGCATTGTCACGGATAACAATATCTGAACTAAAAGAAATACAAAATAAAATCCTGAAAGTCACTACCAGGTATCAAAGTAGACAAAAATTCTGCGCAGAAAACAATAAAGTAGAGATGCCAAGGCAATCTACCGAAACAGCTTCTCAGCCCAACGTATACGAAGTCATTTATAATGATGAAGTACGTAAAGTAGTGACCTTGCATATAAAAGATATGCTATGTTTCTTTAAACATGGTAAGAAAATTATAGCAAGAATTGATATTGGAGATTTATATACTAATAATGGAAATATTGACTTAGGACAACTATTTCCAATGCTCGAAAAAGAAGACGGTATATTAAAAATCAGCCAATTGAAAATGGCACCGTGGGAAAATATCTTTGAAAAAGTTTCAATAGATAATTTCAAAATTATGGGCAATAAAATATTGAACACATTGAGAGTAGCGCTACTCAACCCGATGACCACATTGACAAATGTTAAAGAGAAAGAAGCTATAATGTCTACACTATATGACGATCCAGTACAAGGAGGTCAGGCAATACAAAAACCTTGGCCAAGGTCAAAAGACATTATTGCAGGAAAGGTATGACTCGTGATATAACAGAGTACATCCAAAAATGTCAGAAATGTCAAAAAGCAAAAACAACAACAAATATTAAGACCCCTTTAACAATTACTGAAACCCCGATGAAAGCTTTTGACAGCGTGGTAGTGGATACATTCAAAAGAGTAAGAAATATGCTCGAATTAAATAAACAGAAAAACGAGGAGGAAAGGCTATCTTCGGCACGCCGAAGATTTAATACCCTTGCAGACCCAACCATTTCATAATGCTCATAGTGCTTTGCACGTATCTAAGAAGCACAGGGAAAATAGTCAATTACAGTTAATTAACCGAGAATAGTTAAGATATCTTGAAAAACAAAAAAGTTTTCCATACAACTTAATTTCGACCGATCGTTCCTATGGCAGCTATATGATATAGTTGTCCGATCTTAATAGGATTTTGCATATATATGGGGAGCGTAGTAAAACTAATAAATACCGAGTTTGGTCAAGATATCTTGAAAAACATAAAAATTTTCCATACAAAAACTTAATTTTCGACCGATCCTTCCTATGGCAGCTATATGATATAGTTGTCCGATCTTAATAGGATTTTGCATATATATGGGGAGCGGAGTAAAACTAATAAGTACCGAGTTTGGTCAAGATATCTTGAAAAACATAAAAATGTTCCATACAAAAACTTAATTTTCGACCGATTGTTCCTATGGCAGCTATATGATATAGTTGCCCGATCCGAAAAGAATTTTGCATATATATGGGGAGCTTAGTAAAACTAATAAGTACCGAGTTTGGTCAAGATATCTTGAAAAACATAAAAATTTTCCATACAAAAACTTAATTTTCGACCGATCGTTCCTATGGCAGCTATATGATATAGTTGTCCGATCTTAATAGGATTTTGCATATATATGGGGAACGTAGTAAAACTAATAAATACCAAGTTTAGTAAAGATAACTTTATAAACCAAAATGTTTTTCATACAAGAACCTACTTTTCGACCGATCGTTCCTATGGCAGCTATATGATATAGTGGTCCGATCCAGCTGGTTTTGACATATGAGCTGCGTGCAACAGAAAGAGGACTTCTGCAAAGTTTCATAAAGATAGCTTTAAAACTGAGAGACTAGTTCGCATAGAAACAGACAGACGGACAGACGGACAGACGGACATGGCTATATCAACTCGGCTGTTGATACTGATCAAGAATATATATACTTTATGGGGTCGGAGATGTCTCCTTCTATGCGTTACACATTTCACGACAAAATTATAATACCCTCTGCAAGGGTATAATAAGGAATTATATGATTTAAAAACTAGGAACATAACTCTATCAATAGGAGATAAAGTTTTACTAAACAATGAAGTAGGCCATAAGCTAGATTTTAAATACACAGGGCCCTATAGAGTTAAAAAAATAGAAGATAATGATTGTTACGGGGCGAAGTGAAAATGTCTATTGTCACTAAGTCCTACTGGGCATCGCATTTTTCTGTAAGCGGCGCTCGCTTCTTACGCTGGAAGTGCACCGTTAGAATTAGTTTGTACATACAGAAGTCGATATCACGCAGCTGCACAATTTGCTTTTTCGTCGAGGTTCACTTTCGTTTTGTGCTTGCAGCTGAGCAGAAGTGTAAGAGAAGATAAGCGCGTGCGGAGCACGAATGTAAGTCTCATAAACTTGTTAAATATATGTAGATCATTAAATAATGAAAGATAATAAAGATTTCAGCCCAATCGTACGTAGCGAATTGAATCGTGTCGTATCGTACATCGAATCGAATGTTGTTTCTTTTCGACGCTAGAAATCCCTGCCAAATATGCGCCCGGCGCGACTCTCGGCGCCAACATTCTGAAATATTCTCTGCAGCAGAGAGTGTCTGAGGTATTCTCTGCTACGGCGGAGATTTCTGCGAAGCAAGCGATTTGCAAAGTCACAACCTGAGCTGCCTATAGAGACACGTGTTGCCATAACCTCAAAGCGGACTTCACTGTATTGGTATGGCGAGATGGCTGACGGTGATGAACAAGATGCAAGTGCGAGAAGGACGACAAGTAGTAATCAACCCGGTGGAACTGCAACGCATGGTCAACGGGACAGGCTGACGGATCGCCTGTCCTCGCTGGAGTTCAAGATAAAGTCGCCGGCCTAGAAAAGGGTAGCGGAGCAGTAAACATAGACATTTATAGCGGCTGTCCGTCTACGTCGTCTGCAGCTACTGGTCCAAGGGGAAGTTCAACACCGACGCAGCAAAGAACTGAGAAAGAGGGAGCATTCTTCAACCCTTTGGGATGCCAGAACGTGATCTGCAAGCAGAAACAGGTTGCGGCTAGTTTGCCATATCAAGCAAACACGGCGGTGTTTAACCAGGCTACGGAGCCCAGTACTGCCGCGTACATGGGCCACACAGGTCTGGGAGCGCTTAATAGATCGATAGAGCACCCGCCGCGGCAGCAATGCGATAATGTACATTCTTATGCTGCGACGCCTTGGAATGGACCGCTGACATCTGCGCAAATCAGTGCGCGACATGTTATCAGCAAAGATTTACCAATATTTACTGGCAAACCAGAGGAATGGTTGATCTTTATCAGCAATTATGAGCAATCCACAGAGAGATGTGGATTCAGCAATGAGGAAAATCTCATCCGGCTTCAGAAGTGCCTCAAAGGGAAAGCCCTGGATGCGGTGCGTGGAAAGCTTATGATACCAGCTACAGTGCCGTATGCTATAGGCGCATTGCGAATGCTGTATGTCCGCTCTGAAATAGTGTATGCTGCGTTGCAGCAAAAGCTACGAGAGGAGTCAGCAATAAAATCGGACAATTTGAACACTGTTATCCGACTGGCCTTAGCTATCCAAAACTACTGCGCAACGATAGCGCCCATTGGTATGCACGAATATCTTTACGATCCCGCGCTGTTAAACGAACTTGTTGCTAAGATGCCCAGCAATATAAAATTGGACTGGGGTCGGCATCGAATGTCAAATGATGGTAGTAGTTTGGCCACCTTTGATAACTGGCTGTTTAATGTGGCTATGTGCGCCACTATGGTCACGCCCTACGAGATACCACGGACTGATAACGAAAAGAAGAGCTCCCCGAAAACCACTAGAGAGCAAATTTTCGTGCACAACACGGTAGACAACCCTGAGGGTTCGCAGCAACAGCGTTATCAACAGGAACAGGAGAGAGTTTCATGTGCAAAGTGCGCTGGTAACCACCGTCTTTCAGATTGCGGCCATGGGTACAAAACAGCGGTGGGAACTTGTCAAGGAAAAGCGGCTCTGCTTTTGCTGCTTTATGCGACATCGTGCACAACAGTGTAAAACAAAGAAGAAATGTCACGTGGATGGTTGCGAGTCAACGCACCATGTACTGCTACATACGCCTACCACGAGCGGTAGTAAAGATGAGCACACGGGCCAAGGTAGCAACAAGTCAATGTCAATGGAATCTGCCGTTATGTTTTATGCCAGGTCAGCAAGTAAGACACTGTTTCGATATGTTCCAATCACGCTCTATAGTAAATCAAAAAGCGTGCGCGCATATGCATTAGTGGATGAAGGAGCTGAGTGTACGCTAATAGAAAGAGCGCTTGCAGACGTGGAACTAGATGGTCCGGCGACCCAGCTGTGTCTCAAATGGGCAGGCGACATAACCAAGAACGAACCTGAGTCTATGCGGTACAGTATGCGTTGAAAAGCGTGCGAACTGTAGCGAACTTGGACTTACCAGAGCAAAGTATCGGGCCACAGTTGCTTAAGTCTCGGAAGTATTTATCTATGCTTCCCATCCTGCCGTATAACAACGTAAAGGCTCAGCTTATTATCGGACAACATCAAAATAACTGCACCCCTGGAGATACGAGAAGGTGAAAACGACGACGTCATAGCAGCGCGAAGCAGACTAGGATGGGCTGTATATGGCCGCCCTATGGTGGGTGAAAGCACCACGCCTCGTCTGCTACATATTTGCCAGTGCAGTGCGACACATGGGATGGATGAGGCTCTGAAGAGCTATTTTGCCCTGGAGTCACTAGGTGCGAGCGTCTCCTTAAATCCGCTGAGATCCAGAGAGGACGAACGCTCGATGCAGATAATGGAGGCAACAACAACTTATCTGGAAGACGAAAAGCGCTGGCAGACTGGCCTGCTATGGAGGTTTGATCGCATTCATATGCCAGACTCTTACCAGATGGCGGTTAAGCGTCTTAAATGTCTAGAGGCAAAGATGTTCAAAGACCCACCACTAAAGGAGTTCATGATGAACACGATGTACGACTATAAACAGAAAGGATATATCCGCCGGCTGAAGGATAGTGAGTTAGTAGCTAACACGATGTCGTGGTTTCTTCCTATCTTTACAGTCACCAATCCGAACAAGCTAAAGACACGCTTGGTATGGGATGCAGCCGCCAAAGTTCGTGGCACGTCGCTGAACGATTGTTTGCTTAAAGGTCCAGATACACTAGCATCTTTGATGGGCGTGCTAATACGCTTCAGAGAGCGCCCTATCGCCGTATCCGGCGACATACGGGAAATGTTTCATCAGGTCAAGGTGCGCCGAGAAGACCAAGCGGCTCAGAAGTTTCTCTGGCGTGATGGAGATTCGTCGCGCTCTCCCGAAACGTACGTTATGCAAGTCATGACGTTCGGAGCATCCTATTCGCCAGCCCTAGCAAATTACGTCAAGAATCGCAATGCCGAGCGGTTTGTAGCGGAGCATCCGGATGCCGTAAAGGCGATTTGCGAAAATACATTTGTAAACGATTGGCTGCAGTCGGTAGATTCAGAATCCCAAATGATGCAGTTAGCTGAGACTGTAAAAAGGATTCATGCTAGTGGCGGTTTCGAGATGCGCCACTGGACATCAAATTCAAAGCAAGTTATGCAGGCGCTGGAAGACGACTGTGAGGGCTTGGACAAGCGTATCAGCGCTCAGGATGAAGCGCAAGAAAAGGTCCTGGGCCTGTGGTGGCTACCTGGACAAGATCTGTTGACCTTTCTGGTAAAGCCGAACTTGCTTGCAAAAGCATCTAAGGAGCGCCCAACTAAAAGACGCGTTCTAAGCGTGGTCATGTCTATTTTCGACCCGCTTGGGCTGCTAGGATTCTTTAATATACGCGCCAAGATCATCCTTCAGAACATATGGCGATCCAACATCGGATGGGATGACGACCTTACCAAAGAAGACGAAGTGGATTGGCGACACTGGCTAGATCTAGTTTCAAAGTTAAATACCGTCCGTATTCCACGGTGTATGAAGTGGGTGAGCCGAACCCAGACGGTACAGATGCACACATTCCTGGACGCCAGTATTAATGCTTATGCAGTAGTTGTATATTTGCGGGCTGAACATGATGGCCAAGTACATTGCAGTTTAGCCGCCTCAAAAACGAGAGTAGCACCCTTGAAGCCCGTGTCTATACCTCGTATGGAACTAATGGTCGCAGTCTTAAGTCTGAGACTGGTCAAATGTATCCAAAATGAAATGTCGGTACACATACATAGACGAACATTTTGGACGGATTCAAAGGACGTGCTCTACTGGGTCCAGTCCGATGCTCGAAAGTTCCAACAATTCGTAGCGCTTCGCATCGGAGAGATTTTAGAAGAATCAGATGTGGACAGCTGGCGCTGGGTCCCATCAGCTCAAAACGTGGCAGACGATGGCACAAAATGGACCAAAACGCCCGAAATTCACGGCTCGACCAGGTGGTTCAATGGACCACCATTTTTGTATCTAGAAGAATCGCAGTGGCCACGCACAGAAAAGGGCTCGGCAATAAACATGTTATACCATGCTGAAGAACAAGCCAATCACACGTCCTCTTGGAGATGTATCCTGCCGGACCACTTCAGCAAGCTGGAGAAATTGAGAGCCGCACAGCTATGCATACTGGATTTCCTACGGATTGTTACTAAGAAGACCAAATTGGACGGGCGATTAGAGCTGCAGAAGATTCTGCTCCTTAAACGCAGCAAAGAAATGGATGTGATTTTTATTCGAATATGCCAAGAAGAGGAGTTTTATAGTGAGATTACCTCCCTAAAGTCGGGGCGCCGCCTAACCGATCGCAAAAGCCTGCTCTTCAAGCTTTCTCCTTATATAGATGACTCGGGCATTCTACGTATTAAGAGACGGATAGACAATATAGAAGGAGTTGAAGTCTGCGTAAAACGCCCGATAATTCTGCCAAGACGACATCGATTGACGTATCTGCTTGTTGAGTTTTATCATTTTATGATATCAAATATTTTATGATATCAAATATCATCACCTGCCCAACGAAATCGTCGTAAACGAACTGCGTCAGCAGTACTGGGTCTGTAGCTTGCGAGCCTTGGTGAAAGAAGTCTCAAGTGCTTGCCCAGCGTGCCTTATACGACGCGCCCGCCCAAAGCCACCAGAGATGAGCGACCTGCCAATCGAACGACTATCGCCCTATACTCCACCGTTCACATTTACCGGAGTGGATTACTTTGGACCCTACGACATTGTCGTTGGACGGCGTCGTGAGAAGCGCTGGGGTGTGCTGTTCACATGCCTCACGGTTCACCTAGATATAGCTACGTCGCTCTCGACTGACTCGTACCTATGAGTTCTGAAGTCGTTCGTGGCCAGACGCGGGTGCCCCCGCCGCATGCTGTCGGACAATGGCACAAATTTCAGAGGTGCTAGCAGAATATTAAAAGATGAAATTGAACGTATATCGCCGGCGCTGATCGAGCGAATCGTTCCGAGTCGCCAGTCAATTGGCTGACCAATTTTGGAAGAGATGGTTGAGCGAGTATCTGCCCACACTCACCAGACGTACTAAGTGGTTCCAACCGCCAAACGAACCAATATCAGTCGATGACATCGTCATAAACGAAACCGCCGACGGAATTATTACTCGCCCCGCCTTCAAGCTAGCTAAGCTTGACATTAAAGTTGGTAACACACAGCACGGACGTTCGTGAATTACAGGGTGGCGAATGTTACGGGGCGAAGTGAAAATGTCTATTGTCACTAAGTCCTACTGGGCATCGCATTTTTCTGTAAGCGGCGCTCGCTTCTTACGCTGGAAGTGCACCGTTAGAATTAGTTTGTATATACAGAAGTCGATATCACGCAGCTGCAAAATTTGCCTTTTCGTCGAGGTTCACTTTCGTTTTGTGCTTGCAGCTGAGCAGAAGTTTAAGAGAAGATAAGCGCGTGCGGAGCACGAATGTAAGTCTCATAAACTTGTTAAATATATGTAGATCCTTAAATAATGAAAGATAATAAAGATTTCAGCCCAATCGTACGTAGCGAATTGAATCGTGTCGTATCGTACATCGAATCGAATGTTGTTTCTTTTCGACGCTAGAAGTCCCTGCCAAATACGCGCCCGGCGCGACTCTCGGCGCCAACAATGATAATATAGTTATTTCCGGAAATAAGGGTAACAAACAAACAGTTCATAAAGATAGGTTAAACATTTTTAATTCATAACAGACATAAAAAAAAAAAAAAAAAAATTAATTATACAAGGTATGCAAAAATAGTATATATATATATATATATATATAAAAACAAAAGAAAAAAAAAGAAAAATATTTTAAAATACACTAAATACATTATAAATACATTACAATTATAATAAATAAAAAAAAATTTATATACAATAAATTTAAGTAAAATAACTACACTTAGTTACGTTATTTTTCAATAGGAGGAGAGAAGGTACACTGTACCAAGAACTCAGCATAAATATAACAGTAACACTTTGTTGCATTAAATAAACAAAACCAATTCAAGTGAGCGTGAAATATGATCACCCACTTATGAACTACGCTAAGTCAGCATTCCCACGCTGACCGCCAATAACATATATATATGCATAGGTGCACATAAGACTCTCTCGCTCTCTGATGCTACATATACATATATACAGCCGCTCCGGTGCTAGCGTAACGGGCAGCGCAGCTACGCGGCCTTAGCCTAAGCACTTATGTACATAGGCTAAGCGTACTTAAAGAGATATTGAATAAAGCATTATTAAAACCGAACTCAAACGGCTAAGACGTGGCAGATCCTTTAACTCGTACAACACCGAGTTTACACCAGAGATCTATAAGAACGAGGAGGAAAGGCTATCTTCGGCACGCCGAAGATTTAATACCCTTGCCGACCCAACCATTTCATAATGCTCATAGTGCTTTGCACGTATCTAAGAAGCACAGGGAAAATAGTCAATTACAGTTAATTAACCGAGAATAGTTAAGATATCTTGAAAAACAAAAAAGTTTTCCATACAACTTAATTTCGACCGATCGTTCCTATAGCAGCTTTATGATATAGTTGTCCGATCTTAATAGGATTTTGCATATATATGGGGAGCGTAGTAAAACTAATAAATACCGAGTTTGGTCAAGATATCTTGAAAAACATAAAAATTTTCCATACAAAAACTTAATTTTCGACCGATCCTTCCTATGGCAGCTATATGATATAGTTGTCCGATCTTAATAGGATTTTGCATATATATGGGGAGCGGAGTAAAACTAATAAGTACCGAGTTTGGTCAAGATATCTTGAAAAACATAAAAATGTTCCATACAAAAACTTAATTTTCGACCGATTGTTCCTATGGCAGCTATATGATATAGTTGCCCGATCCGAAAAGAATTTTGCATATATATGGGGGAGCTTAGTAAAACTAATAAGTACCGAGTTTGGTCAAGATATCTTGAAAAACATAAAAATTTTCCATACAAAAAACTTAATTTTCGACCGATCGTTCCTATGGCAGCTATATGATATAGTTGTCCGATCTTAATAGGATTTTGCATATATATGGGGAACGTAGTAAAACTAATAAATACCAAGTTTAGTAAAGATAACTTTATAAACCAAAATGTTTTTCATACAAGAACCTACTTTTCGACCGATCGTTCCTATGGCAGCTATATGATATAGTGGTCCGATCCAGCTGGTTTTGACATATGAGCTGCGTGCAACAGAAAGAGGGACTTCTGCAAAGTTTCATAAAGATAGCTTTAAAACTGAGAGACTAGTTCGCATAGAAACAGACAGACGGACAGACGGACAGACGGACATGGCTATATCAACTCGGCTGTTGATACTGATCAAGAATATATATACTTTATGGGGTCGGAGATGTCTCCTTCTATGCGTTACATATTTACGACAAAATTATAATACCCTCTGCAAGGGTATAAAAATCATTTGATACGTGTTTCACACTTTTCGCAGAATTCAAACTTCTACGGGGGGAATGCGATTTAAAGATTTTTTGGGCGAAGTTTTAAGTTGTGTCCGATTTGCTTCAAACTTATTTTCAAAGCTCTACATAAGAACTTAATAAATACGTATTTCAGCGATTTGGAAAATTCCAATCGCAACAGTGGTAAATTGGCGGAAAACGGTTGTTTGAAAGTTTTTTGTTTACCATCCGATCGGCCCCACATTTATTTTCAAAGATCTTTGTTCAAATTCATTTAAGGGGTGTTTCACACTTTTCGAAAAATCCGTCCCTCCTTGGTGGAAATGGAGATCAAAGATTTGGTGGGTTTCCTAAGATCTATAAGAAAAATCATTTGAGACGTGTTTGGAATGCGGAATGCGACTCAAAGATTTTTTGTACGAAGTTTTAAATTGTGTCCGATTTGCTTCAAACTTATTTTCAAAGCTCTACATAAGAATGTAATGAATACGTGTTTCAGCGATTTGGGAAATTCCACTCGCAACAGTGGTAAATTGGCGGATAACGTTTGTATGAAAGTTATTTGTTTACCGTCCGATCAGTTTCAAAATCATTTCAAATTTGTTTGAGAACATTGATTTTATAACATGCCACAGGCAAGGCCGGGTTATACCCGCTAGCTATTAATAAAATTGAAGTGTTTGCAGAAGATTTTCAGGATGTTGTCGTAAATGAAGAGCAGAATTTTCTGGATTCGTTTTGAAGCTACTTACTAGAGCGATCATATTGTGATCTTAATAAATATCAATTTGGGATAAATTTAACATCTTGTCCATGGTCTTTTGATGATGCAACAGAAGCATCCGATACATGTAGTTGTCATACATTTATATATCAACTACATAAGTGTTAATCTGTTTTGTCGAAATGTGCTAAGTTAGAAAAAAGAAATGCTTAAAAAAACCTATTATTGTTGTATCCAAAGAAAAAAATAAAATTTTATTTGTTTTATTTAAAAAACTGTGCTTATACACACACACACACACACTCACACTTACACAGACACACACACACACACACACACACACACACACACACACACACACACACACACACACACACACACACACACACACACACACACACACACACAGACACACACAGACACACACAGACACACACACAGACACACACACACAGACACACACACATACACACACAGACACACACACACACACACGCGCACACACACACAGACACACACACACACACACACACACACAAAGACACACACACAGCCACACACGCACACAGACAGACAGACAGACAGACAGACACACAGACACACACAGACACACACAGGCACACACAGACACCCACAGACACACACAGACACACACACACACACACACAGACACACACACACACATACGCACGCGCACGCGCACACACACACACACACACACACACACTAGACGCCTTCGCAGACCTTAATGTAATACTGCTGAACACCGGGACCGAGCACACCTTCATCAAGGCAGGACGCAGCTCAATTATTGACCTGACGTTTGCCAGCCCCTCAATAGCAAGACGGGCCACATGGGAGGTGTCCCAGCTGTATACGCATAGCGACCACCAGGCCATTGTCAGCAACACTGATGGCGGACAACCAAACCCGACGGGCAGAACACACCACATCGCTTGAGACCCTGAGACGCTTAATAAAGAGGCACTCTTAGCGTTTTTTGAACCCACCGCAATCACTGGAAACGCAGAACAGCTCGCTAACTGCCTAACACGGGAGATGCAACGAGCCTGCGATGCAGCGATGGCGAGGAAAAAGAAAGGAGGTAATAAGCACAAGCCAGTACGATGGTGGAATGGCGAAATAGAGGATGCGCGTAAAAGGTGCCACACAGCAAGACGCATATACCAGCGCGCAGCAAGACAAGCGCGACGGGAAACAGCAAACCTTGGCCCTGGAGCACGAAGCCGAAGAAGCCCGCGCAGCCTACCACTCCTGGCGAGCTATGCTCACCAAGGCTATCAAGCGAAGCAAGCGGCAATGCTGGATGCAACTCTGCGACGAAGCCGATACCCAGCCCTTCGGACAAGCCTACAAAACGGTAATGGGCAAACTCGCAAGAGGACCCGTACCGACCTGCCCAGAGCATCTACAGCAGATAGTGGAGACACTGTTCCCGCGCCAGATAGAGCTACGCCACAACCCTCCAGCCGTAGGCACGTCGGTGGTGCCTCCCATCGATACAGAAGACATAAGTACCGCGCTAAAGCGCATTAAACCAAACAAAGCGCCAGGACCCGACGGCATCCCCAATGCAGTGCTGAAGACAATCGCTAGCGCCCACGCAGACACAGTCGTAAATGTGTTCAACCGATGCTTTGGAGAAAGAACCTTTCCAACGTGCTGGAAGTTGCAGAGACTGGTCCTTATCCCTAGAGCTGGAAAGGACCCACAGGACCCCTCTGCCTACAGGCCAATCTGCATGCTGGACTCCACGGGCAAGCTCTTCGAGCGCAGCATCTGCGATCGTCTGGAGAAGGAGATCGCTGATCGCTACGGACTCTCGGACCAGCAGTTCGGCTTCCGCAAACATAGGAGCACCGTCGACGCTATCAAGTTGGTAGCAGACACGGCACGGAAGGCCATAGAAGGCACGCGATGGCGCGGCGGATCCAAAAAGTATTGCCTTGTGACAACGCTAGACGTAAAAAACGCGTTTAACTCGGCAAGCTGGCCAAATATACTCATGGCACTCTCCAGGCTGCAAATCTCCGCGTACCTCATCAGCCTTGTTGCCGGATACTTCAAGGACCGGGTACTCATATACGACACGACTGCAGGACGACGCAAGTACGCCATTACTGGGGGCGTTCCTCAAGGATCGGTGCTTGGCCCCTTGCTTTGGAACGTGATGTATGACGGAGTGCTCCGACTTGCTCTACCACCTGGCTGCAGCATCGTAGGCTTCGCAGACGACATTGCAATCGTCACGGTGGCGAAAGAGAAAGCGCAGGTGGAGAGAAAAACCAATGAAGCAGCCCACAAGGTGACTAGGTGGCTTGTAGAAAATGGCCTCAACCTAGCTGCGCAAAAAACAGAGGCAGTTCTCATCAGCAGCCGGAAGCAAGTGGAAACCGCCAACATCACAGTGGACGGAACTGAGGTAGTTTCCAAGCCTTCCATAAAATATCTAGGCGTCTTGCTAGATCACAGGCTCAGCTTCAAGGAGCATCTTAAATACGCAGGTGGAAAGGCGAGTAGAGCTATAAATGCACTATCTGGCATAATGGCGAACACTGGAGGCCCTAGACAGCGCAGAAGACGGCTGATCTGCAATGTGGTCCAGTCGATGCTCCTCTACGCGTCATCGATCTGGGGACCAGCAATGAGGATCCCCTCCTAAAGCCACAAATGCAGGGCATCGTACAGAAAATGCGCACTCCGAGTCCTCTGCGCCTTTCGGACCGTCTCAGACGACGCAGCTCTAATGCTGGCCGGAATGCCCCCTGTAGTGTGTATATGCCTAAACACCCAGTATTCATATATATAAAGTATGTGGCACTTTGTTGCATACAATAACAAATATAAATTAAACACACCCAGAGCCACTCTATGTATTGGCTCTGGCTCATATTACGCAGCGCGAGTCACTAGCCACGCTGACCATTTATGTTTACGCTGCATATCCCACGCTCCGTCTGGGCGCATTGCATGAGCAACATATATGCTCACTAACACAGGCATATGCAAGCTACTCACTCTCCCTCTCTTTTGTAGCTGTTAACCAATAACAGCATAAGAACATATATGTATCCATAGGCTAAGCGCATAACATTGACTTTGAATTAAATCATTCTCATACTACAACCTAACCAGCACTGACGTGCAAAAATGAACTCTTCTTTATAAATTGTAATCGCAACATTACATGGCGACCGTGACATGGTCACGATTCCCTGCCTGGAGGCAGTAGAACACAAAGAAAAGAAAATAAATAAATCTCTGCCTGGCAAATGACGAGGATCGTGGACTGGAAAACTACAAATTACTGAGTGAGTAGAGTGCGCTAATGGGAAAACACAGGGGTGGTCAGAAAACTAAAATAAATAAAAAGAATAGCCTACATTAAGTGGCTATTATACACAAAATCACCACCACCTGCTTGGGCAACAGCTCAAAAGTTACAGGCAGAATTAGATTTTTTAAAATCTAGCCTGATAAAAAAGAATCTCATTGACGCAAGTCACCACTCCATTAGTAATATATATAAGAAACAAGTAGTAATACCACCACCGTCTCAAATCCCAAAGATGAAAAAAACATGCCCAGCAGACTGCGAGGGACCACTCTACAGCATCAACTGCAAGTATACTTGCCAACGGAAGAAGACCAGCACCAGCCCCGCTAGCCAGTAAAGCTGGCAAACAACAACCTGTGCGAAGACCAGCACCGGTACCGCCAGAGCAACAATCTGCGCCATCGAGATAAGTGCGGGAGGCACTCCGCCACTTGCGCCAACGAGGGAGCATCAGCGTGCCACATCCGGCGACGCCCAGCTGATGCAGCGACGAGCAGGGAGCATCAGCGTGCCATATCCGGCGACGCCCAGTTGATGCGGCGCACCAGCAAAAGGAGGACATCTATACCCTCGTCTACAGACAGAAGACACCAGATGCACCTAAATATTTTTAATATATTAATACAATAATAAAAAATTTTTGTAAAAGTTCAGCGGAAACACATCCGCTCCACTAGCAGCATAGCCCGTAAAGCTATGCGACACGCTAGGTAAGGTTTATTCATATGAGAGAGTTCTCAGTTGAGAGTGATTGACGTGTTTTACTTGTGCTCCAAGATTTTTATATATTTTTGCGCTTAAATCCTGCTTTTAATTTCCAAATTTTGCATTTTTTGTGCTTTATTTAAAAAGCTTTTATAACTTGTTCAAAGTGTTATCTGTTGTGCAGCGTAAGCCTGTTAATTATTGCATTTATTAAACACGGCGTCAGTTCCGTATTGTTGTTATTGCCTGTTTTGATTCTTTTGCTTTGGTGCTTCCCTGTGCAAACACTTGTTTGTGCGTGTGTTCGCTGCTGCAAATTTCTTCTGGTGCATCGCGCTCTCGCAAATTTTTGCTGTTGCTCTTCGCTCCAAACAATTTGTTTGTGTACGAAAAGTTATTTTTGAGTGTTTACTTGCTCTATTCTTGTGCACTGTGTTTCGTTTTGCTCTGCGCTCTCGCAACTTTTGCTTATTCTTTTAACGCTTAATTATGTCGTGCTGTAAGAAACCTTGCACGTTCAAGCAGGCTGATGATTCTGCATTGCCGCAATTTGTTAATTGCTGGCTGTGTGAGAATATAATGCATGCTAAATGTGCAGGTCTCACTGGGCGTGATTGCGACAAGATCGCTGCAATTGCCAAGAAGGGCTGCGGCGGCTTGCGTTGGTCGTGCCCAGAATGCATCGACAAGCAAATTGATTTCTCCAGAATGTATAATTCTGTGAGAAATCAATTCTTAAAACTAAATAACGTGGCTAAGCAGCTCTCGAATAGTTTTGATTCGAGTTGTGAGTTGCTTAGCAAATATAAATTCGAGTCTCCAACCAATCGCCGGTTGGAGCCTCAATTTTTGCAGTTGCCCTCTCCGTCTGTCCAGACACCTTTGCCTCTGTTGCTCCTACCGAACAACTTGGATACATCTCCAATGTTGTCATTATCGCCTTCTCCGAGCGACTGCCTAAATATTACCCCAGTTTTATCCCCTGTATTAGTCCCATTAGACCTCGTACCTGAACCTGTCCTAGTTAGCCAAACTGCCTCAGCCTCCTCAGCCCCTGGCCGCAAAGGTAGACCTGCGCGCAATCTTGCCCAGATTGTTAAAAACAATCATGGTGCCTCCTTGGCTCCACCAAATCCTGTTCTCCCTCCAGTCCCTTCAGCTCCTACGTTAACTGTTGTTGCCCCTCGTAGGCAAGTTTTTGTGTCTCGACTTTCGTCTGACACCACCTCTGAGTCATTGGCTGCCTTTATTGCTAGCAAATCTTCTGCTAGAGTGTCAATTACAAAATTTAATTTCTCAACTCCTCGTGAAATATCATCTTTCAAAATAAATGTTTCACATGATATGTTCCCAATCATTTGTGATCCCAAATTTTGGCCTCCACATATGATTGTCCACGAGTTCAAGCCAAAAAAGCGTAACCAGCCTGTCACCCCTTCCAGTCCCTTCAATACAGGGTACCATTTCTGCCCCAAAAAACTAACTTCTTCTTCTGATCAAGTCTTTATTCATTATCAGAATGTCAGAGGTCTTATTTCAAAACTTAAAAATCTTTTCATGGCCAGCACTTCCTTCGATTCGGATATAATCGCATTTTCAGAAACATGGTTAAACTCCACCATATCTGATTTTGAGGTTTTTTCGAATAATTTTATTTTGCATAGAAATGATCGGCCGAGTCGGGGTGGTGGGGTATTAATTGCCGTTAAAGCCACTCTCCAGTCAGAACTTTTCTGTTTTAGTACGCCTACTGACGCTGAGATTGTTTCAGTCAAGGTGTCTTTTCCTACACGGAATATTTATATTTCATGCTCTTATGTTCCTCCTTCTTCTGATATTCAAGTTTATATGAAACATATTTCTTGTATTAAAGAAGTTTCTTCACACGTGCGTGATAATGACCTATTTATTGTGTTGGGTGATTTTAATTTGCCGAACATCTCTTGGTCACTTTTCACTGCCGAAAATTATCTAGTGCCCTCAGCACAGCATGACTTTATAGATTGCATGCTTGACCATTTCGTTGTTTCAAATCAATTCAATTTCTAATCATTTGAATAGAACACTTGATCTTGTATTTGTTAACGACTACCTTATTTCTAATGTGTCTAGGTCCCCTCCTTTATCTCTTCCTGAGGATGTATATCATCCTACTTTAGAGGTTGCAATGTTCAATTGTAATCCTCTCATTTCGTGCTCATCAGCCAATAGGCCCCGCCGTTGCTTTCGCAAGGGAAATTATTCATTGCTGAATCAGCTTATTTATGCAACCGATTGGTCTTTCTTATATGACTCGGTTGACATGAATACTGCTATTAACTTTTTTATAACACCCTAAACTCCCTCTTAGATATGTGTATTCCCAAGTCAATTCCTTCGACTACCTCTCCAAACCCACCTTGGTTTAGTCCCAGATTAAAGAATCTAAAAAATATAAAATCCAAATATTTTAAAAAGTTTAAAAGTCTGGTCCGTGTACTGACTTGGCTGTAAAATATTCCATAGCCAAGTCGAACTTCTTTCTTCTGAATTCTCAATGCTATGAGAATTATCTAACTCGTTGCAAAAGCGCAATTTGCCCTGAATCCAAGACAGTTTTACAATTTTGTAAACTTGAAGCGTAAATCTTCAAGTTTGCCATCTTCTTTTTCACTCGGGATGGATAAAGCTAGCAATGACTCTGATTCTGCTAACCTATTTGCTAATTTTTTTTTCAATCAACTTACCTCTTCAGTCTGTCCTAATAATAATTCTTACCCTTATACTATTACTTCCTCTAGTTCTATACCTCCCCCTGTTATTTCCC
>JAWNOR010000100.1:0-31377 GCA_035045885.1 Drosophila borealis
AATGACCCAAACCACCTGGCTTGTAAAACAACTCAACTCAACCAAAACGCAACATAAATAACCATTAAAGCTGCATACGCCAACATAATAATAATAATTAATATAATAATGATTCAACCTTTAAACACCAAGCCACACCTACCAGTAACAAAACTGCCTAACCTAGCTAATAATATATGACAATCCAAACTAATAAAAAACATCAAGCTACACTTACCAGTAGCACTATAATAACAAACCAAGAAAACTACCTAGCTTACCCGAACCTCCTGGCCCGTTCAACTAAAACACTAACAAACAATTAATTTGTCAACTGCTCAACCATGAGCCAAAACAAACACAGCCAAATCCATATTGTGAGCCAACAACAATGAGCCACATATGAATAACATGCTTAGCCCACGGAAACCAAGCCACACTTACCAAGAACACAGAAATATTAACTGCATACATCAAACGCATATGCGCATAGAATAAACACTAACACAACCATGACAAGGCAACAATGCTTAAGCACCACCCATAAATGCCAAAACTAAGCCAAACCCACCAAGAACAAAACAGTCAAACCACCCCAACCTGGGGACTGGCTTTAAAAAAAAAAAAAAAAAAAAAAAAAAAAAAAAAAAAAAAAAAAAAAAAAAACATAATGAAACTATATCACTTCTAATAAACCATGCAAATACGCAACAGTCCCCAAACTGCTGAATCAACACTATCAGCCAAAGTATATAGTGCACTTATAAACGCACTAACAGCACTACCAAACTACAGTGCCTAAATTACCACATGACCAATTCTAACCCATGAATATGCAAGTCATTCTGTTTGTCTGAATAGAGACTGAGAAGAGACCCTAAAGTGTATGTTCATAGTCAAACGGACGACAACCAAGTTGCATATTAACGTTCATACCAGACAAACAAAAAACAAAAAACAAACCCAATTTGCTCAATAGCAACAGGAGACCTATGCGCACCAATAGTGCCCCAAATACACCAAAACAGCCTTCCAATACTTAGCAACTCCACCCCCTCAAAACTGCACCGCCTAAATATCAGTGCTTATAATAGTCGTACCAGACTATTAATAACTGCTTTGCTTGGGTACCTGGAGCTCTGTCCCTTGAGGCATGTGTAAACCAGGTGAGTGAGCAGTAATAATGACCAAAAACTGCACTACAATATCCCAGTGCCTAAACTGCTTTGCTTGGGCGCCTGGAGCACTGTCCTCCGAGACATGTGTAAACCAGGAGAGTGAGCAGTAATAATGTCCAAAAACTGCACTACAATATCCCAGTGCCTAAACTGCTTTGCTTGAGTGCCTGAAGCACTGTCCTCCGAGGCATGTGAGCGAGCAGTGACCATAACATCACACAATAACAATGCTAGCCGGCACAACTCCTATGCCAATCAGCACACTTAACCCCATAAAACTGAACTGTCCCACCAGACTCCAACTACTAATCTACCACTAACAAACAACACGGCGCACATACTAATAACAACTAACACCCTCAATATGCTTTTATATCCCAGGCTAGCCACCAACGCCATATTGCATTTTGACCATAAACCATTCACAATACATGCTACACCCAGCATAATAAGCTCCAACCTGAGCAGCACCCAAGCGCCAAAAACAAGAGCTATACCTAGCCATAGTCTGCAGCACCAATAACTGCCTCCCAAGAAAACGACCGATTCCGCGTGGTCCGCTAAGCGGCGCAGTGCGGTAAACTTGTCCAGATCCAGCCATGACACGGATCTGGGCCACCAGCCGTATGCACTGAGTAATAGACCAGTGCATACTACAAAAAAAAAAAAAAAAAAATCCGTTTAGCCAGAAGTCGACCCCGATACACACAACACCTTAACAAACATGTCAGGCCTTTACAGAGCATCATAACCCCAATACCAAGAACAAGAAGACCTGTACAGAACCTCACACCAGAATATTTAGCCACACTACAGACCAAAAAACGTAACCTACTACAAAAAATTAATGAACTACGAACCAGACTACCATTTGACCCAGACACCACAGAAAGATCCTTTACACTTCGCTTTCCAATGAGTGTCAACGAAATGAATAACATAAATCGAGAACTAATCGCTCTCAACAATAAACTTCAAGAAACAGAACGACTTCTAGCATACTTTCCAGCCCAAGCTGAGAGTGCACCCCAGCAACAACAACAACTGCTTACCCAGCCCCATAAACTTCAGTGCAACCAGCACTTAGCTCCCAAGAATATATACTACCATCAACACTATAATCTAACCAATAATAATCATCAAAACCGCATACACCACATAAAAAAAAAAAAAAAAAAAAAAAAAAAAAAAACTGCATACACCAAATAAGTATGCTATCCATAAACACCAAGCCACACTTACCAGTAGCACAATAAAAACGGCCAGCCTAACTAATAATATATGGCAATCTCAAAACCCCAACTTACCAGTATTATGATAAACTGCCTAGCCAAGTGGGTCAGCATATAGTGATGAAATATAATGACATAAGCATACATCTGCTAACACTATCATTATCTCTGACAATGCTGACCCAAACCACCTGGCTTGTAAAACAACTCAACTCAACCAAAACGCAACATAAATAACCATTAAAGTGCATACTCCAACATAATAATAATAATTAAAATAATAATATTCAACCTTTAACACCAAGCCACACCTACCAGTAACAAAACTGCCTAACCTAGCTAATAATATATGACAATCCAAACTAATAAAAAACATCAAGCTACACTTACCAGTAGCACTATAATAACAAACCAAGAAAACTACCTAGCTTACCCGAACCTCCTGGCCCGTTCAACTAAAACACTAACAAACAATTAATTTGTCAACTGCTCAACCATGAGCCAAAACAAACACAGCCAAATCCATATTGTGAGCCAACAACAGTGAGCCACATATGAATAACATGCTTAGCCCACGGAAACCAAGCCACACTTACCAAGAACACAGAAATATTAACTGCATACATCAAACGCATATGCGCATAGAATAAACACTAACACAACCATGACAAGGCAACAATGCTTAAGCACCACCCATAAATGCCAAAACTAAGCCAAACCCACCAAGAACAAAACAGTCAAACCACCCCAACCTGGGGACTGGCTTTAAAAAAAAAAAAACAATAACAAAAAAAAAAAAAAAAAAAAAAAAAAAAAAAAAAAAAACATAATGAAAATATAACTTCTAATAAACCATGCAAATACGCAACAGTCCCCAAACTGCTAAATCAACACTATCAGCCAAAGTATATAGTGCACTTATAAACGCACTAACAGCACTACCAAACTACAGTGCCTAAATTACCACATGACCAATTCTAACCCATGAATATGCAAGTCATTCTGTTTGTCTGAATAGAGACTGAGAAGAGACCCTAAAGTGTATGTTCATAGTCAAACGGACGACAACCAAGTTGCATATTAACGTTCATACCAGACAAACAAAAAACAAAAAACAAAAAACAAAAAAAAAAAAAAAAAAAAAAAAAAAACCCAATTTGCTCAATAGCAACAGGAGACCTATGCGCACCAATAGTGCCCCAAATACACCAAAACAGCCTTCCAATATTTGGCAACTCCACCCCCTCAAAACTGCACCGCCTAAATATCAGTGCTTATAATAGTCGTACCAGACTATTAATAACTGCTTTGCTTGGGTACCTGGAGCTCTGTCCCTTGAGGCATGTGTAAACCAGGTGAGTGAGCAGTAATAATGACCAAAAACTGCACTACAATATCCCAGTGCCTAAACTGCTTTGCTTGGGCGCCTGGAGCACTGTCCTCCGAGACATGTGTAAACCAGGAGAGTGAGCAGTAATAATGTCCAAAAACTGCACTACAATATCCCAGTGCCTAAACTGCTTTGCTTGAGTGCCTGAAGCACTGTCCTCCGAGGCATGTGAGTGAGCAGTGACCATAACATCACACAATAACAATGCTAGCCGGCACAACTCCTATGCCAATCAGCACACTTAACCCCATAAAACTGAACTGTCCCACCAGACTCCAACTACTAATCTACCACTAACAAACAACACGGCGCACATACTAATAACAACTAACACCCTCAATATGCTTTTATATCCCAGGCTAGCCACCAACGCCATATTGCATTTTGACCATAAACCATTCACAATACATGCTACACCCAGCATAATAAGCTCCAACCTGAGCAGCACCCAAGCGCCAAAAACAAGAGCTATACCTAGCCATAGTCTGCAGCACCAATAACTGCCTCCCAAGAAAACGACCGATTCCGCGTGGTCCGCTAAGCGGCGCAGTGCGGTAAACTTGTCCAGATCCAGCCATGACACGGATCTGGGCCACCAGCCGTATGCACTGAGTAATAGACCGGTGCATACTACAAAAAAAAAAAAAAAAAAATCCGTTTAGCCAGAAGTCGACCCCGATACACACAACAGCTTAACAAACATGTCAGGCCTTTACAGAGCATCATAACCCCAATACCAAGAACAAGAAGACCTGTACAGAACCTCACACCAGAATATTTAGCCACACTACAGACCAAAAAACGTAACCTACTACAAAAAATTAATGAACTACGAACCAGACTACCATTTGACCCAGACACCACAGAAAGATCCTTTACACTTCGCTTTCCAATGAGTGTCAACGAAATGAATAACATAAATCGAGAACTAATCGCTCTCAACAATAAACTTCAAGAAACAGAACGACTTCTAGCATCCTTTCCAGCGCAAGCTGAGAGTGCACCCCAGCAACAACAACAACTGCTTACGCAGCCCCATCAAACTTCAGTGCAACCAGCACTTAGCTCCCAAGAATATATACTACCATCAACACTATAATCTAACCAATAATAATCATCAAAACCGCATACACCACATAAAAAAAAAAAAAAAAAAAAAAAAAAAAAAAAAAACTGCATACACCAAATAAGTATGCTATCCATAAACACCAAGCCACACTTACCAGTAGCACAATAAAAACGGCCAGCCTAACTAATAATATATGGCAATCTCAAAACCCCAACTTACCAGTATTATGATAAACTGCCTAGCCAAGTGGGTCAGCATATAGTGATGAAATATAATGACATAAGCATACATCTGCTAACACTATCATTATCTCTGACAATGCTGACCCAAACCACCTGGCTTGTAAAACAACTCAACTCAACCAAAACGCAACATAAATAACCATTAAAGCTGCATACGCCAACATAATAATAATAATTAATATAATAATGATTCAACCTTTAAACACCAAGCCACACCTACCAGTAACAAAACTGCCTAACCTAGCTAATAATATATGACAATCCAAACTAATAAAAAACATCAAGCTACACTTACCAGTAGCACTATAATAACAAACCAAGAAAACTACCTAGCTTACCCGAACCTCCTGGCCCGTTCAACTAAAACACTAACAAACAATTAATTTGTCAACTGCTCAACCATGAGCCAAAACAAACACAGCCAAATCCATATTGTGAGCCAACAACAGTGAGCCACATATGAATAACATGCTTAGCCCACGGAAACCAAGCCACACTTACCAAGAACACAGAAATATTAACTGCATACATCAAACGCATATGCGCATAGAATAAACACTAACACAACCATGACAAGGCAACAATGCTTAAGCACCACCCATAAATGCCAAAACTAAGCCAAACCCACCAAGAACAAAACAGTCAAACCACCCCAACCTGGGGACTGGCTTTAAAAAAAAAAAACAAAAACAAAAAAAAAAAAAAAAAAAAAAAAAAAAAAAAAAAACATAATGAAACTATATCACTTCTAATAAACCATGCAAATACGCAACAGTCCCCAAACTGCTAAATCAACACTATCAGCCAAAGTATATAGTGCACTTATAAACGCACTAACAGCACTACCAAACTACAGTGCCTAAATTACCACATGACCAATTCTAACCCATGAATATGCAAGTCATTCTGTTTGTCTGAATAGAGACTGAGAAGAGACCCTAAAGTGTATGTTCATAGTCAAACGGACGACAACCAAGTTGCATATTAACGTTCATACCAGACAAACAAAAAACAAAAAACAAAAAAAAAAAAAAAAAAAAAAAAAAAAAACCCAATTTGCTCAATAGCAACAGGAGACCTATGCGCACCAATAGTGCCCCAAATACACCAAAACAGCCTTCCAATATTTGGCAACTCCACCCCCTCAAAACTGCACCGCCTAAATATAAGTGCTTATAATAGTAGTACCAGACTATTAATAACTGCTTTGCTTGGGTACCTGGAGCTCTGTCCCTTGAGGCATGTGTAAACCAGGTGAGTGAGCAGTAATAATGTCCAAAAACTGCACTACAATATCCCAGTGCCTAAACTGCTTTGCTTGGGCGCCTGGAGCACTGTCCTCCGAGACATGTGTAAACCAGGAGAGTGAGCAGTAATAATGTCCAAAAACTGCACTACAATATCCCAGTGCCTAAACTGCTTTGCTTGAGTGCCTGAAGCACTGTCCTCCGAGGCATGTGAGTGAGCAGTGACCATAACATCACACAATAACAATGCTAGCCGGCACAACTCCTATGCCAATCAGCACACTTAACCCCATAAAACTGAACTGTCCCACCAGACTCCAACTACTAATCTACCACTAACAAACAACACGGCGCACATACTAATAACAACTAACACCCTCAATATGCTTTTATATCCCAGGCTAGCCACCAACGCCATATTGCATTTTGACCATAAACCATTCACAATACATGCTACACCCAGCATAATAAGCTCCAACCTGAGCAGCACCCAAGCGCCAAAAACAAGAGCTATACCTAGCCATAGTCTGCAGCACCAATAACTGCCTCCCAAGAAAACGACCGATTCCGCGTGGTCCGCTAAGCGGCGCAGTGCGGTAAACTTGTCCAGATCCAGCCATGACACGGAACTGGGCCACCAGCCGTATGCACTGAGTAATAGACCAGTGCATACTACAAAAAAAAAAAAAAAAAAAAATCCGTTTAGCCAGAAGTCGACCCCGATACACACAACAGCTTAACAAACATGTCAGGCCTTTACAGAGCATCATAACCCCAATACCAAGAACAAGAAGACCTGTACAGAACCTCACACCAGAATATTTAGCCACACTACAGACCAAAAAACGTAACCTACTACAAAAAATTAATGAACTACGAACCAGACTACCATTTGACCCAGACACCACAGAAAGATCCTTTACACTTCGCTTTCCAATGAGTGTCAACGAAATGAATAACATAAATCGAGAACTAATCGCTCTCAACAATAAACTTCAAGAAACAGAACGACTTCTAGCATCCTTTCCAGCGCAAGCTGAGAGTGCACCCCAGCAACAACAACAACTGCTTACGCAGCCCCATCAAACTTCAGTGCAACCAGCACTTAGCTCCCAAGATATATACTACCATCAACACTATAATCTAACCAATAATAATCATCAAAACCGCATACACCACAAAAAAAACAAACAAAAAAACAAAAAAAAATCTGCATACACCAAATAAGTATGCTATCCATAAACACCAAGCCACACTTACCAGTAGCACAATAAAAACGGCCAGCCTAACTAACAATATATAGCAATCTCAAAACCCCAACTTACCAGTACATAATAAACTGCCTAGCCAAGTGGGTCAGCATATAGTGATGAAATATAATGACATAAGCATACATCTGCTAACACTATCATTATCTCTGACAAGGCTGACCCAAACCACCTGGCTTGTAAAACAACTCAACTCAACCAAAACGCAACATAAATAACCATTAAGCTGCATACGCCAACATAATAATAATAATTAATATAATAATGATTCAACCTTTAAACACCAAGCCACACCTACCAGTAACAAAACTGCCTAACCTAGCTAATAATATATGACAATCCAAACTAATAAAAAACATCAAGCTACACTTACCAGTAGCACTATAATAACAAACCAAGAAAACTACCTAGCTTACCCGAACCTCCTGGCCCGTTCAACTAAAACACTAACAAACAATTAATTTGTCAACTGCTCAACCATGAGCCAAAACAAACACAGCCAAATCCATATTGTGAGCCAACAACAATGAGCCACATATGAATAACATGCTTAGCCCACGGAAACCAAGCCACACTTACCAAGAACACAGAAATATTAACTGCATACATCAAACGCATATGCGCATAGAATAAACACTAACACAACCATGACAAGGCAACAATGCTTAAGCACCACCCATAAATGCCAAAACTAAGCCAAACCCACCAAGAACAAAACAGTCAAACCACCCCAACCTGGGGACTGGCTTTAAAAAAAAAAAAAAAAAAAAAAAAAAAAAAAAAAAAAAAAAAAAAAAAAAAACATAATGAAAATATAACTTCTAATAAACCATGCAAATACGCAACAGTCCCCAAACTGCTGAATCAACACTATCAGCCAAAGTATATAGTGCACTTATAAACGCACTAACAGCACTACCAAACTACAGTGCCTAAATTACCACATGACCAATTCTAACCCATGAATATGCAAGTCATTCTGTTTGTCTGAATAGAGACTGAGAAGAGACCCTAAAGTGTATGTTCATAGTCAAACGGACGACAACCAAGTTGCATATTAACGTTCATACCAGACAAACAAAAAACAAAAAACAAAAAAAAAAAAAAAAAAAAAAAAAAAAAAAAAAACCCAATTTGCTCAATAGCAACAGGAGACCTATGCGCACCAATAGTGCCCCAAATACACCAAAACAGCCTTCCAATATTTGGCAACTCCACCCCCTCAAAACTGCACCGCCTAAATATCAGTGCTTATAATAGTAGTACCAGACTATTAATAACTGCTTTGCTTGGGTACCTGGAGCTCTGTCCCTTGAGGCATGTGTAAACCAGGTGAGTGAGCAGTAATAATGTCCAAAAACTGCACTACAATATCCCAGTGCCTAAACTGCTTTGCTTGGGCGCCTGGAGCACTGTCCTCCGAGACATGTGTAAACCAGGAGAGTGAGCAGTAATAATGTCCAAAAACTGCACTACAATATCCCAGTGCCTAAACTGCTTTGCTTGAGTGCCTGAAGCACTGTCCTCCGAGGCATGTGAGTGAGCAGTGACCATAACATCACACAATAAGAATGCTAGCCGGCACAACTCCTATGCCAATCAGCACACTTAACCCCATAAAACTGAACTGTCCCACCAGACTCCAACTACTAATCTACCACTAACAAACAACACGGCGCACATACTAATAACAACTAACACCCTCAATATGCTTTTATATCCCAGGCTAGCCACCAACGCCATATTGCATTTTGACCATAAACCATTCACAATACATGCTACACCCAGCATAATAAGCTCCAACCTGAGCAGCACCCAAGCGCCAAAAACAAGAGCTATACCTAGCCATAGTCTGCAGCACCAATAACTGCCTCCCAAGAAAACGACCGATTCCGCGTGGTCCGCTAAGCGGCGCAGTGCGGTAAACTTGTCCAGATCCAGCCATGACACGGATCTGGGCCACCAGCCGTATGCACTGAGTAATAGACCAGTGCATACTACAAAAAAAAAAAAAAAAAAGTCGTGTTTTGTAAAGTGTCTGCGTGTGTGAAATAAGCGGGAACTAAGAAAACACCAAGCGCATAAAAACTTATTAAAATTTTGAAAAAACCTAAATAAGTGAAATTAAGCAAATTAAGCAAATCTCAATAAGTGTAAGTTTCGGAAATTGAAAGTTGAAAATGCCCATAATAGCCTCAACTAACCGGTGTCTGTCTGTGTGCATATAAGCAATTAATATTAAATAAATTGCAAGCAAATGCGAATTAAATCAAATCCTCATTTAAGAAAATACTGATCAAATTCTGTCCAGAAGATTCCCAAATTAAGTGCGCGCAAGTCAATTTCACCACTGTGGTAAATGGCCTGTGCTTGTCTACATGTATATACATGCAATAATTTTCTGATATGCAGCTGCAAGTGAATTATAGTGAACAAGTCAAAATCCAATGTTGACCAAACTACATACCCATAAATTGTCCCAAATTAAGTGCTCACAAAATAAGTCTTTACAATAGTGGAAATTAAATAGTGCCTGTCCGTGAAATAAATCCATATATGCCAATTACAAATTAATCTAGCGAGCATAAAGTGAAATTCAAGGCAAGCAACAGAATTAGTGCACAGAAAATTATATTGAAAGCAACTGGTGTCTGTCTGTAAAATTTCTGTAAAGTGATCAAAGACCTAAAATCCTGCCAATAGACTAAAAAGCCATATCCAAGAAAAACCTGATTAAAACAGGGGTAAGTCTCGAACCAAACTTTGTCACATAACCCCAAAATTGCCCATTGGAGTCTCAAGATGGCGCATAGGAATTTCACCACAGGCGTCTCTTACATATACACACTCACAGCTGCAGACGTATGTGATATTTGGCGTCGGCTTTTTGGCACCAGCCCAAAAACTGACGCGCATATACACATAATTTCTGGAATTTAGTCGCCCGGCATTGCCAGGCATAAATAATTAACCTAAAAACTCTATACTACCTATATTCCTATATTACATATTTATATTTACAATTCTTACCAATATATAAAACAATTTAAATCTTTTATAAAAAATTTTACAATATATCTTACAATTCTATAAATTTTTACAAATCTTTGTAAATTTATCAATATTTGTTGAGTACAAACTTGAATCTTTTTACAACTTATCCATCGGGGGGGATTTAATAGTCTGTCCGCAACAATAATTAAATATTTATCCAAATAATAACCAGTGCCTTCTGCAGAATTAAGTCCAGCTCCCTAAAACGGACCAGTTTAACAGCTTAACCAACAAAAGACTAAATATCACCAACAAACTGCATAGCCAAATTAATCATGCCTCAAACTTCTTCAATAATAACTCAACCAACTTGAGTCAGTACAGTCACAGCCAACATATATTGTGACCCAACCAAATCACAGGTATACCAAGTTGCCAAGCCAAGCCAATGTAAATAACCAATAGCTCAGCCAAGGAGCCAACTGCAATCAACTAGCGCTGCTAACTAGGCAAAATACCTCACCGAGATATTCTACTGCCTGTGACTAAATGCACAAACAATATTATAAAGTCAACAGCTCAGCCAACAACACGAGCCAGTGCAACCAAATTGCATTTACTAACAACATAATTACAACAGCTCGGCCAACACGAGCTGAAGCCAGCAAACTGCATAGCCTTTTATTTTATGCCAAGCCAAAAATAGTAATCTATTTTCTTCCACCCAAAGATCCAGCTTGCCATCAATTGCAACATTCAGCAAACCAATTGGAAGCATCGTTCTTAATTAACCATAACAACACTAAGGGAGATATTTTGCTAGGTGACCATTGATATATTGATTCATTTGAAAGGCGAATTGACCTCAATATGATAGTTCCCTCTCTGCCGCCATTAGGCGATGCTCTTGTAATTGTCAAAAACAAAGTGCTCGGCGCAGCCAAGCATAATAAACATAATTATACCCTAAACCCTATATTACAATTCCTATATTACAACGCGTACATTATTATTACCCATATATATTACAAACCCTACAGCCAAATATATACAATCATAAACCTCACTCTTTGTTAACTCCCATGTTTGTCCCTAAGCTGTGCATATATCAATAAACAATAAACCCCATAACACGTAGGAAATAATAAAAACCCAGTGACCTATAAATAATCAAAATAAGTAAAATACAACCCAACTACGCTAAATAATCCCAATAATAAAACCTAAACATAAAAAAAAAAAAAAAAAATACATATACATAACATATCCAAAAACAAAACAAATAAAACATAACAACACAACCCACAAGATAAATCCCTAATCTCCACTAAATCGCCTGACTAACCTGTCACATACAAGCAAATAAAACACAAAACTGCATCCACCAAAGCCAGATGCCACCTATCCTATAGCCACTCTTATGCATCCAACAAGCACGATGCCAATAAACTACCAATACCCCCAAAAAAAAAGAGAATCACCTGTCCTCAACTAAAGACATATATGTCCCCCAATAAATATATATCACAGCTTACCCAAACAAAGCACATAGAACAAACCAAACCTAATCCAACTAATAATAGGTACAAAAACGAATTAGAAAACTCAAAAACTTACCTGTTAAAAAGACACATACAACTTACCTGTTCATAAATATCAACGTTATAACTTTTCTTTATACTAATACAAAACATGTCTCTACTATCTTTACTCCAATTAAACAGCTCAGCCAACATGAGCGAAACTGGCGGCCAATATACACAAATCCCCTACATAATAGTACCAAATGTCGAAAATGCATACAAACTGATTAAAATGGCAGAAATAGAAGTGGGCGAAACAGGATTCTACACCACTACCACCAAAAGCAATGGCATAAAGTTTAAATGTAGCACCATGGAAAAACACAAGGCTCTATTAAAACTTTGCATCAAATTACATACCGATACATATGTCATGGATAGCCTGCAAGAGCCAAAAAGATTCAGGATTATCATCAAAGGCCTTCATCCCACCACAGCCCCTGACTGGATAAAGCAGAAACTTGCAGCACATGGACATAAAGTCATATACGCCAAAAACATAATCGGCCAAGTCTCACAAGCTCCAACAAACAAATTTCGAATTGACCTCGAATATAAGCAAAACAATAATGAAATAATGGACATTAACAAAATCGGCACCTATTTAGTCAAAATAGAAAAATCAATTCCAAACCAAACTACTATAGACCAATGCCATAAATGCCAAAAGTATGGCCACAAAATCCATGACTGCAAAAGCCGCGAGTACACTTGCTACAAATGTGCAGGCAAGCATCACTCTGCGGAATGCTCAAAACCTAGGCACAAGGAAGGAAAATGCTCAAACTGCGGTGGAAATCACATTGCCACATACCAAGGATGCCCATCCTACAAGGAAGCACTTCAAAATTATGAATGCCCAGCCAACACACCCAAAAAACATAACCACAAACCAATAGCCAACACGGAATACTCATCCGATTTATCATCAATATCCAGCAATACACTAAACAAACTAGATATGAAACCAATATCTGTTAAGGAATACCTAAAAACACTGGATACAAGCAACACAATCATTAACAAACTAACCAAAATGCATTTTTAATAAATTAAACTTAAAATAAACTTAACACAACTGTCAAACACTAAGAAATACAAGAATAAAAATATATAAGATGAAAAAATTAAAAAAAAAAAAAAAAAAAAAAAAAAAAAAAACAAAAACTTAAAAATAATGAAGTAATAAAGAAAAATAAATAAAATATACATCGCCTTTTCTTTAAGCACCCTAGAGTCCACCCCTCTCACATGACTCCCACATTTTCACCAAAAAAAAAAAAAAAAAAAAAAAAAAAAAAAAAAAAAAACAGCATCTACCAAATTGATGCCAACAACCAAATTATATACCCAACACCAACTTAACAGTTTTTATTTTCCTATTCTTTTCTTTCCCTCAGTCTGTTTTCAAGCATAAACAGCTACAGCCAAAATGAGCAAAGAAATAAAGAGGAAAACAATGCCTACCAAAAATAAGGGCAAAGAAATAACCCCCACAAGTTCGCCACCAGAAAAGATTACCATAATTTCAAACAAGCAAATATGTCCACCAAAAACGGACCAGGCTCAAAAGGTGCTCGAGGATATTAAACAACAAGTCTCAATATACAAATCATTTCAAAACTCAACACAAGTTTCCAGAAGTCCAGCTACACTAGGCCTAAACATAGGCAACAGCAACATACCTAAACCAACAATAGCAAATATCAATCTAGGCAATAGTCCAAACCCTAATACCAGCTCAAACTCGGATAGCGAGGAGGAAATATCAGTAATATCTGTTGAAAGCAACAAAAAAGAAAACCCTAATGAACATACAACCCCAAATGAACATAAATCATATCGTGTACTGGTACCTGAAACTAATGATGCCAATAAACTAATCCAAAAAGCAATTGATACCATTGGAATTGGATCCTTCACCACCAGTGCCAATGCTGGAAAAGGAATAGTATTTGAATGCCACACAATCGAGAAACAACGAGAATTGCTAGAACTCTTTGCAGAACTCAACTGTAAAGCCCGCACTCAAAACAAAACTGAATCCAAATATAAAATCATTATAAAAGGACTTCACTCAACCACACCCAAAAACTGGATCATAGAACAACTGGCTTTACTAGGCTACACTGCAGACCATGTAAACAATATAATTGGCTACAACTCCAAAACCCCAACCAACTCTTTCAAAGTTGAACTACTAACAGACCACAATGCTAGCAACAACAACAAGGATATCCTTAAAATCACTACACTAGGAACATACAAAGTCAAAATCGAGCAACCAATTCGCCCCATAAAAGTCCTGCAATGTCATAATTGCCAACGCTTTGGACACTTAAATGAAAATTGCACATACAAAACCCCCACTTGCTTTAAATGTGCAGGTTCCCACCCGTCCAGTGAATGCACTAAACCAAGAAACATGGATGGCAAGTGTGCTAACTGTGGAGAAAACCATGTTGCCACATACAAAGGCTGCCCAATCTATAGAGAGATACTCAAGAAACATACAAACAGCTTCACAAAAAGAGCCACACAAGCACTTGAATCTCTAAATTGGACCAATGAGCCAATATTCAGCAACTCTATGACTAGTATCACCCACAACCATCCAGAGAGGCCTAGTCCACAATATACCCCCTTGACAAGACCAAGCAGGGACAATATAAGCTCATATGTCCCAACATATCAATATGGGGCTCCCTGGCCACCACAATTGGGCTATAGTGTCCCTATAACCCACAACTACATACCGATGAACACGGCTGCCCAATCTCACGCCATACAAGAACCCGGAATGGAAAATATGATGAACCAAAGGAAACACTACCAACAAAACTAATATATAAATAATAATAAAAATAATAAAAAATTAAAAAAAAAAAAAAAAAAAAAAAAAAACATTACGCAATTGGGGACTACTAAAATGAATTAAACAAACATCCCCAAATATACTCATAATTATAATTTACATGTTGAATCCTAACTTTATAAATCTTTAATTTAACACTTAAACTACTTAATCAAATTTATAACCTAATGCAATGAATAATGCAAATAAGAAAGATGCAAAAAGAATATGCATTGAAGGACACCCTTCTATATATTAATTAAAATTAATTTAAACCTAAGCAACACCAAAATTATTCCTTACAATCTAATATTACAACACCCTTCATTATATCATCATACATTATCCTATATTATCACATATTATTATACTACATACAAAGGATACTTAAGTGAATCATAAAGAAATAAATAAGCTGCCAAATGAGCATAAATCAAAACCACTGCGCATCATACTCACCTGAATACAACCCCACACATTATCCCAAATTTTACCAACCTTAACACTACCCAACTCACTATTTACTTACCTAAAAACCAAAACCCTAGCCGCAAGGCTAACAAATTTTATATTATCCCTAACTCGCCTCACTATATACATATATATTCTTCCCACCTCCAAACAGACCAACACAATATCCTGGATAGACCCACCAAAATACAATTAGAAACACCATGCACAATACCATACAAGACCATGATACTAGAATAATCAGCTGGAACTCAGCTGGTATTCTAAACAAAGTCTCTGAACTCGAAGCCTACATTCACCAAAACAACATTGATATAGTTCTAATATCAGAGACCCATCTAATTGACACGGACATAGAAACCATAACAATTGAAGGATATGACCTATATATAGCCAATCACCCATCAAACCGGAGAAGAGGAGGATCTGCTATTATAATAAATAGAAATATTGAGCATATTGCTCTGCCAACAATAATCACACAGGCCATACAATGTACCCCAATCAGCGTCACCCTCAAAGACCAACTGCTTATTAATATAGCTGCTATCTATTGCCCACCATTAAGGGGCCTAACTTCCAAAGCTTTTGAGACCATATTTAAACTCTTTGAACCCAGATTCATAATAGCTGGTGATTGGAACGCCAAACACCGTTGGTGGGGCAACATTCGTGCCTGTAATCGAGGCAATGAACTTATCAATTGCATAAGAACTCACAATTATAACATACTGGCCACTGGCTCACCCACCCACTATCCCCATGATCAAAATAAAAGACCATCAGCCATTGATTTCGCTATATATTGTGGCATACAACACAATCGACTTCAAATTGAATCCTCACTCGATCTAGACTCAGATCACCTTCTGCTCCATATCCAACTACTAAATAAACCAACTATTGTTTCTCACAAGAAACCAATTTTAGCACCAAATGCCAATATCAAAAAATTCCATCACTGGCTAAACCAAAGCATTAATCTCAACACTGAGATAACAAATGGCCAAGATTTAAATGATGCGGTTGACATCCTAACAAGAAATATCCACCAAGCTGCTATCTATGCAACAAATCTACCCACAAATCTCCCAACAAATAGCCGTTTTCGTACATACCATACACCAAATAGGCGCATCCAAAATATGATAATTGTAAAGAGATTCTTCAAATATAATCATCTCGTCCTAAGAGACAACTTAGCCAAAAGACCCCACAAAATAGTATCCGATCGAATCAAAAAAGCGCTCCAACATAGGAAAACACAACGTTTGGACAGATCACTTCTAGCCATCGATCCCAAGGATCGCTACAGTATGCAAAAACTTTGGAAGTTTACCAAACAAATTAAAAGACAACCAGTGCCAAACTTACCTGTAAGGCAACACACAATACAAACCAAGACAAACACTCCGGACAGACAAATGAGCTGGTGTAAAACCAATATAGAAAAAGCTGAAGCATTCGCCCAGCATCTTGAAACTAGATTCAGACCAAATCTAATAAATAGCCCAGAAGAAAGATCTTTCATTGAAAATCAAATTGCACTCCAACAAATGCCTAACAACCCCATATTCAAACCAGTTACTCTAGCCGAAGTTAAAGCCCAAATTAAAAAACTGCCAAATAACAAGGCCCCAGGACTAGACAGAATAGACAATTATACAATAAAAACTTTACCAGACTCTGCCCTAATATACCTAATACTTATCTTTAACAACTCACTTCGACTTGGCCATTTTCCGCAACAGTGGAAAATGGCTGTTGTCACAATGATTCCCAAACCAGGAAAACCAACTGAGCAACTTGCTTCATACAGACCCATTAGCCTACTCTCTGGCCTATCAAAAATTCTAGAAAAACTGCTATTAAGCCGCATGTTTAAAGTCCCTACCTTCACAAGCCATATACCAAATCACCAATTTGGATTTCGTTATGAGCACAACACTGAGCAACAATTGGCAAGAGTCACACAATTTATTCTCAAAGCTTACGAAAGAAATCAATTTTGCTCAGCTGTCTTCATTGACATACAAGAAGCCTTTGATCGGGTCTGGCATCCAGGGCTCCTATTCAAACTCAAACCCTTACTTCCCCACGCTCTATATGCTCTAGTTAGACACTATCTGACAGATAGAACCTTCATGGTAGAATGTCACGAAGGTGCCAGATCCACCACAAAGACTATCTCAGCCGGAGTACCCCAAGGCAGTGTACTAGGTCCAATCCTATACACCATCTACACAGCAGATATGCCAACCCCAGATATAGTTCTCACCAATATCCCACGTAACTCAGCAGCTCTGCTCGCAACATATGCTGACGACACAGTCATCATGTATGCCGACCACTCGTCTATCACTGCCATTCAACAAGTAAATATTATGCTTGAAACCCTAGAAAAATGGACCAATAAATGGTGCATCAAAATAAATGCTAGCAAAACTGCACACATACTATTCCATCTAAGGGAAAATAATGAACTCACACTGCCCATATCCTCCCCAGAAATCATGGGCCAAACTATAATAACTAAAAATTCCCATCCCTATCTGGGTGTAAACCTGGATAAGAAATTGAACTTTTGCAAACATATTGCAGCCCTTACTACCAAACTGAAATCAAGAAGATCCCAACTTGACTGGCTGATTAATAACAATAGCAAACTCACACTAAACTGTAAGACCCTATTGTACAAACAATTAATAGCCCCAATATGGCATTATGCCCTTCCAATTTGGGGTGCACTCACCAGTGAAACCCAGTTTAATAAAGTTACTACATTTCAAAATATTACCCTTCGAACCATCATAAACCCCCCACCACTAACTAGAAATAGTACAATCCACACCGAACTCAAAATAAACACAGTAGAAGATACATTTGACAAACTCTCAGCCAAGCATGCCAAAAGACTTGGCTACCATTCAAACATAGAAGCCAAAAAGCTTATAGCTATGCCATACGTACCATTCCGTTTAGCCAGAAGTCGACCCCGATACACACAACAGCTTAACAAACATGTCAGGCCTTTACAGAGCATCATAACCCCAATACCAAGAACAAGAAGACCTGTACAGAACCTCACACCAGAATATTTAGCCACACTACAGACCAAAAAACGTAACCTACTACAAAAAATTAATGAACTACGAACCAGACTACCATTTGACCCAGACACCACAGAAAGATCCTTTACACTTCGCTTTCCAATGAGTGTCAACGAAATGAATAACATAAATCGAGAACTAATCGCTCTCAACAATAAACTTCAAGAAACAGAACGACTTCTAGCATCCTTTCCAGCGCAAGCTGAGAGTGCACCCCAGCAACAACAACAACTGCTTACGCAGCCCCATCAAACTTCAGTGCAACCAGCACTTAGCTCCCAAGAATATATACTACCATCAACACTATAATCTAACCAATAATAATCATCAAAACCGCATACACCACAAAAAAAACAAACAAAAAAACAAAAAAAAAAAAAAAAAAAAAAAAAAAAAATCTGCATACACCAAATAAGTATGCTATCCATAAACACCAAGCCACACTTACCAGTAGCACAATAAAAACGGCCAGCCTAACTAACAATATATAGCAATCTCAAAACCCCAACTTACCAGTAACATAATAAACTGCCTAGCCAAGTGGGTCAGCATATAGTGATGAAATATAATGACATAAGCATACATCTGCTAACACTATCATTATCTCTGACAATGCTGACCCAAACCACCTGGCTTGTAAAACAACTCAACTCAACCAAAACGCAACATAAATAACCATTAAAGCCGCATACGCCAACATAATAATAATAATTAATATAATAATGATTCAACCTTTAAACACCAAGCCACACCTACCAGTAACAAAACTGCCTAACCTAGCTAATAATATATGACAATCCAAACTAATAAAAAACATCAAGCTACACTTACCAGTAGCACTATAATAACAAACCAAGAAAACTACCTAGCTTACCCGAACCTCCTGGCCCGTTCAACTAAAACACTAACAAACAATTAATTTGTCAACTGCTCAACCATGAGCCAAAACAAACACAGCCAAATCCATATTGTGAGCCAACAACAGTGAGCCACATATGAATAACATGCTTAGCCCACGGAAACCAAGCCACACTTACCAAGAACACAGAAATATTAACTGCATACATCAAACGCATATGCGCATAGAATAAACACTAACACAACCATGACAAGGCAACAATGCTTAAGCACCACCCATAAATGCCAAAACTAAGCCAAACCCACCAAGAACAAAACAGTCAAACCACCCCAACCTGGGGACTGGCTTTAAAAAAAAAAAAAAAAAAAAAAAAAAAAAAAAAAAACATAATGAAAATATAACTTCTAATAAACCATGCAAATACGCAACAGTCCCCAAACTGCTGAATCAACACTATCAGCCAAAGTATATAGTGCACTTATAAACGCACTAACAGCACTACCAAACTACAGTGCCTAAATTACCACATGACCAATTCTAACCCATGAATATGCAAGTCATTCTGTTTGTCTGAATAGAGACTGAGAAGAGACCCTAAAGTGTATGTTCATAGTCAAACGGACGACAACCAAGTTGCATATTAACGTTCATACCAGACAAACAAAAAACAAAAAACAAACCCAATTTGCTCAATAGCAACAGGAGACCTATGCGCACCAATAGTGCCCCAAATACACCAAAACAGCCTTCCAATATTTGGCAACTCCACCCCCTCAAAACTGCACCGCCTAAATATCAGTGCTTATAATAGTAGTACCAGACTATTAATAACTGCTTTGCTTGGGTACCTGGAGCTCTGTCCCTTGAGGCATGTGTAAACCAGGTGAGTGAGCAGTAATAATGTCCAAAAACTGCACTACAATATCCCAGTGCCTAAACTGCTTTGCTTGGGCGCCTGGAGCACTGTCCTCCGAGACATGTGTAAACCAGGAGAGTGAGCAGTAATAATGTCCAAAAACTGCACTACAATATCCCAGTGCCTAAACTGCTTTGCTTGAGTGCCTGAAGCACTGTCCTCCGAGGCATGTGAGTGAGCAGTGACCATAACATCACACAATAAGAATGCTAGCCGGCACAACTCCTATGCCAATCAGCACACATAACCCCATAAAACTGAACTGTCCCACCAGACTCCAACTACTAATCTACCACTAACAAACAACACGGCGCACATACTAATAACAACTAACACCCTCAATATGCTTTTATATCCCAGGCTAGCCACCAACGCCATATTGCATTTTGACCATAAACCATTCACAATACATGCTACACCCAGCATAATAAGCTCCAACCTGAGCAGCACCCAAGCGCCAAAAACAAGAGCTATACCTAGCCATAGTCTGCAGCACCAATAACTGCCTCCCAAGAAAACGACCGATTCCGCGTGGTCCGCTAAGCGGCGCAGTGCGGTAAACTTGTCCAGATCCAGCCATGACACGGATCTGGGCCACCAGCCGTATGCACTGAGTAATAGACCAGTGCATACTACAAAAAAAAAAAAAAAAAAAAAAAACATCTGCTAACACTATCATTATCTCTGACAATGCTGACCCAAACCACCTGGCTTGTAAAACAACTCAACTCAACCAAAACGCAACATAAATAACCATTAAAGCTGCATACGCCAACATAATAATAATAATTAATATAATAATGATTCAACCTTTAAACACCAAGCCACACCTACCAGTAACAAAACTGCCTAACCTAGCTAATAATATATGACAATCCAAACTAATAAAAAACATCAAGCTACACTTACCAGTAGCACTATAATAACAAACCAAGAAAACTACCTAGCTTACCCGAACCTCCTGGCCCGTTCAACTAAAACACTAACAAACAATTAATTTGTCAACTGCTCAACCATGAGCCAAAACAAACACAGCCAAATCCATATTGTGAGCCAACAACAGTGAGCCACATATGAATAACATGCTTAGCCCACGGAAACCAAGCCACACTTACCAAGAACACAGAAATATTAACTGCATACATCAAACGCATATGCGCATAGAATAAACACTAACACAACCATGACAAGGCAACAATGCTTAAGCACCACCCATAAATGCCAAAACTAAGCCAAACCCACCAAGAACAAAACAGTCAAACCACCCCAACCTGGGGACTGGCTTTAAAAAAAAAAAAAAAAAAAAAAAAAAAAAAAAAAAACATAATGAAAATATAACTTCTAATAAACCATGCAAATACGCAACAGTCCCCAAACTGCTGAATCAACACTATCAGCCAAAGTATATAGTGCACTTATAAACGCACTAACAGCACTACCAAACTACAGTGCCTAAATTACCACATGACCAATTCTAACCCATGAATATGCAAGTCATTCTGTTTGTCTGAATAGAGACTGAGAAGAGACCCTAAAGTGTATGTTCATAGTCAAACGGACGACAACCAAGTTGCATATTAACGTTCATACCAGACAAACAAAAAACAAAAAACAAACCCAATTTGCTCAATAGCAACAGGAGACCTATGCGCACCAATAGTGCCCCAAATACACCAAAACAGCCTTCCAATATTTGGCAACTCCACCCCCTCAAAACTGCACCGCCTAAATATCAGTGCTTATAATAGTAGTACCAGACTATTAATAACTGCTTTGCTTGGGTACCTGGAGCTCTGTCCCTTGAGGCATGTGTAAACCAGGTGAGTGAGCAGTAATAATGTCCAAAAACTGCACTACAATATCCCAGTGCCTAAACTGCTTTGCTTGGGCGCCTGGAGCACTGTCCTCCGAGACATGTGTAAACCAGGAGAGTGAGCAGTAATAATGTCCAAAAACTGCACTACAATATCCCAGTGCCTAAACTGCTTTGCTTGAGTGCCTGAAGCACTGTCCTCCGAGGCATGTGAGTGAGCAGTGACCATAACATCACACAATAAGAATGCTAGCCGGCACAACTCCTATGCCAATCAGCACACTTAACCCCATAAAACTGAACTGTCCCACCAGACTCCAACTACTAATCTACCACTAACAAACAACACGGCGCACATACTAATAACAACTAACACCCTCAATATGCTTTTATATCCCAGGCTAGCCACCAACGCCATATTGCATTTTGACCATAAACCATTCACAATACATGCTACACCCAGCATAATAAGCTCCAACCTGAGCAGCACCCAAGCGCCAAAAACAAGAGCTATACCTAGCCATAGTCTGCAGCACCAATAACTGCCTCCCAAGAAAACGACCGATTCCGCGTGGTCCGCTAAGCGGCGCAGTGCGGTAAACTTGTCCAGATCCAGCCATGACACGGATCTGGGCCACCAGCCGTATGCACTGAGTAATAGACCAGTGCATACTACAAAAAAAAAAAAAAAAAAAAAGTTAACACTATATCTCTACACACCCAAACCACCTGGCTTGTAAAACAACTCAACTCAACCAAAACGCAACATAAATAACCATTAAAGCTGCATACGCCAACATAATAATAATAATTAATATAATAATGATTCAACCTTTAAACACCAAGCCACACCTACCAGTAACAAAACTGCCTAACCTAGCTAATAATATATGACAATCCAAACTAATAAAAAACATCAAGCTACACTTACCAGTAGCACTATAATAACAAACCAAGAAAACTACCTAGCTTACCCGAACCTCCTGGCCCGTTCAACTAAAACACTAACAAACAATTAATTTGTCAACTGCTCAACCATGAGCCAAAACAAACACAGCCAAATCCATATTGTGAGCCAACAACAGTGAGCCACATATGAATAACATGCTTAGCCCACGGAAACCAAGCCACACTTACCAAGAACACAGAAATATTAACTGCATACATCAAACGCATATGCGCATAGAATAAACACTAACACAACCATGACAAGGCAACAATGCTTAAGCACCACCCATAAATGCCAAAACTAAGCCAAACCCACCAAGAACAAAACAGTCAAACCACCCCAACCTGGGGACTGGCTTTAAAAAAAAAAAAAAAAAAAAAAAAAAAAAAAAAAAAAAAACATAATGAAAATATAACTTCTAATAAACCATGCAAATACGCAACAGTCCCCAAACTGCTGAATCAACACTATCAGCCAAAGTATATAGTGCACTTATAAACGCACTAACAGCACTACCAAACTACAGTGCCTAAATTACCACATGACCAATTCTAACCCATGAATATGCAAGTCATTCTGTTTGTCTGAATAGAGACTGAGAAGAGACCCTAAAGTGTATGTTCATAGTCAAACGGACGACAACCAAGTTGCATATTAACGTTCATACCAGACAAACAAAAAACAAACCCAATTTGCTCAATAGCAACAGGAGACCTATGCGCACCAATAGTGCCCCAAATACACCAAAACAGCCTTCCAATATTTGGCAACTCCACCCCCTCAAAACTGCACCGCCTAAATATCAGTGCTTATAATAGTAGTACCAGACTATTAATAACTGCTTTGCTTGGGTACCTGGAGCTCTGTCCCTTGAGGCATGTGTAAACCAGGTGAGTGAGCAGTAATAATGTCCAAAAACTGCACTACAATATCCCAGTGCCTAAACTGCTTTGCTTGGGCGCCTGGAGCACTGTCCTCCGAGACATGTGTAAACCAGGAGAGTGAGCAGTAATAATGTCCAAAAACTGCACTACAATATCCCAGTGCCTAAACTGCTTTGCTTGAGTGCCTGAAGCACTGTCCTCCGAGGCATGTGAGTGAGCAGTGACCATAACATCACACAATAAGAATGCTAGCCGGCACAACTCCTATGCCAATCAGCACACATAACCCCATAAAACTGAACTGTCCCACCAGACTCCAACTACTAATCTACCACTAACAAACAACACGGCGCACATACTAATAACAACTAACACCCTCAATATGCTTTTATATCCCAGGCTAGCCACCAACGCCATATTGCATTTTGACCATAAACCATTCACAATACATGCTACACCCAGCATAATAAGCTCCAACCTGAGCAGCACCCAAGCGCCAAAAACAAGAGCTATACCTAGCCATAGTCTGCAGCACCAATAACTGCCTCCCAAGAAAACGACCGATTCCGCGTGGTCCGCTAAGCGGCGCAGTGCGGTAAACTTGTCCAGATCCAGCCATGACACGGATCTGGGCCACCAGCCGTATGCACTGAGTAATAGACCAGTGCATACTACAAAAAAAAAAAAAAAAAAAAAATACATCTGCTAACACTATCATTATCTCTGACAAGGCTGACCCAAACCACCTGGCTTGTAAAACAACTCAACTCAACCAAAACGCAACATAAATAACCATTAAGCTGCATACGCCAACATAATAATAATAATTAATATAATAATGACTCAACCTTTAAACACCAAGCCACACCTACCAGTAACAAAACTGCCTAACCTAGCTAATAATATATGACAATCCAAACTAATAAAAAACATCAAGCTACACTTACCAGTAGCACTATAATAACAAACCAAGAAAACTACCTAGCTTACCCGAACCTCCTGGCCCGTTCAACTAAAACACTAACAAACAATTAATTTGTCAACTGCTCAACCACGAGCCAAAACAAACACAGCCAAATCCATATTGTGAGCCAACAACAATGAGCCACATATGAATAACATGCTTAGCCCACGGAAACCAAGCCACACTTACCAAGAACACAGAAATATTAACTGCATACATCAAACGCATACGCGCATAGAATAAACACTAACACAACCATGACAAGGCAACAATGCTTAAGCACCACCCATAAATGCCAAAACTAAGCCAAACCCACCAAGAACAAAACAGTCAAACCACCCCAACCTGGGGACTGGCTTTAAAAAAAAAAAAAAAAAAAAAAAAAAAAAAAAAAACATAATGAAAATATAACTTCTAATAAACCATGCAAATACGCAACAGTCCCCAAACTGCTGAATCAACACTATCAGCCAAAGTATATAGTGCACTTATAAACGCACTAACAGCACTACCAAACTACAGTGCCTAAATTACCACATGACCAATTCTAACCCATGAATATGCAAGTCATTCTGTTTGTCTGAATAGAGACTGAGAAGAGACCCTAAAGTGTATGTTCATAGTCAAACGGACGACAACCAAGTTGCATATTAACGTTCATACCAGACAAACAAAAAAAACAAACCCAATTTGCTCAATAGCAACAGGAGACCTATGCGCACCAATAGTGCCCCAAATACACCAAAACAGCCTTCAAATATTTGGCAACTCCACCCCCTCAAAACTGCACCGCCTAAATATCAGTGCTTATAATAGTAGTACCAGACTATTAATAACTGCTTTGCTTGGGTACCTGGAGCTCTGTCCCTTGAGGCATGTGTAAACCAGGTGAGTGAGCAGTAATAATGTCCAAAAACTGCACTACAATATCCCAGTGCCTAAACTGCTTTGCTTGGGCGCCTGGAGCACTGTCCTCCGAGACATGTGTAAACCAGGAGAGTGAGCAGTAATAATGTCCAAAAACTGCACTACAATATCCCAGTGCCTAAACTGCTTTGCTTGAGTGCCTGAAGCACTGTCCTCCGAGGCATGTGAGTGAGCAGTGACCATAACATCACACAATAAGAATGCTAGCCGGCACAACTCCTATGCCAATCAGCACACATAACCCCATAAAACTAAACTGTCCCACCAGACTCCAACTACTAATCTACCACTAACAAACAACACGGCGCACATACTAATAACAACTAACACCCTCAATATGCTTTTATATCCCAGGCTAGCCACCAACGCCATATTGCATTTTGACCATAAACCATTCACAATACATGCTACACCCAGCATAATAAGCTCCAACCTGAGCAGCACCCAAGCGCCAAAAACAAGAGCTATACCTAGCCATAGTCTGCAGCACCAATAACTGCCTCCCAAGAAAACGACCGATTCCGCGTGGTCCGCTAAGCGGCGCAGTGCGGTAAACTTGTCCAGATCCAGCCATGACACGGATCTGGGCCTCCAGCCGTATGCACTGAGTAATAGACCAGTGCATACTACAAAAAAAAAAAAAAAAATTACTCCTTGCAACCTGGAATATAGAATAAATAAGTTAATATGCACTTTTAAAATCATTAATTTCAACAAATTTTGCAAATTGGCCCCTCTGGCAATCATTGTTTACGTTTTTAATAACATTTACATAAATTCAACAGTTGAGTATCTCAAGTCAGCTGTTCTGAACGCTATCGAGATCAGCCCTGATAATGTTAACAGAGGCACTGTTAATAACAGAAATAGCGCTGTAAAATGTTAAAAAAATTAAAATTAGCCCGCCAAACATAATATTAAGTCTGTTAAATGTAAAAATACTTGTAAAATATTTATTTTTCGTAATTTCTCACATAATTGTTCAATGTTGTGATATGCATGTAATTTTTAAGATTGTTTTGTACATGCCAGTAATTTGTCAACTAGTCTGTTTCACATTCAGACCATTCTTTAGTACCAATTCTGTCTCTTATATTGTATTGTGAACTAGATGTAAGCAATGAAAAAGACAATAAAATGCGACTGCTAACTTAATCGTTAGCAGTTCGTCGTAGCGCAAGCATGCGCAGCAATTTAAAAACCAGCCAGATTCAGCGAGATGAGAATAAACTCACTCAGACGGCAATACAGGGAAGGACGAATGTCGCTTGAGGACCTAAAGCTTGCAATTAGGGACCAGCCATTAGTTATACAGCAACTAATACTGCCTCGTGAGCTGGCTATAGCGATGTACCAGCAGTATCAGCAACAGCAGCTACAACAACAGCAACAACATCCTGAAGAACGGGAACAGCAGCTCGAAAGACACCAGCAGCAGCGAAATCAGACGCCTGAAGTTCAAATAGTCTTCGTCACAGCAGAACAGCAACCAGCACACCAGCCAGAGCAGCCACCTTCGCAACCTCAGCACGCCCACATGCAGCAACAGCGACAATCTGAGGATGAGCAGCAGCTCGAGCAGCGACTGGAGCTACTCAGTCGACAGCTTGAGCGAGATATTGATGAGGCTTCTAATAATGAGCCAAGTCAGCAACAGCGACCACCAGAGCAGCAGCAACAAAAACAGTTACAACATAAAATAGCTTTAAATGAAACAAACACTACAAATAATAATACATGCAATATAGATTGTGCCACTATAACCGATTCTTATATTCCACAGAGCATATTAGTCCCACACAGTCGTACAGGCAGCGACACAGATGCTTCTCGGCAACATAGCCAGCTGGTGACTACAAAACAGCTTCACCAACAGCATCCAAATAGTCGTCAGCAGCTCCAGCAGCAACAGCGGGAGGTAGTTGAGGCACTCAGCAGCAACAATACGCAGTCACCACCACGGGCAGCTAAAAGGCAAAGAAGTGGTTCAGTATCCCATATTGAACCTAAAAGACGCTTACCTGCAGCCTATGAAAATCAGCAACAGCGGCAACTTCTTACCTTACTAGGTAAAAAGGCACCTCCACGGGTGCACCTCAACACAACGGCTGGCCTCCAAAGCGCCAGAGACTGGTGCAACAGCGGCAGCAGCAGCGTCAAGTGTGCCTGAGACGAACACGGCCAGGCATATGGCAGCTGCAAATGCCCCACAGGCTGGGATTATGGCTTCTACTTTCTTGCTTTGGCCTGCAAACAAGTCTGAAGGTGCCACAGATGCTTCTACAGGCACCTCCAACAGCACACAGCGAATCCTCGACGAATGGCAGGCAACTCCAAATTGCCAGAAGGCGGCCGTGGTACTCCTGGCAGAGACTCCAACGTCGATGGTCCGACAGCGGGCGACAAATACACAGGAAAGCCAGGCCGTACAACATATTACTCCTTGCAACCTGGAATATAGAATAAATAAGTTAATATGCACTTTTAAAATCATTAATTTCAACAAATTTTGCAAATTGGCCCCTCTGGCAATCATTGTTTACGTTTTTAATAACATTTACATAAATTCAACAGTTGAGTATCTCAAGTCAGCTGTTCTGAACGCTATCGAGATCAGCCCTGATAATGTTAACAGAGGCACTGTTAATAACAGAAATAGCGCTGTAAAATGTTAAAAAAATTAAAATTAGCCCGCCAAACATAATATTAAGTCTGTTAAATGTAAAAATACTTGTAAAATATTTATTTTTCGTAATTTCTCACATAATTGTTCAATGTTGTGATATGCATGTAATTTTTAAGATTGTTTTGTACATGCCAGTAATTTGTCAACTAGTCTGTTTCACATTCAGACCATTCTTTAGTACCAATTCTGTCTCTTATATTGTATTGTGAACTAGATGTAAGCAATGAAAAAGACAATAAAATGCGACTGCTAACTTAATCGTTAGCAGTTCGTCGTAGCGCAAGCATGCGCAGCAATTTAAAAAAACAACATGTTCGACCTCTCCAGCAACTATTGCAGCAATCCCAAGAGCAACAACAGCTGCCAACTCTTCTACGTTTGGAGCAGGAAGAAGACGAAGCCAATACGCTCAGAAGGCAACAGCAACAGCAACAACAGATTAGACAACAAGCGCCAGCCAGATTCAGCGAGATGAGAATAAACTCACTCAGACGGCAATACAGGGAAGGACGAATGTCGCTTGAGGACCTAAAGCTTGCAATTAGGGACCAGCCATTAGTTATACAGCAACTAATACTGCCTCGTGAGCTGGCTATAGCGATGTACCAGCAGTATCAGCAACAGCAGCTACAACAACAGCAACAACATCCTGAAGAACGGGAACAGCAGCTCGAAAGACACCAGCAGCAGCGAAATCAGACGCCTGAAGTTCAAATAGTCTTCGTCACAGCAGAACAGCAACCAGCACACCAGCCAGAGCAGCCACCTTCGCAACCTCAGCACGCCCACATGCAGCAACAGCGACAATCTGAGGATGAGCAGCAGCTCGAGCAGCGACTGGAGCTACTCAGTCGACAGCTTGAGCGAGATATTGATGAGGCTTCTAATAATGAGCCAAGTCAGCAACAGCGACCACCAGAGCAGCAGCAACAAAAACAGTTACAACATAAAATAGCTTTAAATGAAACAAACACTACAAATAATAATACATGCAATATAGATTGTGCCACTATAACCGATTCTTATATTCCACAGAGCATATTAGTCCCACACAGTCGTACAGGCAGCGACACAGATGCTTCTCGGCAACATAGCCAGCTGGTGACTACAAAACAGCTTCACCAACAGCATCCAAATAGTCGTCAGCAGCTCCAGCAGCAACAGCGGGAGGTAGTTGAGGCACTCAGCAGCAACAATACGCAGTCACCACCACGGGCAGCTAAAAGGCAAAGAAGTGGTTCAGTATCCCATATTGAACCTAAAAGACGCTTACCTGCAGCCTATGAAAATCAGCAACAGCGGCAACTTCTTACCTTACTAGGTAAAAGGCACTCCACGGGTGCACCTCAACACAACGGCTGGCCTCCAAAGCGCCAGAGACTGGTGCAACAGCGGCAGCAGCAGCGTCAAGTGTGCCTGAGACGAACACGGCCAGGCATATGGCAGCTGCAAATGCCCCACAGGCTGGGATTATGGCTTCTACTTTCTTGCTTTGGCCTGCAAACAAGTCTGAAGGTGCCACAGATGCTTCTACAGGCACCTCCAACAGCACACAGCGAATCCTCGACGAATGGCAGGCAACTCCAAATTGCCAGAAGGCGGCCGTGGTACTCCTGGCAGAGACTCCAACGTCGATGGTCCGACAGCGGGCGACAAATACACAGGAAAGCCAGGCCGTACAACATATTACTCCTTGCAACCTGGAATATAGAATAAATAAGTTAATATGCACTTTTAAAATCATTAATTTCAACAAATTTTGCAAATTGGCCCCTCTGGCAATCATTGTTTACGTTTTTAATAACATTTACATAAATTCAACAGTTGAGTATCTCAAGTCAGCTGTTCTGAACGCTATCGAGATCAGCCCTGATAATGTTAACAGAGGCACTGTTAATAACAGAAATAGCGCTGTAAAATGTTAAAAAAATTAAAATTAGCCCGCCAAACATAATATTAAGTCTGTTAAATGTAAAAATACTTGTAAAATATTTATTTTTCGTAATTTCTCACATAATTGTTCAATGTTGTGATATGCATGTAATTTTTAAGATTGTTTTGTACATGCCAGTAATTTGTCAACTAGTCTGTTTCACATTCAGACCATTCTTTAGTACCAATTCTGTCTCTTATATTGTATTGTGAACTAGATGTAAGCAATGAAAAAGACAATAAAATGCGACTGCTAACTTAATCGTTAGCAGTTCGTCGTAGCGCAAGCATGCGCAGCAAAAAAAAAAAAAAAAAAAAAAAAAACTTCACCAACAGCATCCAAATAGTCGTCAGCAGCTCCAGCAGCAACAGCGGGAGGTAGTTGAGGCACTCAGCAGCAACAATACGCAGTCACCACCACGGGCAGCTAAAGGCAAAGAAGTGGTTCAGTATCCCATATTGAACCTAAAAGACGCTTACCTGCAGCCTATGAAAATCAGCAACAGCGGCAACTTCTTACCTTACTAGGTAAAAGGCACTCCACGGGTGCACCTCAACACAACGGCTGGCCTCCAAAGCGCCAGAGACTGGTGCAACAGCGGCAGCAGCAGCGTCAAGTGTGCCTGAGACGAACACGGCCAGGCATATGGCAGCTGCAAATGCCCCACAGGCTGGGATTATGGCTTCTACTTTCTTGCTTTGGCCTGCAAACAAGTCTGAAGGTGCCACAGATGCTTCTACAGGCACCTCCAACAGCACACAGCGAATCCTCGACGAATGGCAGGCAACTCCAAATTGCCAGAAGGCGGCCGTGGTACTCCTGGCAGAGA
>JAWNOR010000101.1:0-30000 GCA_035045885.1 Drosophila borealis
AGAGACAGACAGGTAAACTTACAGAAAGACAGATATGTAGACAGAGAGACAGAGACACAGATAGACAGGCAGAAAGGCAGACAGACAGACAGATAAGAAGATAGGCAGACGACCACACGGACCCACAGGCTCGCAGACATAAGGACACACGGGAAGAGAGACAGATACACAGACAGTCAGGCAGACAGATAGACAGGAATACCTACAGCATCGCAGACAGACAGACGTATAGAGACAGACAGGCTGATATACAGACAGACACACAGATAGGAAGACGGTCACACAGACCCACAGACTCGCAGACATACAGACAGACACACCGGCAGAGAGAGACAGGCTGATATACAGAGAGACAGACAGGCACACAGATAGACAGACAGAAAGGCAGACATACTGACAGATAGAAAGATAGGCAGACGGTCACACAGACCCACAGACTCGCAGACGTACAGGCACACAGGAAGAGAGAGATATACAGACATTCAGGCAGACAGATAAGAAGATAGGCAGACGCACCGGCAGAGACAGACAGGCTGATATACAGACAGACAAACAGGCACACAGATAAACAGACAGAAAGACAAACCAAAAGATTCGCAGACAGTAAGATGCACGGGCAGAGAGAGAGACAGACAGACAGGTAGACCGACCGGCGGACAGACAGACAGATATATATATAGAAAAACAGGCAGACAGACACGCAGACCCACAGACTCGCAGACATACAGAAACACAGATAGAGAGGGAGAAAGATACACAGACAGGCAGGCATAAACGACCGGCAGAGACAGACAGGCTGATATACAGCCAGACAAACATGCCTACAGAGAGGCAGGCAGACGGGAAGACAGAAAGACAGGCACTCAGATAGACAGACAGAAAGGCACACCAATAGACTCGCAGACAGTCAGACGCACGGGCAGAGAGAGAGAGAGAGACAGACAGACAGGCAGACCGACCGGCGGACAGACAGACAGAAAGGAAAACAAGCAGTCAGACACGCAGACCCACGGACTCGCAGACATACAGAAACACAGAAAGAGAGAGAGAGATACACAGACAGGCAGGCAGACAGATATGGCAGAAATACCTACAGCCCCGCAGACAGACACACCGGCAGAAACAGACAGGCTGATATACAGACAGACAGACATGCAGACAGAGAGAGCAGGCAGACGGGCAGACAGACAGACAGGCACACAGATAGACAGACAGAAAGGCAGACCAATAGACTCGCAGACAGCCAAACGCCCAGGCAGAGAGAGAGACAGACAGACAGGCAGACCGACCGGGGACAGATAAGAAAACAGGCAGACAGACACGCAGACCCACAGACTCGCAGACACACAGGAAGAAAGAGAGAGATACACAGACAGGCAGGCAGACAGATAGGCAGGAACACTTACAGACTCGCAGGCAGACACACCGGCAGATAGTGACAGGCTGATATATAGACAGACAAACATGCAGACAGAGAGTCAGACAGACGGGCAGAAATACAGACAGGCACACAGATAGACAGAAAGAAAGGCAGACCAGTAGAGTCGCAGACAGTCAGACGCACGGGCAGACAGAGAGAGAGACAGAGAGACAGGCAGACAGATCGGCAGGAATACCTGCAGCCTCGCAGGCAGACACACTGGCAGAGACAGGCAGGTAGACTTACAGACAGACAGATATATAAACACAGGGAGAGGCAGACGCGCAGACAGACGCTCCGACAGACAGACAGACAGGTACACAGATAGACAGACAAAAAGGCAGACAGACAGACCGTTAGACGGACAGACAGATAAGAAGACGGTCACATTGACCCACAGACTCGCAGACATACAGACACACAGGTAAAGAGAGAGATACACAGACAGTCAGGCTGACAGCATCGCAGACAGACGCTCCGACAGAGACAGATAGGCTGATATACAGACAGACAGACAGGCATACAGATAGACAAACAGAAAGGCAGACCAATAGACTCGCAGACAGTTAGACGCATGGGTAAAGAGAGAAAGACAAACAAGCAGACAGACAGGCAGACAGACAGACAGATCGGAAGATAGGCAGACTGTCACACAGACCCACAGACTCGCAGACATACAGACACACAGAAAGAGAGAGAGATACACAGATAGTAATGCAGACAGATAGACAGACGCACCGGCAGAGATAGACATGCTGATATACTGACAGACAGAAATGCAGACAGAGAGGCAGGCAGACGGGCAGACAGACAGACAGATAGGAATATAGGCATACGGTCACACAGACCCACAGACTCGCAGACGTACAGGCACACAGGAGAAGAGAGAGATGCACAGAGAGTCAGGCAGACAGATAGGCAGATGAACCGGCAGAGACAGACAGGCTGATATACAGACAGACAGAAATGCAGACAGAGAGGCTGGCAGGCAGACAGAAAGACAGGCACTCAGATAGACAGACAGAAAGGCAGACCAATTGACTCGCAGACAGTCAGACGCACAGGCAGAGAGAGAGAGAGAGACAGACAGCTAGGCAGACCGACCGGTGGACAGACAGACAGAAAGGAAAACAGGCGGTCAGACACGCAGATCCACGGACTCGCAGACATACAGAAACATAGAAAGAGAGAGAGAGATACACATACAGACAGGCAGACACACCGGCAAAGACAGACAGGATGATATACAGACAGCCAAACATGCAGACAGAGAGGCTGGCAGACGGGCAGACAGACAGACAGGCACACAGATAGCCAGACAGAAAGGCAGACCAATAGACTCACAGACAGTCAAACGCCTGGGCAGAGAGAGAGACAGACAGACAGGCAGACCGACCGGCGGGCAGATAAAAAAACAGGCAGACAGACACGCAGCCTCACATACTCGCAGACATAGAGACACACAGGAAGAAAGAGAGAGATGCACAGACAGGCAGGCAGACAGAAAGGCAGGAACACTTACAGCACCATAGATACACCGGCAGAGACACCGGTAGAGTCTGACAGGCCGATATACAGACAGACATGCAGACAGAGAGTCAGGCAGACGGGCAAAAATACAGACTGGCAGGCAGATAGACACACAGAAAGAGCAGACCAATAGACTCGCAGACAGTCAGACGCACGGGCAGACAGAGAGAGAGAGAGACAGACAGACAGACAGGCAGGAATTCCTAAAGCCTCGCAGACAGACACACCGGCAAAGACAGACAGGTAGACTTACAGAAAGACAGATATGTAGACAGAGAAACAGGCAGACAGGTACACAGATAGACAGACAGAAAAGCAGACCGGCAGACAGACTGACAGATAGGAAGATAGGCAGACGGCCACACAGACCCACAGGCTCGCAGACATAAAGACACACGGGAAGAGAGACAGATACACAGACAGTCAGGCAGACAGATAGATAGGAATACCTACAGCATCGCAGACAGACGCGCCGGCAAAGACAGACAGGCTGATATACAGACAGACAGATAGGAAGACGGTCACACAGACCCACTGACTCGCAGACATACAGACAGACACACCGGCAGAGAGAGACAGGCTTATATACAAAGAGACAGACAGGCGCACAGATAGACAGACAGAAAGGCAGACATCCTGACAGATAGAAAGATAGGCAGACGGACACACAGACCCACAGACTTGCAGACGTACAGGCACACAGGAAGAGAGAGATATACAGACATTCAGGCAGACAGATAGGAAGATAGGCAGACGCACCGGCAGAGACAGACAGGCTGACATACAGACAGACATACATGCAGACAGAGAGACAGTCAGACAGGCACACATATAGCCAGACAGAATGGCAGACCAATAGTTTCGCAGAAAGATAGACGCCCAGGCAGAGAGAGGGAGACAGGCAGACTGACGGACAGGAATACCTACAGCATCGCAGACAGCCGCACCGGCAGAGACAGATAGGCTGATAAACAGACAGACATACATGCAGACAGAGAGACAGGCAGACAGGCACACTGATAGCCAGACAGAATGGAAGACCAATAGACTCGCAGAAAGTCAGACTCCCGGGCAGAGAGAGAGAGAGAGAGAGAGAGACAGGCAGACCGACCGGCGGACAGATAAGAAAACAGGCAGACAGACACGCAGACCCACAGACTCGCAGACATGGAGACACGCAGGAAGAGAGAGAGAGAGAGATACACAGACAGGCAGGCAGACAGATAGGCAGGAATACCTACAGCCTCGAAGAGAGACACACCTGCAGAGACAGACAGGTAGACTTACAGAAAGACAGATAGGTAGACAGGCAGACAGGTACACAGATAGACAAACAGAAAAGCAGACAGACATAGCGGCAGATAGACTGACAGATAGGAAGATAGGCAGACGGTCACACAGACCCACAGACTCGCAGACATAAAGACACACGAGAGGAGAGAAAGATACACAGACAGTCACGCAGACATATAGAGGGGAATACCTACAGCATCGCAGACAGACGCACCAGCAGAGACAGACAGGCTGATATACAGAAAGACATACATGCAGACAGAGAGACAGGCAGACAGGCTGATATACAGACAGCCAAGCATGTTGACAGAGAGGCAGGCAGACAGCTGAACGGGCATACAGAGAGAGACAGACAAACAGACAAAACAGGCAGACAGACACGCAGACCCACAAACTCACAGACATAGAGACACACAGGAAGAGAGAGAGATACAAAGACAGGCAGGCAGACAGATAGGCAGGAATACCTACAGCCTCGCAGAGAGACACACCGGCAGAGACAGACAGGTAGACTTACAGAAAGACAGATATGTAGACAGACAGACAGGTACACAGATAGACAAACAGAAAGGCAGACAGAATGACCGGCAGACAGACTGACAGATAGGAAGATAGGCAGACGGTCACACAGACAGACTGACTCTCAGACATTAAGCCACACGGGAAGAGAGAGAGATTCACAGTTAGTCAGGCAGACAGAAAAACAGGAATACCTTTAGCCTCGCAGACAGACGCACCGGCAGAGACAGATAGGCTGATATACAGACAGACATACATGCAGACAGAGCCAGACAGAATGGCTGATTAATAGACTCGCAGAAAGATAGACGCCCGGGCAGAGAGAGAGAGAGAGACCGGCAGATCGACCGGCGGACAGATAAGAAAACAGGCAGACAGACACGCAAACCCACAGACTCGCAGACATAGAGACACACAGGAAGAGAGAGAGAGAGATACACAGACAGGCAGACAGATAGGCAGGAATACCTACAGCCTCGCAGACAGACACACCGGCGGAGAAAAACAGGACGACTTACAGAAAGACAGATCTGTAGACAGAGAGGCAGGCAGACTGGCAGACAGACAGACAGACAGACAGGTACACAGATAGACCAATAGACTCGCAGACAGGCAGACAGACAGGCAGACCGCCCGGCAGGCAGACAGACAGATAGGAAAACAGGCAGACAGACACGCTGATCCACAGACTCACTGACATACAGACACACCGGAAGATCGAGAGAGAGATACACAGACAGACATGCAGACAGGCAGGAATACCTAAAGCCTCGCAGACAGAAACACCGGCAGAGACAGACAGGTAGACTTACAGACAGACAGATATGTATACAGAGAGACAGGCAGACAGACAGACAGGTGCACAGATAGACAAACAGAAAGGCAGACAGACAGACCGGCAGACAGACTGGCAGATAGGAAGATAGGCAGACGGTCGCACAGTCCCACAGACTCGCAAACATAAAGACACACGGGAAAAAAGAGAGATACACAGACAGTCAGGCAGACAAATAGACAGGAATACCAGCAGCATCGCAGACAGACGCACCGGCAGATACAGACTGGCAGATATACAGACAGACATACATGCAGACAGAGAGACAGGCAGACAGACAGGCACACAGATAGCCAGACAGAATGGCAGACCAATAGACTCGCAGAAAGACAGACGCCCAGGCAGAGAGAGAGACAGGCAGACTGACCGGCGGACAGATAAGAAAACAGGCAGACAGACACGCAGACCCACAGACTCGCAGACATAGAGACACACAGGAAGAGAGAAAGAGATACACATACAGACAGGCAGACAGATAGGCAGACAGGCTGGCCGACCGGCAGGCAGACAGACAGATAGGAAAACTAGCAGACAGACACGCAGACCCACAGACTCACAGACAAACAGACACACCGGAAGAGAGGGAGAGAGAGTGAGAGAGATACACAGACAGACATGCAGACAGGCAGGAATACCTAAAGCCTCGCAGACAGACACACCGGCAGAGACAGACAGGTAGACTTACAGACAGACAGATATGTACACAGAGAGACAGGAAGACAGACAGGTGCACAGATAGACAAACAGAAAGGCAGACAGACAGACCGGTAGACAGACTGACAGATAGGAAGATAGGCAGACGGTCACACAGTCCCACAGACTCGCAAACATAAAGACACACGGGAAAAAAGAGAGATACACATACAGTCAGGCAGACAAATAGACAGGAATACCAGCAGCATCGCAGACAGACGCACCGGCAGATACAGACTGGCAGATATACAGACAGACATACATGCACACAGAGAGACAGGCAGACAGACAGGCACACAGATAGCCAGACAGAATGGCAGACCAATAGACTCGCAGAAAGACAGACGCCCAGGCAGAGAGAGAGAGACAGGCAGACTGACCGGCGGACAGATAAGAAAACAGACAGACAGACACGCAGACCCACAGACTCGCAGACATAGAGACACACAGGAAGAGAGAGAGAGATACACAGACAGACAGATAGGCAGACAGGCAGGCCGACCGGCAGGCAGACAGACAGATAGGAAAACAGGCAGACAGACACGCAGACCCACAGACTCACAGACATACAGACACACATGCAGACAGGCAGGAATACCTAAAACCTCGCAGACAGACACACTGGCAGAGACAGACAGGTAGACTTACAGACAGACAGATATGTAGACAGAGAGACAGGCAGACAGACAGACAGGTACACAGATAGACAAACAGAAAGGCAGACAGACAGACCGGCAGACAGACTGACAGATAGGAAGATAGGCAGACGGTCACACAGACCCACAGACTCGCAGACATAAAGACACACGGGAAGAGAGAGAGATACACAGACAGTCAGGCAGACAGATAGACAGGAATACCAGCAGCATCGCAGACAGACGCACCGGCAGATACAGACTGGCAGATATACAGACAGACATACATGCAGACAGAGAGACAGGCAGACAGACAGGCACACAGATAGCCAGACAGAATGGCAGACCAATAGACTCGCAGAAAGACAGACGCCCAGGCAGAGAGAGAGACAGGCAGACTGACCGGCGGACAGATAAGAAAACAGGCAGACAAACACGCAGACCCACAGACTCGCAGACATACAGACACACAGGAAGAGAGAGAGAGATACACAGACAAACAGGCAGACAGATAGGCAGACAGGCAGACCGACCGGCAGGCAGACAGACAGATAGGAAAACAGGCAGACAGACACGCAGACCCACAGACTCACAGACATACAGACACACAGGCAGACAGGCAGGAATACCTAAAGCCTCGCAGACAGACACACCGGCAGAGACGGACATGTAGACTTACAGACAGACAGATATGTAGACAGAGAGACAGGCAGACAGACAGACAGGTACACAGATAGACAAACATAAAGGCAGACAGACAGACCAGCAGACAGACTGACAGATTGGAATATAAGCAGACGGTCACACAGTCCCACAGACTCGTAAACATAAAGACACACGGGAAAAGAGCGAGATACACAGACAGTCAGGCAGACAGATAGACAGGAATACCAGCAGCATCGCAGACAGACGCACCGGCAGATACAGACTGGCAGATATACAGACAGACATACAAGCAGACAGAGAGACAGGCTGACAGACAGACAGACAGGCACACAGATAGCCAGACAGAATGGCAGACCAATAGACTCGCAGAAAGACAGACGCCCAGGCAGAGAGAGAGAGACAGGCAGACTGATCGGCGGACAGATAAGAAAACAGGCAGACAGACACGCAGACCCACAGACTCGCAGACATAGAGACACACATGAAGAGAGAGATACACAGACAGACAGGCAGACAGATAGGCAGACAGGCAGGCCGACCGGCAGGCAGACAGACAGATAGGAAAACAGGCAGACAGACACGCAGATCCACAGACTCACTGACATACAGACACACCGGAAGAGAGAGAGAGAGAGAGAGAGATACACAGACAGACATGCAGACAGGCAGGAATACCTAAAGCCTCGCAGACAGACACACCGGCAGAGACGGACAGGTAGACTTACAGACAGACAGATGTGTAGACAGAGAGACAGGCAGACAGACAGACAGGTTCACAGATAGACAAACATAAAGGCAGACAGACAGACCAGCAGACAGACTGACAGATAGGAATATAAGTAGATGGTCACACAGTCCCACAGACTCGCAAACAGATAAACACACGGGTAGAGAGAGAGATACACAGACAGTCAGGCAGACAGATAGACAGCAATACCTACAGCATCGCAGACAGACGCACCGGCAGAGACAGACAGGCAGATATACAGACAGACATACATGCAGACAGAGAGACAGGTAGACAGACAGACAGGCACACAGATAGCCAGACAGAATAGCAGACCAATAGACTCGCAGGAAGTCATGGCAGAGAGAGAGAGAGAAAGACAGGCAGACCGACCGGCAGACAGATATGAAAACAGGCAGACAGACACGCAGACCCACAGACTCGAAGACATAGAGACACACAGGAAGAGAGAGAGAGATACACAGACAGGCCGGCAGACAGATAGGCAGGAATACCTACAGCCTCACAGAGAGACACACCGGCAGAGAAAAACAGGACGACTTACAGAAAGACAGATCTGTAGACAGAGAGACAGGCAGACGGACAGAAAGACAGACAGGTACACAGATAGACAGATAGCAGAGACAGACAGGTAGACTTACAGACAGACAGATATGTAGACAGAGAGACAGGCAGACAGACAGGCAGGTGCACAGATAGACAAACAGAAAGGCAGACAGACAGACCGGCAGACAGGCTGACAAATAGGAAGATAGGCAGACGGTCACACAGACCCACAGACTCGCAAACATAAAAACACACGGGTAGAGAGAGAGATACACAGACAGTCAGGCAGACAGATAGACAGGAATACCTACAGCATCGCAGTCAGACGCGCCGGCAGAGACAGACACGCTGATATACAGCAGACAGACAAACAGATAGCCAGACAGAATGGCAGACCAATAGACTCGCAGAAAGTCATGGCAGAGAGAGAGAGAGACAGACCGACCGGCGGACAGATAAGAAAACAGGCAGACAGACACGCAGACCCACAGACTCGAAGACATAGAGACACACAGGAAGATAGAGAGAGAGAGATACACAGACAGGCAAGACAGGCAGGTGCACAGATAGACAAACAGAACGGCAGACAGACAGACCGGCAGACAGGCTGACAAATAGGAAGATAGGCAGACGGTCACACAGACCCACAGACTCGCAAACATATAAACACACGGGTAGAGAGAGAGATACACAGACAGTCAGGCAGACAGATAGACAGCAATACCTACAGCATCGCAGACAGACGCACCGGCAGAGACAGACAGGCAGATATACAGCAGACAGGCACACAGATAGCCAGACAGAATGGCAGACCAATAGACTCGCAGAAAGTCATGGCAGAGAGAGAGAGAGAAAGACAGGCAGACCGACCGGCAGACAGATAAGAAAACAGGCAGACAGACACGCAGACCCACAGACTCGAAGACATAGAGACACACAGGAAGAGAGAGAGAGAGATACACAGACAGGCCGGCAGACAGATAGGCAGGAATACCCACAGCCTCGCAGAGAGACACACCGGCAGAGAACAACGGGACGACTTACAGAAAGACAGATCTGTAGACAGAGAGACAGGCAGACGGACAGACAGACAGACAGGTACACAGATAGTCAAACAGAAGGGAGAAAAGAGGAAAGGGGAGAGACAGATACACGGCAGAGACAGACAGGTAGACTTACAGACAGACAGATATGTAGACAGAGAGACAGGCAGACAGACAGGCAGGTGCACAGATAGACAAACAGAAAGGCAGACAGACAGACCGGCAGACAGACTGACAAATAGGAAGATAGGCAGACGGTCACACAGACCCACAGACTCGCAAACATAAAAACACACGGGTAGAGAGAGAGATACACAGACAGTCAGGCAGACAGATAGACAGGAATACCTACAGCATCGCAGACAGACGCGCCGGCAGAGACAGACAGGCTGATATACAGACAGACATACCTGCAGACAGAGAGACAAGCAGACAGGCAAACAGATAGCCAGACAGAATGGCAGACCAATAGACTCGCAGAAAGTCATGGCAGAGAGAGAGAGAGAGACAGACCGACCTGCGGACAGATAAGAAAACAGGCAGACAGACACGCAGACCCACAGACTCGAAGACATAGAGACACACAGGAAGATAGAGAGAGAGAGAGTACACAGACAGGCCGGCAGACAGATAGGCAGGAATACCTACAGCCTCGCAGACAGACACACCGGCAGAGACAGACAGGTAGACTTACAGACAGACAGATATGTAGACAGAGAGACAGGCAGACAGACAGGCAGGTACATCGATAGACAAACAGAAAGGCAGACAGACAGACCGGCAGACAGACTGACAGATAGGAAGATAGGCAGACGGTCACACAGACCCACAGACTCGCAAACATTTAAACACACACGGGAAGAGAGAGAGATACACAGACAGTCAGGCAGACAGATAGACAGGAATACCTACAGCATCGCAGACAGACGCACTGGCAGATACAGACAGGCAGATATACAGACAGACATACATGCAGACAGAGAGACAGGCAGACAGTCAGACAGCCACACAGATAGCCAGACAGAATGGCAGACCAATAGACTCGCAGAAAGTCAGACTCCCGGGCAGAGAGAGAGACAGGCAGACCGACCGGCGGACAGATAAGAAAACATGCAGACAGACACGCAGACCCACCAACTAGCAGACATAGAGACACGCAGGAAGAGAGAGAGAGATACACAGACACGCAAGCACAGGCAGGTGCACAGATAGACAAACATAACTGCAGACAGACAGACCGGCAGACAGACTGACAGATAGGAAGATAGGCAGACGGTCACACAGACCCACAGACTCGCAGACATAAAGACACACGGGAAGAGAGCGAGATACACAGACAGTCAGGCAGATATATAGACAGGCTGATATACAGACAGACATACATGCAGACAGAGAGACAGGCAGACAGACAGACAGGCACACAGATAGCCAGACAGAATGGCAGACCAATAGACTCGCAGAAAGTCAGACGCACGGGCAGAGAGAGAGAGGCAGACAGGCAGACAGACAGGCAGACCGACCGGCAGGCAGACCGACCGGCAGGCAGACAGACAGATAGGAAAACAGGCAGACAGACACGCAGACCCACAGACTCACAGACATACAGACACACCGGAAGAGAAAGAGAGAGATACACAGACCGACATGCAGACAGGCAGGAATACCTAAAGCCTCGCAGACAGACACACCAGCAGAGACAGACAGGTAGACTTACAGACAGACAGTTATGTAGACAGAGAGACAGACAGACAGGTACACAGATAGACAAACAGAAAGGCTGACAGACAGACCGGCAGACAGACTGACAGATAGGAAGATAGGCAGACGGTCACACAGACCCACAGACTCGCAGACATAAAGACACACGGGAAGAAAGAGAAAGAGATACAGAGACAGTCAGGCAGACAGACAGGCAGACCGACCGGTGGACAGACATACTGAAAGGAAAACAAGCATTCAGACACGCAGACCCACGTACTCGCAGACATACAGAAACACAGGAAGAGAGAGAGAGATGTACACAGCCTGACAGGCAGACAGATTGGCAGGAATACCTAAAGCCCCGCAGACAGACACACCGGCAGAGAGCGACAGGCTGATATACAGACAGACAGACAGGCTCACAGATAGACAGACAGCCCGGCAGACAGACTGACAGATAGGAAGATATTCAGACGGTCACACAAACCCACAGACTCGCAGACGTACAGGCACACAGGAAGAGAGAGACATACACTTACAGTCAGGCATTCAGATAGACAGACGCACCGGCAGAGACAGAAAGGCTGATATACAGACAGACAGAAAAGCAGACAGAGAGACAGACAGACAGGCACACAGATAGACAGACAAAAAGGCAGACCAATAGACTCGCAGACAGTAAGATGCACGGGCAGAGAGAGAAAGAGAGACAGACATATAGAAAAACAGGAAGACAGACACGCAGACTCAAAGACTCGCAGACATACAGAAACACAGAAAGAAAGGGAGAGAATTACACAGACAGGTAGGCATACACACCGGCAGAGACAGACAGGCTGACATACAGCCACACAAACATGCTGACAGAGGCAGGCAGACAGGCAGACAGACAGACAGGCACCCAGATAGACAGACAGAAAGGCAGACCAATAGACTCGCAGACAGTCAGACGCACGGGCAGAGAGAGAGAGAAAGACAGACAGACAGGCAGACCGACCGGTGGACAGACAGACAGAAAGGAAAACATGCAGTCAGACACACAGACCCACGGACTCTCAGACATACAGAAACATAGGAAGAGAGAGAGAGATTCACAGACTGGCAGGCAGACAGATTGGCAGGAATACCTAAAGCACCGCAGACAGACACACCGGCAGAGTCAGACAGGCTGATATACAGACAGACAGACATGCAGACAGGGAGAGAGGCAGACAGACAGACAGGCACACAGATAGACAGATAGAAAGGCAGACAAATAGACTCGCAAACAGCCAAACGCCAAGGCAGAGAGAGAGATAGACAGACAGACAGGCAGACCGACCGGCGGACAGATAAGAAAACAGGCAGACAGACGCCCAGACCCACAGACTCGCAGACACACAGGAAGAAAGAGAGAGACACACAGGCAGGAATACTTACAGCCTCGCAGGCAGACACACCGGCAGAGAGTTACAGGCTGATATATAGACAGACAAACATGCAGACAGAGAGTCAGACAGACAGGCAGAAATACAGACAGGCACACAGATAGACGGACATAAAGGCAGACAAGACCGAGAAGAGAGGACAGACAGAGAGAAAGTGACAGACAGACAGGCAGACAGACTGGCAGGAATACCTGCAGTCTCGCAGGCAGACACACCGGCAGAGAATGGCAGGTAGAATTACAGACTGACGGATATGTAGACAGAGGGAGAGGCAGACGCGCAGACAGATGCTCCAACAGACAGATGCTCCAACAGACAGACAGGTTCACAGATAGACAAACAAAAAGGCAGACAGACAGATAAGAAGACGGTCACATAGACCCACAGACTCGCAGACATACAAACACACAGGAATAGAGAGAGATACACAGACAGTCAGGCAGACAGCATCGCAGACAGACGTTCCGACAGACACAGACAGGCAGACCGACCGGCAGACAGACAGACAGATGGGAAGATAGGCAGACGGTCACACAGACCCACAGACTCGCAGACATACAGACACACAGGTGGAGTGAGAGATACATAGACAGTCAGGAAGACAGATAGGCAGTAATACCTATCGCCTCGCTGACAGACACACCGGCAGAGACAGACAGGTAGACTTACAGACAGACAGATATGTAGTCAGAGAGACAGGCAGATGGGCAGACGAACAGACAGGTACACAGATGGACAGACCGGCAGACAGATAGGCAGACAGTCGAACAGACTCGCAAACATACAGACACATGGCAAGAGAGACAGACCGGCAGACAGACTGACAGATAGGCAAACGGTCACACAGACTCGCAGACATACAGACACACAGGAAAAGAGAGAGATACACAGACAGTCAGGCAGACAGCATCGCAGACAGACGCTCCGGCAGAGACAGACAGGCTGATATACAGACAGATAGACAGGCACACAGATAGACAAACAGACCGACCGGTGAACAGACAGACAAAAAGGAAAACATGCAGTCAGACACGCAGACCCACGGACTCTCAGACATACAGAAACACAGGAAGAGAGAGAGAGAGGGAGATTCACAGACTGGCAGGAATACCTAAAGCCCCGCAGACAGACACACCGGCAGAGTAAGACAGGCTGATATACAGACAGACAGACATGCAGACAGGGAGAGAGGAAGACGGGCAGACAGACAGACAGGCACACAGATAGACAGATAGAAAGGCAGACAAATAGACTCGCAAACAGCCAAACGTCCAGGCAGAAGAGAGAGAGAGAGAGAGAGACAGACAGGCAGACCGACCGGCGGACAGATAATAAAACAGGCAGACAGACGCGCAGACCCACAGACTCGCAGACACACAGGAAGAAAGAGAGAGATACACAGGCAGGCAGGCAGACAGATAGGCAGGAATACTTACAGCCTCGCAGGCAGACACACCGGCAGAGAGTGACAGGCTGATATATAGACAGACAAACATGCAGACAGAGAGTCAGACAGACAGGCAGAAATACAGACAGGCACACAGATAGACAGACATAAAGGCAGACCAATAGACTCGCAGACAGTCAGACGCACGGGCAGACAGAGAGAAAGCGACAGACAGACAAGCAGACAGATTGGCAGGAATACCTACAGTCTCGCAGGCAGACACACCGGCAGAGAATGGCAGGTAGAATTACAGACCGATAGATATGTAGACAGAGGGAGAGGCAAACGCGCAGACAGATGCTCCGACAGACAGACAGGTCCACAGATAGACAAACAAAAAGGCAGACAGACAGATAAGAAGACGGTCACATAGACCCACAGACTCGCAGACATACAAACACACAGGAATAGAGAGAGATACACAGACAGTCAGGCAGACAGCATCGCAGACAGACTCTCCGGCAGACACAGACAGGCTGATATACAGACAGACAGACAGGAACACAGATAGACAAACAGAAAGGCAGACCAATCGACTCGCAGACAGTCAGACGCACGGACAAAGAGAGAAAGACAAACAAGCAGACAGACAGGCAGACAGACAGACAGATGGGAAGATAGGCAGACGGTCACACAGACCCACAGACTCGAAGACATACAGACACACAGGTAGAGAGAGATACATAGACAGTCAGAAAGACAGATAGGCAGTAATACCTATCGCCTCGCTGACAGACACACCGGCAGAGACAGACAGGTAGACTTACAGACAGACAGATATGTAGTCAGAGAGACAGGCAGATGGGCAGACGAACAGACAGGTACACAGATGGACAGAACGGCAGACAGAAAGGCAGACAGACCCACAGACTCGCAGACATACAGACACATGGGAAGGGAGACAGACCGGCAGACAAACTGACAATACACAGCCTGGCAGTCACACGGATTGGCAGGAATACCTAAAGCCCTGCATACAGACAAACCGGCAGAGAGAGACAGGCTGATATACAGAAAGACAGACAGGCTCACAGATAGATAGACAGACCGGCAGACAGACTGACAGATAGGAAGATGGGCAGACGGTTACACAAACCCACAGACTCGCAGACGTACAGGCACACAGGAAAATAGAGATAGACTCGCAGACATACAGAAACACAGAAAGAGAGAGAGAGATACACAGCCTGGCAGGCAGACAAATTGGCAGGAATACCTAAAGCCCCGCATACAGATACACCGGCAGAGAGAGACAGGCTGATATACAGACAGACAGACAGGCTCACAGATAGACAGACAGACCGGCAGACAGACTGACAGAGAGGAAGATGAGCAGACGGTTACACAAACCCACAGACTCGCAGACGTACAGGCACACAGGAAAAGAGAGAGATACACAGACAGTCAGGCAGACAGCATCGCAGACAGACGCTCCGGCAGAGACAGACAGGCTGATATACAGACAGATAGACAGGCACACAGATAGACAAACAGACCGACCGGTGAACAGACAGACAAAAAGGAAAACATGCAGTCAGACACGCAGACCCACGGACTCTCAGACATACAGAAACACAGGAAGAGAGAGAGAGAGAGAGAGAGATTCACAGACTGGCAGGCAGACAGATTGGCAGGAATACCTAAAGCCCCGCAGACAGACACACCGGCAGAGTAAGACAGGCTGATATACAGACAGACAGACATGCAGATAGGGAGAGAGGAAGACGGGCAGACAGACAGACAGGCACACAGATAGACAGATAGAAAGGCAGACAAATAGACTCGCAAACAGCCAAACGCCCAGGCAGAGAGAGAGAGAGAGAGAGAGAGAGACAGACAGGCAGACCGACCGGCGGACAGATAAGAAAACAGGCAGACAGACACGCAGACTCGCAGACACACAGGAAGAAAGAGAGAGATACACAGACAGGCAGGCAGACAGATAGGCAGGAACACTTACAGCCTCGCAGGCAGACACACCGGCAGAGACTGACAGGCTGATATACAGACAGACAAACATGCAGACAGAGAGTCTGGCAGACGGGCAGAAATACAGACAGGCTCACAGATAGACAGACAGAATGGCAGACCAGTAGACTCGCAGACAGTCAGACGCACGGGCAGACAGAGAGAGAGACAGACAGTCAGATTGGCAGGAATACCTGCAGTCTCGCAGATAGACACACCGGCAGAGACAGGCAGGTAGAATTACCGACCGACAGATATGTAGACAGAGGGAGAGGCAGACGCGCAGACAGACAGATAGGTAGACAGATAGACAGACAAAACGGAAGACAGACAGACCGGCAGACAGACAGACAGATGGGAAGATAGGCAGACAGTCACACAGACCCACAGACTCGCAGACATACAGACACACATGTAGAGAACGAAATACATAGACAGTCAGAAAGACAGATAGGCAGGAATACCTATAGCCTCGCTGTTAGACACACCGGCAGAGACAGACAGGTAGACTTATAAACAGATAGATGTGTAGTCAGAGAGACAGGCAGATGGGCAGACGAAGAGACAGGTACACAGATGGACTGACCGGCAGACAGATAGGCAGAGAGTCACACAGACCCACAGACTCGCAAAAATACAGACACACGGGAAGAGAGAGAGATACACAGACAGTCAGGCAGACAGCATCGCAGACAGACGCTCCGGCAGAGACAGACATGCAGACTTACAGACAGACAGATATGTAGTCAGACGACAGACCGGCAGATAGATAGGCAGACAGTCACAACAGACCCACAGACTCGCAGACATACAGACACACGGGAATTGAGAGAGAGATACACAGACAGTCAGTCAGACATAGACAGGAATACCTACAGCATCGCAGACGCAACGGCAGAGAAAGACTTGCTGAAATACAGACGGACAGACATGCAGACAGGAGAGAGAGGAGACAGACAGAGGTACACAGTAGACAGACAGTAAGGCAGACGACAATGGAAGTGTCGAGATGCGGACGGGTGAGAAGAGAAGGGAGTAGAGAACAGGAGGAAACAGAGATGACAGACAGACAGATCGCTGACAAAGCAAGGAGGAGAGATACACAGATGGAGGAGTAGATTGGAGGTTGCGAGACGCCCAGAGAGTAGATACAAAAGTGTAGAGAGAGGGAGAGGAAGGTAAGTAGTGGAGACGGACAGACAGATAGATGGAGAGGTACACACAAGACTCGCAGACATAAGAAAAGGAGAGATAGCAGTAGGAGACAATGCAGTATTGGGAGACACAGAGGAGACAGGTAGAGAGAGATTTAGAGAAGGCAGAGGGAGAGAGGAGAGAGACCACGTCGGTGGAGTCGAGTCAGCTCCAAAGCAGGATCCTTCGCCTCGAGACAGACCACCGGCAGAGAAGCAAGAGCAATCGACAGAAGGGAGGGGGAGAAGAAGGTACAGTAGACCGGCAGACAGACTGAAGAAGCAGATGGTCCCAGCCCACAGTGAACTAAGAACAGGAGAGAGCAGCCGAAGAGAGACGACAGAGCAGACGGACACAGACCCACAGCTGAGACAAAGACACACAGAAGAGAGAGTCACAGACAGTGGCATAAGATGCAGGATTGGAGAACAACGGCAGAAAGACAGGCAGATATCAGACAGATAGAAGAGAAGTGAGAGGCAGGCAGATATACAGACAGATAGACATGCAGAAGTGAGCCAGGCAGACGGGCAGACAGAAGAAGCAGACAGGCACACAGATAGACAGACAGAAAGGAGAATAGATAGAAAGGAGAAATAGATAGAAAGGCAGACAAATTGACTCGCAAACAGTCAGACGTAGGGCAGAAACAGAGACAGATGGGAGACAGAAGGAGACCGCGGCAGACAGATGGGTAGACAGAACGCAGACCCAGAGCGAGACAGACACACAGGAAGAGAGAAACAAACACAGACAGGCGGTAGACAGATAGGCAGGAATACTTACAGCCTCGCAGACAGACACACCGGCAGAGACAGACAGACAGATATACAGACCGACAGACATGCAGACAGAGAGACAGGCAGGCGGGCAAACAGACAGACAGGCAAACAGATAGACAGACAGAAAGGCAGACGAATAGACAGAAATTCAGAAAAATTGACTCGCAGACAGTCAGACATACGGGCAGAGACAAAGACAGATAGGCAGGCAGACAGGCAGACCGACCGAATCGCAGACTCGAGACTTGTGAACAAGCAGACAGGCACACAGATAAAAGGATAGAGAGGCAGACAAATAGACAGAAAAGCAGACAAATTGACTCGCAGACAGTCTGACGTACGGGCAGAGACAGAGACAGATAGGCAGACAGACAGGCAGACCGAACGGCAGACAAATAGAAAAACAGGCAGACGGACATGCAGATCCACAGACTTGCAGACATACAGACACAGGAAGAAAGAGAGAGATACACAGATAGTCAGGAATACCTACAGCCTCGCCGACAGACACACCGGCAGAGACAGACAGGCAGATATACAGACAGATAGGCATAAAGATTGTTAGACTGAAAAAGCTTTAGAGAGACAGGCATACAGACAGACATTCAGACAGATAGACATATAAAGAGGGCGAGAAAGAGAGAAAGAGATAGAGAGAGAGAGAGAGAGGAGAGAGAGAGAGAGAGAGAGAGAGAGAGAGAGAGAGAGAGAGAGGGAGAGAGACTTATTGACTCGCAGACATATAAGTGGAACACCATATTCGCAGACAGACATAGAGAGTTTGACAGGATGATAGGCAGTCAATCAGACAAAGAGACAGACATGCGTAGAAATAGACAGACAGGAAGACAGCCTAACAGACCCGCAGACTGACGGAAAATTAGGAAAACAGGCAGACAGACATGCAGACCGACCGGCAGACAGACAGACCGGTAGGAAAACAGGCAGACAGACACGCAGACCCCCAGGCTAACAGACAAACAGACACACAGGAAGAGAGAGAAAGAGAGAGACAGACAAACAAGCAGACAGACCGGCAGACAGGCAGACATATAGGTAGATATGCAGACAGATACGCTGACCCACAGAGTCGCAGACATACAGACACACAGGAAGAGAGAGAGAAAGACACTCAGACGGTCGGGCAAATAGATGGACATGAATACCTACGGCCTCGCAGACGGACACACCGGTAGAGACAGACAGGCAGGCAGAGATACAGACACACAGACATGCAGACAGAGAGAAAGACACGCAGGCATACAGATATGCAGACACAGAAACAGGCAGACGGACAGACTGTCAGACGCACGTTCTGAGAGAGGGAGGCAGACAAGCAGACAGATAGGAAAACAGGCAGACAGACACGCGGATCCACAGACTTGCAGACATTCAGATACTCAGAAAGAGAGAGAGAGAGAGAGAGAGATACACAGACAGGCAGATAGACAAATAGGCATGAATACCTACAGCCTCTCAGGCAGACACACCGGCAGAGAGAGACAGGCAGGCAGATATACAGACAGATAGACATGCAGACAGTGAGACAGGCAGGCAGATATACAGACAGATAGACATGCAGACAGTGAGCCAGGCAGACGGGACAGACAGACAGACAGACAGAAAAGCACACAGATAGACAGATAGGAAGGCAGACAAATAGACAGAAAAGCAGACATATTGACTCGCAGACAGTCAGACACACGGGAGAGACAGACACAGATAGGCAGACAGACAGGCAGACCGTCCGACTCGCAGACATACACCCACGGGAAGAGAGAGAGAGATACACAGACTGGCAGGACTACCTACAGGCTCGAGAAGAAAACGGGAAGAAGGAGAATACAGAAGATAGGAAAAGATTGTAGAGAAAAAGAGAAAGAAAGAAAGGAAGAAAAAAAGAAAGAGGGAAAAAGATTGTGAGAGGAAAAAGAGAAAGGAGAAAGGATAAAGAAAGAAATTGAGAGGGAAAGAAAAAGAAAGAAAGAGAAAAAAAGAAAGGGGGGGGGGGAGAGTTATGGGTTTTTATTTTGTTTTGGGGGAAAAAAAAAAAAAGGGGGGGGGGGGGGGGGGGGGGTAAGGAATACCCATCAATACAAATACATACATACTAGAGGTATCGATTAGTTAATTGAGCGTCAACCATCACTAAGAAAAGATGTGCAAGAAGCAAAGACAATAAACTATGAAATATCATACAGCTTAAATAATTAAAGTCTTTTAATTATAATAATACAACAATTATTACATGGTGTCAGAAGTAAAAAGACGATAAGGAAACGAAGTGTGTTAGGTACCAAACAAAGGAAACAACAGAACGCCACTTTGTGAAATAGCTTGCAAGATTGCAAATTGTGGTGAAATATCAATAATAGGAAAATAATCGGGAAAATGATGTCAAACGATCGGTTACCAAAAGAATTGGAATGCACAAACGTGGTAAAGGAGTGGCGACCATGGAAAAATGAATTTTTGATGTACATGCAAGCAACAGACAAAGACGAAGCAACTGAATCAAAAAAATTGCAACGTTTTTGTGGTTAGTTGGCCGACAGGCTCGTGAAATCTACAACACATTGTTTCCAAATGATGGAACAGTAAACGGAATTCTTGGACAGGAAAATGTTGATGTACCGGTTGGGGATGAAAATGCTGAACCAAATGAAAACGCTGCTATCGCAGTAACCAATCGAAGAACATTGGATGATGTTTTGAAAGCATTCGAAGAATATTGCATGCCGCGAAAGAATATAACGATGGAATCCTTCAAATTCAACAATATTTTGCAGAAGGAGAAGCAACCGTTTGTTGAATTTGAAACAGAACTACGAAAGCAGATTGAATTTTGTGAATACAACTGTAATGGAGCATCGTATAACGAGCGAATGTTAAAAGATCGTATCATCATTGGTGTGTATGACAAAAAATTTCAAATGAAATTATTGGATGGCAAGGATGAGCCATTGCAAAAGGTTATTGAAATGTGCAAAACATATGAAGCGGCTAAGGAAAATAAGGTGCTGTTGAACACCAATAGTCAACCGAGTGTCAACAGTTTGGTGGGACAGCAGCTAAGTGATACAATTAATGCTTTGTTTCAATTGTGGTAATGATTACTCGGAAAATCATTTAGAAACATGCAAAGCCAAGAATATCAATTGCCGATCATGTGGACGCAAAGGCCATTTCCAGCGGTTTTGTTAATCAAAAGGAAAGAAAACGGAATGCTACGGGGAAATCGTAAATTGCCAGATGACAACGACAATGGAAGACAACAACACTCACTCAACTGGGAGGGCTCAGGTAATTCTGTACAAATCATCGATGGAAGTGTGAATAGGGTTATAAGAGTAGATTGTATTTATAGAATCAATTCAAGCAACGTTGGTCATCATAAGAAGCGATGGTACAAGGAATATCAGATAGCGAATCAAGTGGTTAGGTTTAAGCTTGATACTGGATCTGACGTGGACTGCATTCCGGCAAAAATAGTTAAAAATTTGAAAGCAAAATTAGAAAACAAAAACATAAATTATTCTGTCTATGATTATAACGGAAATAAAGTAAATGTTTTTGGGACAGTTAAATTAAATTGCGTTGATCATATGTGAAAAATGGAAAAGTCTTCTCACTTTATAGTTGTCCTTGACATATGTGAACCAATACTGGGTTTTAAGTCATGTGAAAGATTCGGATTGGTTAAGCGAGTTGACGTGGGGTCTGTCGCTTGTTTGTCACAAACAAAAGGGGAATTTGTGCAAAGCAATCGGGATGTTTTTGAAGGTTTGGGGAAATTTCCGGGAACGTTCGCGATTAATTTAAAAGAAAATTCAAAGCCAGTCCTTCACTATAAGAAACGGATACCCAACTCTTTATTGAAGAGACTGAAACGTCAATTGGGGAAAATGGTACAGGATGGAATCATTTCACCGGTTGATAACAGCGGCTATTGGCAAATGGAATTGGACGAAGCAAGCTCCGATTTAACAACGTTTATGACTCCTTTTGGTAGGTTTAAATTTAATCGCGTGCCGTTTGGACTTAATTTCGTACCTGAGTTGTTTCAACGTGAAATGATTAGAATGTTCGGAGACATTGAAGGGGTCATAATTTATTTCGATGATATGGGTATTTGCGCGGAGAACGAAAAGGAACATGATAGTATTATGGATAAAGTAATTGAAAGAGCGCGGAGAAATAATATTAAATTTAATCCGGATAAAATTCAATATCGCCAGCGCGAGGTTAAATTTATGGGAAATATTTTATCGGAAGGGAAAATTAAGGCGGATCTAAAGTATCGCGACGCGATTTTTAAAATAAAAAACCTGAGAGTAAAGCGGACGTTTTAAGATTTTTGGGTATTCTAAAATATTTGGCAAAATTTATTCCAAATTTGTCAAAGCAATCGGCAGCATTGCGTAATCTGACTCGAAATGATGTGGAATTTGAATGGACGGAAAATCATGAGTCAGAATTTAAAAACTTACTTAGCATCGTGACCTCTGAACCGGTATTAGCTATTTATGATCCAAAATTGCCTGTCATTGTGCAAACGGACGCATCAAAGTATGGACTGGGTTGTGTAATTGTTCCAAACGGACACCCAGTAGCATATGCGTCTAGGACATTGAGTAAGAGTGAACAAAAGTGGGCTCAGATCGAAAAGGAGTTGTTGGCTATTATTTTCGCATGTCAACGATTTCATTATTTTTTGTATGGACGTGAATTTACCGTAGAAAGTGATCACAAACCGCTGGAAACATTAGTTAAGCGTGATATAGATGATGTGACAATGCGACTTCAGCGAATGTTTATGTCACTTTTGAAATATCCAAAGATGACTGTTGTGTACAAACCGGGAAAAGAAATGCTTGTGGCTGACTGCCTTTCACGGGCCCAATTATCGGAATGTCATGAGGACACGGAGTTAACGGGAATAATTCATTCGGTCACTAAATCGGCTTGTTTATCGAAACAAAATTATGATTTAGACCGGTCCACCATTGAACGTGATGAAGTTTATTTGAAAATTTGTCGATATGTAGAGAACGGTTGGCCAAATCATCACCTACTGGACAATCTGAGCCAAGTTTTTCATAGGTTGAAAAACGAACTGCATTTTGAGAATAGCTTACTTTTTCGTGATCACCGACTCGTAATCCCATCAGAATTACAGGAAAAAGTAGGTACGTGGTTACATGCAGCCCATTTGGGAATTGAAAAAACTCTTGCACGTGCAAGAGCGCTTTATTATTGGCCTAACATGAACGGTCAGATAAAGGAGATCGTTAAGTCTTGTGACATTTTTGAAAAATTCACACGAAACAATAAAAAAAACAACCTGGTTCAAGAAGAGCTACCTAAATATCCGTTTCAGATAATCTCTGCTGACTTTTTTGAATATGCAGGACAGGACTTCTTGTCAGTTATTGATGCATACTCAGGATTTTTAGTTGTGGAACATGTAAACAATAAAATGGCAAGTCACATTATTAGCAAGTTGAAGAGTAATTTCAACAAACTGGGATATCCAACTGTAATCAGGGCGGATAATGTGCCATTTAATTCTCGTGAATTTGACATTTGCGGCAGATCATAATATTGTTATGAAATTCTCAAGCCCTCGGTAACCACAAAGCAATGGGTTAGCTGAGAAAGGCGTTGCGATAGCTAAGAATATGCTGAAACGTTGCATTGAAGCTAGAGACACAGAATACTATCAATATAGAATTTTGGAATATAACACAACTCCTGTTGCAAGCATGGGACTGGCACCGACCAGTTCTTTTTTGGTCGGCTGGTAAAGACGAGATTGCCGATTTCGGATTCTCTACTGTGTCGTGATAATTTGAGTGAGAAAACTATCCAAAATAAAACTAAAGAAAAAAAAGAAAAGCAAAAATATTATTATGACCGGAATGCAAGAACACTACCAGTATTAAATTTGGGTGATCTAGTTGTCTTCAAGAAAAATGGAAAAGAATGGAATTATGGAATAATTGTGGGTAATGTAAATGGTCGATCGTATATCATTAAGGACAATTTCGAAAACTATTTTAGACGCAAACGACGGTTCATTGCCAAGACTAAGAATAATAAAATGAATGGGGGAGGAGTAATGTTTGAAGAAATTGTCAAATGTAACGTAGCTGGTCCTGATATTTGAAACCGATTGAAATAGTACCTCCACTTGGGCGCAACAGAGAAGATAACGTTAACAAGGGCAGTGAACCAATTTTGTGTAATGTGGATGAACCAGGTCTACCAGTGTTGGACGATAGTAATGTATCATCAGATGAATATCAAACTGCTGGTAGTTCGGATTCAGAAGCAGAGTCGGGAAGCGATCAAAAGACACCTGATCCAGTGTAAGTTAATAAACCAGATGTTAGGAAAACTCGTAGTGGTCGCAGTAGTCGTCCACCTCAACGATATGGATGGAATTAATTTAATGTAACAACCATGTGAGGTCAATAATGTCTTATCACTTAGTCAAATAGAACTTTACTTTAAGCCTTAAGATCTTTTAAAAGAAAAAAGCGTGTAATAATATTGCTTGTTCGATAGTAAACAAGCATAATAGTCACAAGGTGTCGCTGCTAGTCGATGTGTATGTAGTTATAAGGAATACCCATCAATACAAATCACTAGAGGTATCGATTAGTTAGATGAGCGTCAACCATCACTAAGAAAAGATGTGCAAGAAGCGAAGACAATAAACTATGAAATATCATACAGCTTAAATAATTAAAGTCTTTAAATTATAATAATACAACAATTATTACAGATAGGCAGACAGACATGCAGACCTACATGCATACAGACACATAGGATGAGAGAGTGAGAAAGAGACAGATAAAGAGAAAGACACAGATAAAGAGAGAGAAACAGATAGGGAGAGAGAAAGAGACTTGCAGACAAGCAGACAGGCTCACAGATATACGGATACAAAGCCAGGCAAAAAGACAGAAAAGCAGACAAATTGACTCGCAGACAGTCTGACGTACGGGCAGAGACAGAGACAGATAGGCAGATTGAACGGCAGACAGATAGGAAAACAAGCAGACAGACACGCAGATCCACAGACTTGCAGACATACAGACACACAGGAAGAGAGACAGATAAACAGACACGGTAGACAGATAGTCAGGAATATCTACAGCCTCGCCGACAGACACACCGGCAGAGACAGACAGACAGATATACAGACGGACAGACATGCAGACAGAGAGACAGGCAGACGGGCATACAGACAAGCAGGCACACAGAAAGACAGACAGAAAGGCAGACAAATAGACAGACAGAAATACCTACAGGCTCGCAGACAGACACACCGGTAGAGACAGACAGGCAGACATACAGACAGATAGGCATACAGATTGTCAGACTGAAAAAGAGACAGACAGACAGGCATACAGACAGACATTCAGACAGATAGATATAGAAACAGAGAGAGAGAGAGGAGAGAGAGAGAGAGAGAGAGAGAGAGAGAGAGAGAGAAATAGGGAGAGAGAGAGAGAGAGAAAAATAGAGAGAGAGAGAGAGTAAAATAGAGAGAGAGAGAGAGAGAGTGAGAGGCAGAAAGAAAGAGAGAGAGACCTATTGACTCGCAGACAGATAAGAAGTACAACATATTCGCCAACAGACATAGAGAGGCTGACAGGATGAAATAGACAGAAAGGAAGTCAGCCTTACAGACCCGCAGACTGACGGAAAAAAAGAAAAACGAACAGAGAGACAGGCAGAGAGAGAGAGAGAGACAGACAGGCAGACAGACAGGCAGACAAACAGGCAGGTAGGTATATATGCAGACAGACACGAAGACCCACAGACTCGCAGACATACAGACACACGGGAAGACAGAGTTGCACACGGACAGTCAGGCTGACGGAAAATTAGGAAAAGAGACAGACAGACGGGCAGAGAGAGAGAGACAGACAGGCAGATAGATAGGCAGACAAGCAGGCAGAAATACCAGTAGACAGATACTTAGATAGGCAGACAGACATGCAGACCCACAGACTCACAGACGTACAGACACATAGGATAAGAGAGAGAGACTGATAGGGAGAGAGAGAGACTGACAAACAGGCAGGCAGACCGGCAGACAGACAGACAGATAGGTAGATATGCAGATAGCCACGCTGACCCACAGACTCGCTGACATACAGACACACAGGAGGAGAGAGAGACACACAGACAGTCAGGTAGATAGATGGACAGGAATACCTACGGCCTCGCAGACAGACACACCTGTAGAGATAGACAGGCAGGCAGATATTTATTTATTTATTATTAATTAGTGGTCGACAAAACGAGTGTATTCCTATTTAGTCAATACATTATATATACAATTATGAAAGATACATGCTAAAGCCTAGTTAGAGAACAAAAATTTTAATAGCATCACGACCGATTTAGGTGTTTTATTTGCAGTCCGGCCAGTGTGCCCCTTTTCACCGCTAATTTTGTCAGTGACGATATTAGAGCCTACATCTAAGAAGAAGGGTGTAAGTAGGAAAAGTGTTCTTAGTAAAATTAAAAATACTTTTAATTAGCTATATTATTTAAGAATATACCATAAATAGGTGAAAAGAAAGTAAGAAGATTGTTAATAAAGTAATGAACTGTATGCTAGGTACTCTGTATACATAAGTAGTAAAGAGTAAAGTAAAGAGTTTAACGATCCTTTTATAACGAAACTTCTGTATATCTCTCTTGTTCGCCCTATCCTTGAATACTGCTCTTGCATCTGGTCTCCGCAGTATAACAATAGCCAGGATCGTATTGAATCTGTTCAGAAGAAATGTCTGCTTTTTGCCTTACGAGGTTTAAATAGGAACCTTATCTTCGGTTGGCATCCTATTCCAGCAGGCTGCTTCTTCTTAATCTTCCGACGTTAGCCAACAGTAGGACAATTCTCGGTGTTGTCTTTCTAATAGTTGGTTGTTGGCGATATAGATTCTCCTTTTCTGCTAGGGCGTCTTCAATTTTCTGTTCCGGCTAGACAACCAGAAATTACCGCCCTTATTCCTATCGACGTGCACAACAGATTACGCTATGCACAATCCTTTTCGCGGGCTATGTAAAAATTACAATAGTTTGCATCACGTTTTCTCTACCGAACTTTCTCTACCCCTAATAAAATCGTTGCTTTCAGGATACCTTCTGGACGTCACTGACCATTCCCAGCTATGAGCAGCAGCTTGCCGGACAGGCTGTAAATTTTCCCCACCGGGTCGGTGATTTCCTTACTTTCCCAATACTATCTCTTTATCCTATCTACTTACACTCTGTTATCTCTCAGATCTTTCTTGTTACAATCTTCTTACTTTCTTTTCAGCTATTTATGGTATATTCTTAAATAATATAGCTTATTTAGAGTATTTTTAATTTTACTTAAGAACACTTTTTCCTACTTACACCCTTCTTCTTAGATGTAGGCTCTAATATCGTCACTGACAAAATTAGCGGTGAAAAGGGGCACAGCTGGCCGGACTGGCAAATAAAACACCTAAATCGGTCGGTGATGCTATTAGAAATTTGTGTTCTCTAACTAGGCTTTTAGCATGTATCTTTCATAATCTCTATATATATAACTGTTTGTCCTGACTGACTGACTGACTGATTGGTGATCAACGCACAGCCCAAACCGTAAGAGCTAGGAAGCTGAAATCTTCACTGTAGCTACCTTATGTGATGTAGGTGCACGTTAAGACGGGGTTTCGGGAAATTCTACCCGCAAGTGTGGAAAAATCGCGAAAAACGTTTGTATGTAACTTTTACCATCCGATCAGCCTCAAACTTATTTTCAAAGATCTTTGTTCAAATTCATTTGAAGGGTGTTTCACACTTTTAGGAAAATCCGTTCCTTCTTGGTGGAAATGGAGGTCAAAGATTTGGTGGGTGACGTTTCGCGCTCAAATTCATTTCCAGAGATCTGTAAGAAAAATCATTTGATACGTGTTTCACACTTTTCGCAGATTCAACTTCTTCGAGGGGATGCGATTTAAATATTTTTTGGGCGATGTTTTAGTTGTGTCCGATTTGCTTCAAACTTATTTTCAAAGCTCTACATAAGACTTAATAAATACGTTTTCAGCGATTTGGAAAATTCCACCCGCAACAGTGGTAAATTGGCGGAAAACGGTTGTATGAAGTTTTTTTTTATCATCCGATCGACACTTATTTTCAAAGATCTTTGTTCAAATTCATTTAAGGGTGTTTCACACTTTTCGAAAAATCCGTTCCTCCTTGGTGGAAATGGAGGTTAAAAATTTGGTGGGTGACGTTTCGCGCTCAAATTCGTTTTCAAAGATCTATAAGAAAAATCATTTGAGACGGGTTTCACACTTTTTGCAGAATCCAAACTTTTTCGGGTGGAATGCTGTTCAAAGATTTTTTGTACGAAGTTTTAAATTGTGTCCGATTTGCTTCAAACTTATTTTCAAAGCTCTACATAAGAATGTAATAAATTCGTGTTTCAGCGATTTGGGAAATTCCACTCGCAACAGTGGTAAATTGGCGGAAAATGTTTGTATGAAAGTTGTTTGTTTACCGTTCGATCAGTTTCAAAATTATTATAAATTTGTTTGAGAACATTGATTTTATAACATTCGTGCCACGGACAAGGCTGGGTTATACCCGCTAGTTGTATATATAATGTATTGACTAATTAGGAAGACACTCGTTTTGTCGACCACTAATAAATAATAAATAAATAAATATCTGCCTGCCTGTCTGTCTCTACAGGTGTGTCTGTCTGCGAGGCCGTAGGTATTCCTGTCCATCTATCTACCTGATTGCCTGTGTGTCTCTCTCTCTTCCTGTGTGTCTGTATGTCAGCGAGTCTGTGGGTCAGCGTGTCTATCTGCATATCCACCTATCTGTCTGTCTGTCTGCCGGTTAGTCTGCTTGTTTGTCTGTTTCTCTCTCTTCCTATCTATCTCTCTCTCTCTCTGTGTGTGTGTGTCTGAGAGGCTTTAGGTATTCCTGCCTATCTGTCTGTCTGTCTGACTGTATCTCTCTCTCCCTTCCAGTGTGTCTGTATGTCTGCGTGTCTGTGGGTCTGCGTGTCTATCTGCCTGTCTGTCTCTACCAGTGTGGTGGTCTGCGAGGCTGCAGGTATTCCTGCCTATCAGTCTGCCTGACTGTATGTGTGTCACTCTCTCTACCTGTGTGTCTGTTTGTCTGCGAGTCTGTGCGTCTGCGTGTCTGTCTACATATATACCTATCTGTCTGTCTGTCTGCTGGTCTGCCTGCCTGTTTGTCAGTCTCTCTCTCTCCCTATCAGTCTCTCTCTCTTATCTGTCTCTCTCTCTCTCATCCTATGTGTCTGTACGTCTGTGAGTCTGTGGGCCTGCATGTCTGTCTGCCTATCTAAGTATCTGTCTGCCGGTCTTTCTGCCTGCTTGTCTGCCTGTCTGTCTCCCTGTCTATCTCTCTCTCTGCCCGTCTGTCTGTCTCTTTTCCTAATTTTCCGTCAGCCTGACTGTCCGTGTGCAACTCTGTCTTCCTGTGTGTCTGTATGTCTGCGAGTCTGTGGGTCTG
>JAWNOR010000101.1:35000-53599 GCA_035045885.1 Drosophila borealis
TTGTTTGCCTGACTGTCTATGTATCTCTCTACCTTCCTGTTTGTCTGTATATCTGCGAGTCTGTTAGTCTGTGTGACCGTCTGCCTATATTCCTATCTGTCTGTCCGTCTGCCTTACTATCTGTCTATCTGTGTACCTGTCTGGCTGCCCGTCTGCCTGTCTCTCTGTCTACATATCTGTCTGTATGTAAGTCTACTTGTCTTTCTCTGCCGGTGTGTCTGTCTGCGATGCTGTAGTTATTCCTGCCAATCTGACTGCCTGTCTATCTGTGTATCTCTCTCTCTTCCTGTGAGTCTGGTTGTCTTCGAGTCTGATGTCTGTGTGCCTTTTTTCCTATCTGTCTGTCTGCCTGCCGATCGGTCTGCCTGTTTGTCTGCCTATCTGCCTCTCTCTCTCTCTCTCTCTCTGCCCGTGCGTCCGACTATCTGCGAGTCTATTGGTCGTCTGCTGTCTCTCTGTGTGCATGTCTGTCCGTCTGTTTATCAGCAAGTCTTTCTTTGCCATTGCGTCTGTCTGCGATGCTGTAGGTATTCCTGTCTATATGTCTGACTGACTGTCTGTGTATCTCTTTCTCTTCCTGTTTGTCTGTGTGTCTGCGAGTATGTGGGTCTGTGTCACCGTCTGTCTATCTTCCCATCTGTCTGTCTGTCGCGGCGGTTGTGTTGTCGGGTGTTTCTCTCTCTCGGATGTCTGCGAGTCTGTGGGTCTGTGTGACCGTCTGCCTATCCTTCTATTTGTCTGTCTGCCTTACTGTCTGTCTATCTGTGTACCTGTCTGTCTGTCTGTCTGCCCGTCTGCCTGTTTCTCTGTCTACAGATCTGTCTTTCTGTAAGTCGTCCTGTTTTTGTCTGCGAGGCTGTCGGTATTCCTGATAATCTGCCTGCCTGTCAGGCTGTGTATTTCTCTCTCTCTCTTCCTGTGTTTCTGTATGTCTGCGAGTCCGTGGCTCTGCGTGTCTGACTGCTTGTTTTCCTTTCTGTCTGCCTGTCTTTCTTTCTCTCTCTCTCTCTCTCTGGCCGTGCGTCTGACTGTCTGCGAGTCTTTTGGGGTGCCTTTCTGTCTGTTTATCTGTGCTTGTCTGTCTCTCTGACCGTCTGCCTGTCTCTCTATCTGCATGTCTGTCTGTCTGTATATCAGCCTGTCTGTCTCTGCCGGTTTCTCTGCGATGCTGTAGGTATTCCTGTATATCTGTATGCCTGACTGTCTGTGTATCTCTCTCTCTTCCTGTGTGTCTGTATGTCTGCGAGTCTGTGGGTCTGTGTGACCGTCTGCCTATCTTCCCATCTGTCTGTCTGTCTGCCGGTCGGTCTGCCTGTCTGTCTGCTTGTTTGTCTTTCTATCTCTGCCCGTGCGTCTGACTGTCTGCGAGTCTATTGGTCTGCCTTTCTGTCTGTCTATTTGTGTGCCTGTCTGCCCGTCTGCCTGTCTCTCTGTCTGCATGTCTGTCTGTCTGTGTATCAGCCTGTCTGTCTCTGCCGGAGCGTCTGTCTGCGATGTTGTCTGCCTGACTGTCTCCGTATTTCTCTCTATTCCTGTGTGTCTGTATGTCTGCGAGTCTGTGGGTCTATGTGACCGTCTTTATATATGACTGTCTGTCTGCCGTTTTGTCAGTCTGCCTTTCTGTTTGTCTATCTGTGTGCCTGTCTGTCCGTCTGTATATCAGCATGTTTGTCTCTGCCGGAGCGTCTTTCTGCGATGCTGTCTGCCTGACTGTCTGTGTATCTCTCTCTCTTCCCGTGTGTCTGTATGTCTGCGAGTCTGTGGGTCTGTGTGACTCTCTGCCTATCTGTCTACCGGTCTGTCCATCTGTGTACCTGTCCGTTCGTCTGCCCATCTGCCTGTCTCTCTGACTACATATCTGTCTGTCTGTAAGTCTACCTGTCTGTCTCTGCCGGTGTGTCTGTCAGCGAGGCTATAGGTATTCCTGCCTATCTGTCTTCCTGACTGTCTATGTATCTCTCTCTACCTGTGTGTCTGTATGTCTGCGAGTCAGTGGGTCTGTCTGTCAGCTTGTTTAATTTTCTCTCTTTGCCCGTGCGTCTGACTGTCTGTGCCTGTGTGCCCGTCTGTCTGTCTGCCCGCCTGCCTGTCTCTCTGTCTGCATGTATGTCTGTCTGTATATCAGCCTGTCTGTCTCTGCCGGAGCGTCTGTCTGCGATGTTGTCTGCCTGACTGTTTGTGTATCTCTCTCTATTGCTGTGTGTCTGTATGTCTGCGAGTCTGTGGATCTATATGACCCTCTTCTTATCTGTCTGTCTGCTGGTCTGTCTGTCTGCCGTTTTGTCTGTCTATCTGTGTACCTGTTTGTCTGTCTGCGCGTCTGCCTCTCCCTCTGTCTACATATCTGTCGGTCTGTAACTCTACCTGCCTGTCTCTGCCGGTGTGTCTATCTGCGAGGCTGCAGGTTTTTTCCTGCTAATCTGTCTGACTCTCTGTCTCTTCTCTCTCTCTGTCTGCCCGTGCGTCTGACTGTCTGCGAGTCTACTGGTGTTCCCTTCTGTCTGTCTATCTGTGTGCCTGTCTGTCTGTCTGTATATCAGCCTGCCTCTCTGTCTGCAGGTTTGGCTGTCTGTATTTTAGCCTGTTTGTCTCTGCCGGTGTGTCTGCCTGCCTGTCTGTGTATCTCTCTCTCTGTCTTACTGGCTTCTGTATGTCTGCGGGTCTGTGGGTCTGCGTGTCTGTCTGCCTGTTTTCCTATCTGTCTGTCTGTCCGCCGGTCGGTCTACCTGTCTGTCTGTCTCTCTCTGCCCATGCATCTTACTCTCTGCGAGTCTATTGGTCTGCCTTTCTGTCTGTCTATCTGTATGCCTGACTTTCTGTGTATCTCTCTCTCTCTTCCTGTGTGCCTGTACGTCTGCGAGTCTGTGTGACCGTCTGCCTATCTGTCAGGATGTCTGCTTGTCTGTCTCTCTTCTTCTATCTGTGTGCATGTCCGTCTGTCTGTATATCAGCCTGTTTGTCTCTGCCGGAGCGTCTGTCTGCGATGCTGTCTGCCTGACTGTCTGTGTATCTCTCTGTATTCCTGTGTGTCTGTATGTCTGCGAGTCTGTGGGTCTGTGTGACTCTCTGCCTATCTGTCTGCCGGTCTGTCCATCTGTGTACCTGTCTGTTCGTCTGCCCATCTGCCTGTCTCTCTGACTACCTATCTGTCTGTCTGTAAGTCTACCTGTCTGTCTCTGCCGGTGTGTCTGTCAGCGAGGCTATTGGTATTCCTGCCTATCTGTTTCCTGATGTCTATGTATCTCTCTCTCTCTCCTGTGTGTGTGTAGTCTGCGAGTCTGTGGGTGTGTGTGAGTCTGATTGTGGTGTGTTTTTTCTGTGTGTCTGTTGTCTGGAGTCTGTGGGTCTATGTGACCGTCTACCTATCTGTCTGTCTGTCTGCCGGTCTCTCTGTCTGCCTTTCTGTTTGTCTATCTGTGTGCCTGTCTGTCTGTCTGTATATCAGCCTGTCTGTCTCTGCCGGAGCGTCTGTCTGCGATGCTGTCTGCCTGACTGTCTGTGTATCTCTCTCTATTCCTGTGTGTCTGTATGTGTGCGAGTCTGTGGGTCTGCGTGACTGTCTGCCTATCTGACTGCCGGTCTGTCCATCTGTGTACCTGTCCGTTCGTCTGCCTATCTGCCTGTCTCTCTGACTACATATCTGTCTGTCTGTAAGTCTACCTGTCTGTCTCTGCCGGTGTGTCTGTCAGCGAGGCTAAAGGTATTCCTGCCTATCTGTCTTCCTGACTGTCTATGTATCTCTCTCTACCTGTGTGTCTGTATGTCTGCGAGTCAGTGGGTCTGTGTGACCGTCTGCCTATCTTCCCATCTGTCTGTCTGTCTGCCGGTCGGTCTGCCTGTCTGTCTGCTTGTTTGTTTTTCTCTCTTTGCCCGTGCGTCTGACTGTCTGCGAGTCTATTGGTCTGCTTTTCTATGTGCCTGTCTGCCCGTCTGCCTGTCTCTCTGTCTGCATGTTTGTCTGTCTGTGTATCAGCCTGTCTGTCTCTGCCGGAGCGTCTGTCTGCGATGTTGTCTGCCTGACTGTCTCTGTATCTCTCTCTATTCCTGTGTGTCTGTATGTCTGCGAGTCTGTGGGTCTATGTGACCGTCTCTATATCTGTCTGCCGTTTTGTCTGTCTGCCTTTCTGTTTGTCTATCTGTGTGCCTGTCTGTCTGTCTGTATATACACAGATTGTAAGAGGAACACCAGAAGTAACGTTAACCTGTTCGAGGTAGTCAGGCTCAGCATTACTTTTGGGTCCTACCTTTTAAATTAAAATTAATCCAAGGCAAAAGAGACGGAGCGAAACCTATTCGCTCAAGTTTAAAAGTAAAATGTCATGGTGCACAGAGTCAAACGCTTACTGAAGTCAGTGTAAATGACATCAGATTGCATTTTCGAAAGGAAAGCATCATTTACCAAGAAGTAAACTGAAGCAGATTGGCCGTAGTTTACCGATTCTTTACGAATCCATGTTGAACAGGGGAAACAACTGATTTGCAGAAATGCTGCAAATTCGAAGTGATTATTTTTTCAAATAATTTAGGAATAGCGGACAGTTTTGCAATGCCTGTAATTTTGTTTATCAGACTTTCCACCTTTCTTGTGGAGAGGAATATAAGATTCTTTCCAACGAGATGGAAAGACAGAATATTAAAGGTCTGTCTGTCTGCCGTTTTGTTTGTCTATCTGTGTACCTGTTTGTCTGTCTGCGCGTCTGCCTCTCCCTCTGTCTACATATCTGTCGGTCTGTAACTCTCCTGCCTGTCTCTGCCGGTGTGTCTTCTGCGAGGCTGCGGTTTTTCCTGCTATCTGTCTGACTCTCTGTCTCTCTCTCTCTGTCTGCCCGTGCGTCTGACTGTCTGCGAGTCTACTGGTGTTCCCTTCTGTCTGTCTATCTGTGTGCCTGTCTGTCTGTCTGTATATCAGCCTGCCTCTCTGTCTGCAGGTTTGGCTGTCTGTATTTTAGCCTGTTTGTCTCTGCCGGTGTGTCTGCCTGCCTGTCTGTGTATCTCTCTCTCTGTCTTTCTGGCTTCTGTATGTCTGCGGGTCTGTGGGTCTCTCTGTCTGTCTGTCTGCCGGTCTCTCTGTCTGTTTTTCTTTTTCTATCTGTGTGCCTGTCTGTCTGTCTGTATATCAGCTGTCTGTCTCTGCCGGAGCGTCTGTCTGCGATGCTGTTGCCTGACTGTTGTGTATCTCTCTTATTCCTGTGTGTCTGTCTGTGTGCGAGTCTGTGGGTCTGCGTGACTGTCTGCCTATCTGCTGCCGGTCTGTCCATCTGTGTACCTGTCCGTTCGTCTGCCTATCTGCCTGTCTCTCTGACTACTTCTGTCTGTCTGTAAGTCTACCTGTCTGTTCTGCCGGTGTGTCTGTCAGCGAGGCTAAAGGTATTCCTGCCTATCTGTCTTCCTGACTGTTATGTATCTCTTCTACCTGTGTGTCTGTACGTCTGCGAGTCAGTGGGTTGTGTGACCGTCTCCTTTTCCCATCTGTCTGTCTGTCTGCCGGTCGGTCTGCCTGTCTGTCTGCTTGTTTGTTTTTCTCTCTTTGCCCGTGCGTCTGAGTGTCTGCGAGTCTATTGGTCTGCTTTTCTGTGTGCCTGTCTGCCCGTCTGCCTGTCTCTCTGTCTGCATGTTTGTCTGTCTGTGTATCAGCCTGTCTGTCTCTGCCGGAGCGTCTGTCTGCGATGTTGTCTGCCTGACTGTTTGTGTATCTCTCTCTATTGCTGTGTGTCTGTATGTCTGCGAGTCTGTGGGTCTATGTGACCGTCTCTATATCTGACTGTCTGTCTGCCGTTTTGTCTGTCTGTCTTTCTGTTTGTCTATCTGTGTGCCTGTCTGTCTGTCTGTATATACACAGATTGTAAGAGGAACACCAGAAGTAACGTTAACCTGTTCAGAGGTAGTCAGGCTCAGCATTACTCTTTGGGTCCTACCTTTTAAATTAGAATTAATCCAAGGCAAAAGAGACGGAGCGAAACCTATTCGCTCAAGTTTAAGAAGTAAAATGTCATGGTGCACAGAGTCAAACGCCTTACTGAAGTCAGTGTAAATGACATCAGTTTGCATTTTCGAAAGGAAAGCATCATTTACCAAGGAAGTAAACTGAAGCAGATTGGCCGTAGTTTACCGATTCTTTACGAATCCATGTTGAACAGGGGAAACAACTGATTTGCAGAAATGCTGCAAATTCGAAGTGATTATTTTTTCAAATAATTTAGGAATAGCGGACAGTTTTGCAATGCCCCTGTAATTTTGTTTATCAGACTTTCCACCTTTCTTGTGGAGAGGAATATAAGATTCTTTCCAACGAGATGGAAAGACAGAATATTAAAGGGATAGATTAAAAAGCTTTAGCAATAGATAAACAAGGGAAGAACTACACCACCATCAAATAATTAAAAATTGAATTGATTTGAAACAACGAAAGGTCAAGCATGCAATTTAAAAAGTCATGCTGGGCTGAGGGTACTAGATAATTTTCAGCAGTGAATAATGACCAAGAGATGCTCGGTAAACTAAAATCACCTAACACTATATATAGGTCATTATCACGCACGTGTGAAGAAACTTCTTTAATACAAGAAATATGTTTCATATAAACTTGAATATCAGAAGAAGGAGGAACATAGGAGCATGTAATATAAATATTCCGTGTAGGAAAAGACACCTTGACTGAGACAATCTCAGCGTCAGTAGGCGTACTTAAACAGAAAAGTTCTGACTGGAGAGTGGCTTTAACGGCAATCAATACCCCACCACCTCGAATCGGCCAATCATTTCTATGCAAAATAAAATTATTCGAAAAACCTCAAAGTCAGATATGGTTGAATTTAACCATGTTTCTGAAAATGCGATAATATCCGAATCGAAGGAAGTGCTGGCCATGAAAAGATTTGTAAGTTCTGACATTCTGATAATGAATAGAGACTTGGTCAGAAGAAATAGTTAGTTTCTTGGGGCAAAAATGGTACCCTGTATTGAAGGGACTGGAAGGGTGACAGGCTGGTAACGCTTTTTGGCTAGAACTCGTGATATACAGACAGACAGACTTGCAGACAGAGAGACAGACATGCAGACACAGAGATAGGCAGACGGGCAGACTGCCGGACGCACGGGCTGAGAGAGAGAGGCAGACAAGCAGACAGACAGACAGAAAGGAAAACAGGCAGACAGATAGAAAAACAGGCAGACAGACGCGCAGATCCACAGACTTGCAGACATACAGACACATAGGAATAGAGAGAGATACACAGACAGTCAGGTATACAGATAGGCAGGAATACCTACAGTCTCGCAGACAGACACACCGGCAGAGACAGACAGTCAGGCAGATATACAGACAGACAGACATACAGACAGTGAGACAGGCAGACGGACAGACAGACAGACAGGCACACAGATAGACAGACAGATAGGCAGACAAATAAAAAGAAAAGCAGACAAATTGACTCGCAGACAGTCAGACGTACGGGCAGAGACAGAGACAGATAGGTAGACAGACAGGCAAAACGAATGGCAGACAGATAGGAAAACAGGCAGACAGACACGCTGATCCACAGACTTGCAGACTTGCAGACATACAGACACACGGAAAAAGAGAGACAGATTCACAGACAGGCCGGTAGACAAATAGGCAGGAATACCTACAGCCTCGCAGACAGACACAATGGTAGAGACAGACCGGCTGATATACAGACAGACAGACTTGCAGACAGAGAGATAGGCAGCCGGGCAGACAGACAGACATTCAAACAGATAGACATAGAATGAGAGAGAGAGTGAAAGAGAAAAATAGAGAGGGACAGAGATAGACAGAGAGAGAGAGAGACCTATTGACTCGCAGACAGATAAAAGGAACAACATATTCGCAGACAGACACAGAGAGGCTGACAGACAGGCAGATATACAGACAGACAGACATGCAGACACAGAGACATACAGGCGGGTAGCCTGCAGACGCACGAGCAGAGAGAGGGGCAGACAAGCAGACAGACAGATAGATAGGAAAACAGGCAGACAGACAGGCAGACAAAAAGATAGGAAAACAGGCAGATAGACACGCAGACCGACAGTCTCGCAGACATACTGACACACAGGAAGAGAAAGAGATATACACATAGACAGAGACAGAGACAGAGAGAGAGCGAGAGAGAGAGAGAGAGAGAGAGAGAGAGCGAGAGAGAGAAAGAGAGAGAGAGAGAGAATGAGAGAGAGAGAGAGAGAGAGAGAGCGAGAATGAGAGAGAGAGAGAGAGATAGTGAGAGAGAGAGAGAGTGAGAGAGAGAGACTGACAAACAGGCAGGCAGACCGGCAGACAGACAGACAGATAGGTATATATTCAGACAGACACGCAGACGCACAGACTCGCAGACATACCAACACACAGGAAGAGAGAGTGACACACATACAGTCAGGCAGATAGATACAGAAAGTCTAAATTTATTAAACGTGGCTTTTACCCCGTGGGGGTGTACTACCACGGTATTCGTTTATGCCACATATGTGACATAAAATACAGCGGGCTGAAAGAAAGCGTCGGACTAGCGCCCCTCCAGAACCCTGCTTGCACAGTGAACCTTCGGTACCAATTGAATGCATGCTTGTCGAACATGACATTCCCCCTTGGTGGGAGGCGAGGTCTATCTAAACCTCTGCTGGTCTATGGGTACAACACCCGGTTGACACGCAACTCCACGCCGAGTGAAAACTCTCCCCACATTTGGGCATCAAACACACAGCCACCACGATACTCCCCGAAGGAGTACCCGTGGTACCAAATTTTAGCTTTGGTCGGCTGTTCGTAGCAATTGCCACTCCTCAGTTTTGTTGACGACAAACACGGAATGGGTCGTCCGCTGGTCGACTTACCCCAAACGCGTATCTTCTCTGCTGACACCAAGTCCGTCGAGGTCTCGCAGATCTGCATAGAGTGGGCAAGCAACTAGCACGTGCTGCCAGTCTTCATACTCTGCACCGCATTGACATGCGGGCGTTGCACTCAGACTTCTCTGATGCAGGAATGCATTTAGCGATGCGTGGCCAGTCAGCAGGAATCCAGCGTGAAGACCGAATCCAAAGTCTCGCCGGCTGTAAACGAAGCATGCGTCCGGGATAAACTGATGAGTCGGTCTATCCCACCACCGTTGCCACTCGGAGCACATGCCTTCGTCCAGCATTCATCTGCTTCTGATCTAGATTTGCCACATCTAGACCGAACAGCCAATCACTATCCTCCAGCGGGTGGGCACGCTTGACTTTGAATCTGATTGCCAATTTCTTGGCAACCAAATCCAGAGGTGGAGCTCCAGCAAGCACCTGCAGTGCCACGGTGGACACTGTACGGAATACCGGCAGGCATCCTAAGAGCATGACTCTTTGGCAGGAGATGAGGCGCCTCCTGGCACCCGACTCTCCCCTGACCGCGGAATACCATACCGAGGCACCAAACAGTGCACAAGGCACCATGAGTCCGGCATAGACAGTGCGTCTGACTCGGGGACTGAGGCCCCAGTCAACCCGTAGCACGCGACCCAATGCTCCGACGACTCCAGTCAGTCGGTCCCGCAATCCTGCGATATGTGGCTGAAAATTCAACCGTTCACCGACTGTGATGCCAAGGTACCGGTACTTATTGACGTATGGTAGGCTTGCTCCTGCAAACCGTACCATGGGCGGCCTGGAAACGGCAAAACGCCCCTTCAGCATCATCATTGCCGTCTTGCTGGTTGAGATCGATAGTCCGACCTCGGCTCCCCAAGCTCCTACGACGGACATCAGCTCAGCTGCTCGACGCTCCAGTTCGGCTCTCGACCCTCCCTCGACAAGAATCAGCAGATCGTCGGCATATGCACTAAATGTGCACAAGGACTCCAGGCGTTGGAGCAGGACATCCATCATGGTGTTCCAGATGAACGGCCCACTGATTGATCCCTGGGGACACCCTCGTGTGACCTCCACCTCGACTTCGCCATATCTGCTGGTCATCCTGGCTTTCCTGCCACAGAAGAAGCTTCTCCACAAGCTAGCTTCCGCATCGATCAAGCGGCGCATCGCGGCGCTCCACTCGATGTTGTCAAAGGCGCCCTTAAAGTCCACGAAAAGACCAAGTACGTATACCGCCTGGCTGGCAGCAACGCTGGTCATCACGTGCTTCCAGGCTTCCTCGACACAGTGTCCAGGTCGAAAGCCGAATTGCCATCTATTTCCATCCAGAAACACCTCCTTCGTTCGATTAACCATGATCCCCTCAAGCACTTTGCCAAACACTGGCAACAGGCAGATGCCCCGATAGGAAGCTGGATCGCTCCTATCCTTGTCGGGGCTCTTGAGGAGCGCAACCACACGCGGGCACTTTCACTCAAGGGGAAAGTATCCCTCTGCCAGGCAGCGGGAATAAAACACTGTCAGGTGCTCGGGGATGGCACGCCATACCGCCTTGCAGATCCCACCTGTAATGCCGACCAGCCCGGGAGAGCGCCTGCTCTTCAACCTAGCGACGCATACTCTAACCTCGAACGCTTCGAGCGTTGGAGCAGCTTCGTCCGGAATGACGATGTCTTCACTCGACTCCACAACTGGAAAAAAGTTGTGGAGGAGGAGACTCGCGCAGTCGTGCCATGTTACGACCAGCCCGTCATCCGAACGAAGGCATCTCAAATTGGTGGATCGCTTTCGTTCCCGGCATATCCGGTAGACGTGCCCCCACGGATCATCTCTGTGGTCTCCAACGAAGTGTCGCCAGTTTTCCTCCTTCGTCTTCAGGATTAGCGTCTTGAACTCGCGGACGGCTGTCCGCAGATGAGCTGCAAGATATGGCGCAGATTCATGACCTCTGCGCCAGCTCTGAGTCGAACAATCGCCAGTCAGCATTAGCGAGCTTCCAGGACGGCACAGGAGCATAGCTCTCAACTTGCTCTCGTCCACACTCCAGTCATACGCGGCCCACGTAGACGCTGCTTCGTTGACGATTGTTACGTCGATATCGCTCTGTCCTCTTCGATTATCGAACGTATACACCTCGCTGACTTGATTCAACACGTTGGCACGACTTCCGAGTATCCACTCATAAAGCTGTTCGCCTCGTCTGTAGTTCAGCTGACCACGAAAGAATTCGTGACGTTTGCTGAACCACAAGGGAGACACAGCGTTTGCGTCCAGGCTAAAAATGACCGGAGTACTGCTAGCCAGTAGCAGTACGGCATCCATGTAGCTCAATATCCTCATCAAGTCAGCATGAGCATGGCAGTATATGGAGGTCAGGTAAACTGTACCATGTTTACTCGTCACCCTCACTCATACTCCAGCCTCGGTGGTCAGCGACTCCACTGGTAGGCAGATGGCATCTGGGTCGTCGATGATGACAACAGCGCTCCTTTTCCTTTCCTCGACAGTGTGGCTTCAGAATATGCGCATCCCGGCTGGGAAGCCCGTAATCCTTTTGCGCATTTGGCTGCGATGTGCCCCATCTGGCCACACTGTTTACATACGTCCTGCTTGAGGAGGCACTCGGACACCCTGTGGTCGAAGCCGACACACCTATGGTAAGCATAAGTGCGGACGAGGGACCGGCATCGGTACGAGAACCACTTAATGAAGACCCGACCGGTCTTTTCAAAAGTCGCCAGGACCCTCTCGTCAACTTCCAGCGTCAGATTTATACTGGCGCCATCAGTGACGGACCACGGCTTCGACTCAAGGTGGATCGCCTTGTTGAAAGCAGCTGCTGTCATCTCCTCCTTGAAGTTGTTCATGTAGAGCTCCTCCATGAACACCTCCGGCAAGATGGACGTGTCCACGTAAAACACCTTGACTTTCGGCTTTAGCCCCTTATTCTCTTGGACGCTGAGTCCAATCTCCTCAAATTTCTTGCTTGACACCACCTTAGTGAGCTCGCCCTTCGATGGCGTGCGTATTACAGCACCGCCTCGCCTAAGCTCACGCACCTCATGGACCCTCACTCCAAGGGTGGGTGCGACCTCCACCATGATCCGCTTGGCAACGGCATTGCCGGACTCGCTCGGGTCCCGACTCGTGACCACCGCGGACCACGTCTCAACTGGCTTCTTGATCCGTGGGGCGGCGATCGGCACTCCTGGAACGGGGACAGCGGTATGGGCAGCATGGTGGGCAGCGTGGTGGGCAACATGGGCAACGTTGTGGGCAGCAGCTGGGGTGGGGGCGACAAACTGCGCTCCGGGCAATCTGCTTGAGAGGCTCTCAAGCAAAGCGTTTCGCACTGCCAGCGACGTGGACAGCTCTTCCATCCACTTTACGGCGGCCGACACCTCGCGCGCAGCTTCAGGGGCGACACTCACCAAGGCAAGGCGGGTCATTTCGGCAACTGCTGATAGCTCCGCGATGATCGCTCCTTTCCCCTCGGCCACAATCTTCCATGCAGGTGCTCGCGCGGGGGAGGGCAGCGGCAGCGGCTCGCTTTGCAGCAGCCCTAGTGGCGGGCCTGGCAAACTCTCCAGCGCTTTCCAGCGCCTGCCTCTTCGGTTCCACGGGTACGCATGGGGGGAAATCGTGCAACGACCCCTCCCTCTCCTCGCCCTCCTCCTTCCATCGGCCTCGACGCTGGCAACCGACTCGGCACTGGACCCAGTGTCGGTCACGCTTCTGGCGTCCATCATCGTGGCGCCCTCTATCGCCTCTAACACCACGCGATTACCCGGACACGAACCGTTTACCAAGTTTCGAAACCGCACTGCTTTGCACTGTTTTGCGCTGCCTTGCACTACGTTCAACTGATTGACAAGCAGTGAACTGTTTTGCACTGCTTTAATTGTCGGCTTTGGCACAAGCAGTTTTATTGCTGTTTACCGCAATTTTCACCGCAATGTGTTATGGCTTTGTGAACACCTGCACCTTATCTTTGACTTAAACACAAAAACACAAAAATAACACCGCGACACGTCTGCTCGCGACGAACGTCTGAAACAAACTAGTTGGACAGGAATACCTACAGCCTCGCAGATAGACACACCGGTAGACACAGACAGGCAGATGTACAGACAGACAGACATGCAGGCACATTGACAGGCAGACTGGCAAACTGTCAGACGCACTGGCAGAGAGAGAGAGAGAGGCAGACAAGCAGACCGACAGACAGATCGGAAAACAGACAGACAGACACGCAGACCATACAGACACACAGAAAGGGAGAGAGAGATTATTTATTAGTGGTCGACAAAACGAGTGTCTTCCTAATAAGGCAATACATTATATATACAAATATGAAAGATAAATGCTAAAAGCCTAGTTAGAGAACACAAATTTCTAATAGCATCACCGACCGATTTAGGTGTTTTATTTGGCAGTCCGGCCAGCTGTGCCCCTTTTCACAGCTAATTTTGTCAGATATTAGAGCCTAAATCTAAGGAGAAGGGTGAAAGTAGGAAAAAGTGTTCTTAAGTAAAATTAAAAATAATCTTAATTTGTTATATTATTTAATAATATACCATAAATAGGAGAAAAGAAAGGAGGAAGATTGTTAATAAAGAAAAGAACTGTATGTAGGTATACAGAGTGTTAAGTAGATTGAATAAAGAGATAGTATTGGGAAAGTAATGGGAAATCACCGACCCGGTGGGGGAAAATTTACAGCCTGTCCGGCTAGCCATGCCCCTGCTCATAGCTGGGAATGGTCAGTGATTTCCCGAAGGTATCCTGAAAGCAACGATTTTATTAGGGGTAGAGAAAGTTCGGTAGAGAAAACGTGATGCAAACTATTGTAATTTTTACATAGCACGCGAAAAGAATTGTGCATAGCGTAGTCTGTTGTGCACGTCGATAGGAATAAGGGGCGGTAATTTCTGGTTGGTCTAGCCGGAAAAGAAAATTGAAGACGCCCTAGCAGAAAAGGAGAATCTATATCGCCAACAACCAACTTATGTAGAAAGACAACACCGAGAATTGTCCTACGGTTGGTTAACGACGGAAGATTAAGAAGAAGCAGCCTGCTGGAATAGGATGGCAACTGAAGATTAGCGTCCCAAAATGCAGAAATTGCTTCTGAACAGATTCAATACGATCCTAGCTCTTGTTATACTGCGGAGACCAGATACAAGAGCAGTATTCAAGGATAGGACGAACAAGAGAGATGTACAGAAGTTAAATCGTTAAACTCTTTAGACCATCGTTAAATGAATCCAAGTACACCTTTTGTCTCATTAACGATGGTATCTATGTGAAGATGAAAGCAGTGTTTAGAATCAAAAAGAACGCCTAGATCATGGTGCACAGAGTCAAACGCCTTACTGAAGTCAGTGTAAATGACATCAGTTTGCATTTTCGAAAGGAAAGCCTCATTTACCAAGGGAGTAAACTCAAGCAGATTGGTCGTAGCTGACCAATTCTTTACGAATCCATGTTGAACAGGGGAAACAACTGATTTGCAGAAATGCTGCAAATTCGAAGTGATTATTTTTTCAATTAATTTAGGAATAGCGGACAGTTTTGCAATGCCTCTGTAATTTTGTATATCAGACTTTCCACCTTTCTTGTGGAGAGGAATGATATAAGATTCTTTCCAACTAGATGGAAAGACAGAAGATTCAAGGGATAGATTAAAAAACTTTAGCAAAGGATAAACAAGGGAAGAACTACACTCCTTGAGTAGACAACTAGGAATATTGTCAGGCCCAGGAGAGAAAGATGATTTTAAAGAATTTACTGCTAAAAGGAGAGAGGAATGGGAAATAATAGGACGAGGTATAGAACTGGAGGAAGTAATAGTATAAGGGTACGAATTATTATTAGGACAGACTGAATAGTAGGTTGATTGAAAAAAATTAGCATAGAGGTTAGCAGAATCAGAGTCATTGCTAGCTTTATCCATCCCGAGAGAAAAAGAAGATGGCAAACTTGAAGATTTACGCTTTAAGTTTACAAAATTGTAAAACTATCTCGGATTTAGGGCAAATTGCCTTTTGCAACCAGTTAGATAATTCTCATAGCATTGAGAATTCAGAAGAAAGAAGTTCGACTTGGTTATGGAATATTTAACCAAGTCTGTACACGATCCAGGCTTATTAATCATTTTTAAACATTTAGATTTTTTATTTTTTAGATTTAATAATCTGGGAGTAAACCAAGGTGGCTTTGAAGAAGTAGTCGAAGGAATTGGCTTGGGAATACACATATCTAAGAGGGAGTTTAGGGTGTTATAAAAAAATTAATAGCAGAATTCATATCAACCGAGTCATGTAAAAAAGACCAATCGGTTGCATGAATACGTTGATTAAGCAAGGAATAGTTTGCTTTGCGAAAGCAACGGCGGGGCTGAATGGTAGCTGATAAGCTCGAAATGAGAGAGTTGCAATTAAAAATTGCAACCTCTAAAGTAGGATGATATAGATCCTCAGGAAGAGATAAAGGAGGGGTCTTGGACACTTAAGCAAAAAGGTAGTCGTTAACAAATACAAGATCAGGTGTTCTATTCAAATGATTAGAAATTGAATTGATTTGAAACAACCACAGATCTAGCATGTTATTTAAAAAGTCATGCTGGGCTGAGGGTACTAGTTAATTTTCAACAGTGAATAATGACCAAGAGATGCTCGGTAAACTAAAATCGCCTAACACTATAAATAGATCATTATCACGCACGTGTGTAGAAACTTCTTTAAAACAAGTAATATGTTTCATATAAACTTGAATATCAGAAGAAGGAGGAACATAGGAGCATGTTATATAAATATTCCGTGTAAGAAAAGACACCTTGACTGAGACAATCTCAGCGTCAGTAGGCGTACTAAAACAGAAAAGTTCTGACTAGAGAGTGGCTTTAACGGCAATTAATACCTACCACCTCGAATCGGCCAATCATTTCTATGCAAAATAAAATTATTCGAAAAAACCTCAAAATCAGATATGTTTGAATTAAACCATGTTTCTGAAAATGCGAATTTATCCGAATCGAAGGAAGTGCTGACCATGAAAAGACTTGTAAGTTTTGAAATGAGAAAGAAATGGTACCCTGTATTGAAGGGACTGGAAGGGTCACAGGCTGGTTACGCTTTTTTGGCTTGAACTCGTGAACAATCATGTGTGGAGGCCAAAATTTGGGCTAACATATCATGTGAAACATTTATTTTGAATGATGCTATATCACGAGGGGTGGAGAGATAAAATTAAGTTATTGACACGCCAGCAGAAGATTTGCTAGCAATATAGGCTGCCAATGACTCAGGGGTGGTGTCAGACGAAAGTCGAGCCACAAAAGCTTGCCTACGAGGGGCAACAACAGTTAAAGTAGGAGCTGATGGGGCTGCAGGGAGAGCAGGATTTGGTGGGACCAAAGAGGCACCATGATTGTTTTTAACAATCTGGGCAAGATTGCGCGCAGGTCTACCTTTGTGTCCAGACAACAGACAACATTGGAGATAAATCCAAGTTGCTAGGCAGGGACAACAGAAGCATAGGTGTCTGGACAGAGGGAGAGGGCAACTGCAAAAATTGAGGCTCCAACCGGCGATTGGTTGGAGACTCAAATTTGTATTTGCTAAACAACTCACAATTCGAATCAAAACTACTCGAGAGCTGCTTAGCCACGTTATTTAGTTTTAAGAATTGATTTTTCACAGAATTATACATTCTGGAGAAATCAATTTCGATACATTCTGGGCACGACCAACGCAAGCCGCCGCAGCCCTTCTTGGCAATTGCAGCGATCTTGTCGCAATCACGCCCAGTAAGACCTGCACATTTAGCATGCATTATATTCTCACACAGCCAGCAATTAACAAATTGCGGCAATGCAAAATCATCAGCCTGCTTGAACGTGCAAGGTTTCTTACAGCACGACATAATAACTACCAGCGTTAAATGATACAAACAAATTGTTTGGAGCGAAAAGCAACAGCAAAAATTTGCGAAAGCGCAATGCACATGCAGAAATATGCAGCAGCGAACACACGCACGAATGCACAGGGGAGCACCAAAGCAAAAGAATAGAAACAGGCAATAACAACAATACTGAACTGACGCAGAAATTAATAAATGCAACTATTAACAGACTTACGCTGCACAACAGATAACACTTTGCACAAGTTATAAAAGCTTTTTAAATAAAGCACAAAATATGAAAAATTTGGAAATAAAAAACAGGATTTAAGCGCAAAAATATATAAAAATCTTGGAGCACAAGTAAAACACATCAATCACTCTAAACTGAGAACACAGTCAGACAGATAGTCAGACACAGAGAGAGAGAGAAAAAGAGAAAAAGGGAGAGAGAAACAGAAGAGAGAGAGAAAGAGACAGATAGGGAAAGAGAGAGACATATAGGGAGAGAGAGAGTCAGACAAACAAGCAGACAGACCGGCAGACAGACAGACAGATAGACACGCTGACCCACAGACTCCTATCTTTTTGCCTGTCGGTTTGTCTGCCTGTTTTCCTATCTGCCTGTCTGTCTGCTTGTCTGCCTCTCTCTCTGCCAGTGCGTCTGACAGTCTGCCCGTCTGCATGTCTCTGTGTATGCATGTCTGCCTGTATATCTGCCTGTCTGAATCTACCGGTGTGGCCGTCTGCGAGGCTGCATGTGATCCTGCCTATCTTCTGCCTGACTGTCTGTGTGTCACTCTCGCTTCTTGTGTGTCTGTATATCTGCGAGTCTGTGGATCTGCGTGTCTGTCTGTATATAGACCTATCTGTCTGACTGTCTGCCGGTCTGTCTGCTTGTTTGTGTGTCTCTCTCTCTCCCTATCTGTCTCTCTCTCTCTCTTTATCTGTCTCTCCCTCTCTCTCTCTTGCTGTGTGTTTGTATGTCTGTGCCTATCCACCTATCTGTCTGACGTTCTGTCTGCCTGTTTGTCTGCCTGTCTGTCTGCCGGTCTGTCTCTCTCTATATGCCTGTCTCTCTGTACGTTTTTTTCATTTTCCGTCAGTCTGCGGGTCTGTAAGGCTGTCTTCCTGTCTGTCTATTTCTACGCATGTCTGTCTCTCTGTCTGTTTGAGTGCCTATCATCCTGTCAGCCCCTCTATGTCTGCGAATATGTTGTTTTACTTATCTGTCTGCGAGTCAATAGGTCTCTCCCTATCTGTCTTTCTCTTTCTATATCTACCTGTCTGTCTCTGCCGTTGTGTATGTCTGCAAACCTGTAGGTATTCCTGCCTGCCTGTCTCTCTCTCTCTCTGCCTGTCTCTCTGTTCGCTTTTCTTATTTTCCGTCAGTCTGCGGGTCTGTAACGCTGTCTTCCTGTGTGTCTAGTTCTACGCATATCTGTCTCTCTGTCTGTTTGAATGTATATCATCCTGTCAGCCTCACTGTGTCTGTCTGCGAATAAGTTGTTTTTCCTTTCTGTCTGCGAGTCAATAGGTCTCTCTCTATATGTCTTTCTCTCTCTCTCTCTATCTCTCTCTACATCTCTCTCTCTTTCTCTCTCTCCTTTAATGTCTATCTGTCTGAATGTCTGTCTCTATGCCTGTCTGTCTGTCTCTTTTTCAATCTGACAAGCCTATCTATCTGTCTGTATGTCTGCCTTTCCTTCTCTGCCGGTGTGTCTGCTGCGACGCTGTAGGTATTCCTGCCTGTCTGTGTAACTCTCTTTTTTCTTGTTAGTGTATGTCTTCAAGTCTGTGGATCTGCGTGTCTGTCTGCCTGCTTTCCTATC
>JAWNOR010000102.1:0-32500 GCA_035045885.1 Drosophila borealis
TATTAGAACTGTTGACGAACAACCCATCTACGCTAAACTGTACCCATATCCCATAAGCGCAGCTGAATTTGTCTATTAAGAGATTCAAAACCTTTTTAAAAATGGCATAATTCAGAAATCCGTTTCTCCCTATAACAACCCCATTTGGGTGGTTGACAAAAAGGGCAGAGATGAAATGGGTAACCGAAAAATGCGTCTTGCGATGGACTTTCGGAAACTAAATGAAAGAACCACTGCGGAGAGATATCCTATGCCCAATATATCTGGTTCTGGGAAATGTGGGTAATGCCAGGCACTTTTCGACGCTGCATCTTAAGTCTGGCTATCACCAAATCACGCTCGCAGAGCGCGACCAAGAGACAACTTCTTTTTCGGTAAATGGAGGGAAGTATGAATTCTGTCGACTTCCTTTCGGCCTGAAAAATGCCGCCAGCATTTTCCAAAGGGCGATTGATGACATACTGCGAGATCAGATCGGCAGGTCACGTAACGTCAATGTCGATGACGTCATCGTCTTCTCGAAAGGTGAAGAATCACATGTCAGACATTTCGATTGGGTGTTGAAAAGCTTGTATGAAGCAAATATGAGGGTATCTGAGGAAAAATCTCGCTTTTTTGAGAAGAGTGTATTTGTTGTCAATAGTAACGGTACTATAACGGACCCAGACAAGGTTAAGGCTATACAGGACTTCCCAGAGCCCAAGACAGTTTTTGAGGTCAGATCGTTCTTGGGTCTCGCAAGTTATTATAGATGCTTTCTTAAAGATTTTGAATCGATAGCGAGACCCATCTCCGACATCCTCAAGGGTGAAATGGGTCAGTCAGCAAACATAGATCACGAAAAATTCCAGTCGAATTTTCTGATCACCAGCGCAGTACTTTTAAGAAACTGCGGAACATATTGGCATCCGAGGATGTCATGCTTCGATACCCTGACTTTAAGAAGCCGTTTGATCTAACGACCGACGCTTCGGGATATGGTATTGGAGCATTTCTTACCCAAGAAGGGCGACCCATCACAATGATCTCTAGGACATTAAAAAGCCCAGAAGTTACCTACGCCACGAACGAAAGAGAGTTGCGTCACTACTTATACGGTTTAAACAACATCAACATATTCACAGACCACCAGCCACTGGCCTTCGCCGTGTCTGATTCCAACCCAAACGTTTAAATCAAGCGGTGGAAAGCACGCAATAACGAGTCCTCGTATTTAGATACGACAGACACCCTAAGAAACAAGAAGTTGGTAAGACACCGATTCCGTTACATGCAGGGGAAATGTTACATGTGGACATCTTCTTAACTGACAAGAAATTTTTTCTGACTTGCATTGACAAGTTATCAAAATTTGCCATAGTTCAACCAATCCCATCTAGAACGATAAAAGACTTGAAAGTACACTTATTACAGCTCATGAATTTCTTCCCGGGAGTCAAAACAATCTACTGTGATAATGAGCCAGCTTAGAACTCCCAGACTATTAGCTCTCTGCTCCCTTGCATAGCTTTTCCAACAGGCAGGTCGAGCGTTTCCATAGTACCCTGGTGGAATTCGATAGATGTTTAAAAATCGACAAAAACATTAGCGTCACTGTAGAGCTAATCTTGTTGTCTACAGTGGAATACAACAAGACAATCAATACGGTCACTGATAAACAGCCGGTTGACGTCGTCCATTCGCTCCCAGGCGAATCACAGACTCAGATACAAAATAAGAGGGCACAAGGCACACTCAGAGCTAGAGAGAATGACTTCCGGCGAAACATGGTCTTTGAGGTTGGCGAGAAAGTATTGGTAAAATCCAATCGCAGGCTTGGAAACAAACTCACACCTTTGTGTGAAGAAAGAGCAGTGGAAGCTGACCTGTGAACCACAGTTCCCATTGGGGGGGTGGTCCACAAGGGCAACCTTAGGTAGTGCTTCCCCTTTTACTTTTTATTTTTATTGTACCATTTGTCATTTTTCCTTTTATATTAAGTTGCTAAAGATCTAAGTTTACTCGGCACCCCACCGTAGATAAGTTCGGTGATGGGTTGTTCAATGTCTTTTCTTTCTTTCTATTCCAAGCTGTCTGTAAGTTAGCTTAGTAACTCAACTCTGGGCCGGATGTCGTTGCATAGCAGGCCACGCACGAGGTGCAAGCTACGCGTTTCTGCAGCCGCTATGAACTTGCATTTTGTAATTTCATATTGATACTTTGTTGCTTCATAAGTAATTTTATATTTACTCTAGTTTTAGTTCTCATTTTGTATGCCTTGCGACACCACGTCCAAGGTTAATAACTCATTCATAACCGGTAATGTCTTAAGGCTTCAATTATTCAATTAAAAAATAATAAAATAAAACGAATGAATAACTTATATTTAATTAGCACCCAACCGAACGAAAAATCCGTGCGGTATTCTCAGCCATCGAACCTGTGTTGTGATACCAACAGTGCGCATATTAAAACCTGCGCCAAACGCTAAAATAAATTCGACAGTGCAGTGCAGTATACCTGACCTACATCAACTTGGTCAGCTGAAACTGCTGGAGCTTTTCGGACAGAGGTGTGTCACCAGTATAGCAGGCACGCTAATCTGGTCAACGTTTATTTAGATTAGGAACACCCCATAACCCCAAAAAACACCATGTAAGTGAGCCATTCATTCATATCAGGTTTTAAGTACTGCGTGAAGAAATCAAAATTTAAATAATTCAATATACTGTATTGTGCTATATTGTCTGTCGGTCATTTTATTCTGCAAATCCAATGGACCATTGAATGTTCTATCATTTTGCCAAAACGAAAAAGTTTTTTTTATCATATTTGTCTCTCCTAAATGGTGCAAAGCTAATTCTGCGACTAGTTGTCATTTGTTATAACAACTTATGAATAGGGCATTGGAAAAATATAGGGACCCCAGCTCGAGAAATTTCGACTCGGAGGGCTCAGATAGCGACTACATTAGGGTACGCAGAAGACATTCAGCCAAACCCAGTGCATTCAAACAAAACAGACATGAATCCCCAGCAACTTAGGGCTTTAGTCGAGTCAGCGGTTTCAGCTGCCCTCGATGCACAGACAAAGGCATTCAATGAAAGATATGCAGCTCTTAAGGAAAGCTTCAACCGGCAAATTGCTGAGTTAACAGAAAAAGTAACAGATCTGAAGGTCACAGCGCCCCCAATTGATGTGTTCGAAGAAATGCAAATCATAGACAGCATTCGCTGCGACAAGCCTCTGGATGCGGCCAAGTGTCTGGCAGAATTTACAGGGTCTCAAGAAACTTATGTTTCATGGCGGCAAGCTGCAATGGCAGCATATAAAATATTTAGACTATATAACGGCAGCTCTCGCTATTACCAGGCAGTCATAATTATCAGAAGCAAAATAAATGGTTCGGCCGACGCGGTTTTGTCTTCGTTTGCCTCAATACTAAATTTTGATGCCATCATCAACCGTTTAGATTTCACCTACAGTGACAAGAGGCCAGGTCATGTTATCGAACAAGAAATGGGCACCTTCAGACAAGGGCAACTCACCTTGCCTCAATATTATGAAGAAGTTGAGAAGAAACTCACTTTACTCATAAGCAAAGTCAACATGACGTATGACGCAGCACTAGCAAAAGGCATGAGCGAGAAGTTTAGAGGTGATGCCTTGCGGATATTTATCTCTGGCCATAGGCGCAGTCTCTCCGATGTACTATTTGCGGCACATCCGCTCGATCTTCCCTCTGCTTTAGCACTCGCACAGGAAATCGAGGCCAATCACGACAAATTCACTTTTGCAATCAACTATGCCAGAAACATTGAGGATAGGGCTCGAAACCCGACCAAAAGCCTCAATCCCAGCAACGTCAGAAGGGCCCAGATGCAGTCGAGGCACAGCCTACCCTTGCCAAAAACCCACATTACACACGGCAACAAAAGCTCCAACAGCCCCAACAACCCAAACAGACCGACCAGCGTAGTGGTAGGCAAAGCAACGGCAGCAATGATCAGCAACCAATGTACGTTGACCCTTCAATGTCTAGAGTTCTGATGCCATCCCAGGCGCCAGCGTACGTCAACTCGAGTAACCCACAGGCTTACAAGAGAACGAACACCTCTGACCGAGCAACGGTTCAGAGGCGCCAAAGGGTAAATCACACAACTCAGAGCCAAGAGTGTGGGTCTGAGGGGTATGCAGCGGCAGCAAAAATGCTGAGGCGCATATAGCTGACGTATGGACGGGGACTTTGACGCCCTCAATTTTTTAGGGGTAGGTCCCTGCTGCCCTTCATCAGGCGGGAAGTAGCGGGGACTCAGCTGAAGTTCCTCATCGACACGAGTGCGGAAACAATTACATCCGGCCACACCATGGCCTGAAAGGAGTCCGCCCAGTCGATAATCTATTTTCCACCCACTCCATTCATGGCACTACCAAGAAAAGTGCTATGTATCAATGTTTGGAAAAAAAGACTATTTTTTTCCTTCTCTAAGAACTTTCAACATTTGATGGGATTATAGTCCTCGACCTGTTAACACAAGTCGGGGCAGAGCTATGCCTAAGCTCCAGCCAACTAAAGTTTGGCAATATTTCCGAACCAATATTGTACCATAGGTGTGTGGATGTCAATTTCACCAACGTAGATGCGTAGATAGACGCACCTCCCCTGATAAGAGAAATATTTTTAAAAATGATAATGGATAGGAAAAAGACTTTCGCAGACGCTAACGAAGCGCTGCCATAAAACACTTCGGTAGTAGCCACTATTAGAACTGTTGACGAACAACCCATCTACGCTAAACTGTACCCATATCCCATAAGCGCAGCTGAATTTGTCTATTAAGAGATTCAAAACCTTTTTAAAAATGGCATAATTCAGAAATCCGTTTCTCCCTATAACAACCCCATTTGGGTGGTTGACAAAAAGGGCAGAGATGAAATGGGTAACCGAAAAATGCGTCTTGTGATGGACTTTCGGAAACTAAATGAAAGAACCACTGCGGAGAGATATCCTATGCCCAATATATCTGTTTCTGGGAAATGTGGGTAATGCCAGGCACTTTTCGACGCTGCATCTTAAGTCTGGCTATCACCAAATCACGCTCGCAGAGCGCGACCAAGAGACAACTTCTTTTTCGGTAAATGGAGGGAAGTATGAATTCTGTCGACTTCCTTTCGGCCTGAAAAATGCCGCCAGCATTTTCCAAAGGGCGATTGATGACATACTGCGAGATCAGATCGGCAGGTCACGTAACGTCAATGTCGATGACGTCATCGTCTTCTCGAAAGATGAAGAATCACATGTCAGACATTTCGACTGGGTGTTGAAAAGCTTGTATGAAGCAAATATGAGGGTATCTGAGGAAAAATCTCGCTTTTTTGAGAAGAGTGTATTTGTTGTCAATAGTAACGGTACTATAACGGACCCAGACAAGGTTAAGGCTATACAGGACTTCCCAGAGCCCAAGACAGTTTTTGAGGTCAGATCGTTCTTGGGACTCGCAAGTTATTATAGATGCTTTCTTAAAGATTTTGAATCGATAGCGAGACCCATCTCCGACATCCTCAAGGGTGAAATGGGTCAGTCAGCAAACATAGATCACGAAAAATTCCAGTCGAATTTTCTGATCACCAGCGCAGTACTTTTAAGAAACTGCGGAACATATTGGCATCCGAGGATGTCATGCTTCGATACCCTGACTTTAAGAAGCCGTTTGATCTAACGACCGACGCTTCGGGATATGGTATTGGAGCATTTCTTACCCAAGAAGGGCGACCCATCACAATGATCTCTAGGACATTAAAAAGCCCAGAAGTTACCTACGCCACGAACGAAAGAGAGTTGCGTCACTACTTATACGGTTTAAACAACATCAACATATTCACAGACCACCAGCCACTGGCCTTCGCCGTGTCTGATTCCAACCCAAACGTTTAAATCAAGCGGTGGAAAGCACGCAATAACGAGTCCTCGTATTTAGATACGACAGACACCCTAAGAAACAAGAAGTTGGTAAGACACCGATTCCGTTACATGCAGGGGAAATGTTACATGTGGACATCTTCTTAACTGACAAGAAATTTTTTCTGACTTGCATTGACAAGTTATCAAAATTTGCCATAGTTCAACCAATCCCATCTAGAACGATAAAAGACTTGAAAGTACCCTTATTACAGCTCATGAATTTCTTCCCGGGAGTCAAAACAATCTACTGTGATAATGAGCCAGCTTAGAACTCCCAGACTATTAGCTCTCTGCTCCCTTGCATAGCTTTTCCAACAGGCAGGTCGAGCGTTTCCATAGTACCCTGGTGGAATTCGATAGATGTTTAAAAATCGACAAAAACATTAGCGTCACTGTAGAGCTAATCTTGTTGTCTACAGTGGAATACAACAAGACAATCAATACGGTCACTGATAAACAGCCGGTTGACGTCGTCCATTCGCTCCCAGGCGAATCACAGACTCAGATACAAAATAAGAGGGCACAAGGCACACTCAGAGCTAGAGAGAATGACTTCCGGCGAAACATGGTCTTTGAGGTTGGCGAGAAAGTATTGGTAAAATCCAATCGCAGGCTTGGAAACAAACTCACACCTTTGTGTGAAGAAAGAGCAGTGGAAGCTGACCTGTGAACCACAGTTCCCATTGGGGGGTGGTCCACAAGGGCAACCTTAGGTAGTGCTTCCCCTTTTACTTTTTATTTTTATTGTACCATTTGTCATTTTTCCTTTTATATTAAGTTGCTAAAGATCTAAGTTTACTCGGCACCCCACCGTAGATAAGTTCGGTGATGGGTTGTTCAATGTATTTTCTTCTTCCAAAAAAGAGTAATTTTTACTCCACAGGTTAAGGTTTCTGGTATTGCTTATACTCACGACTTCGGCACGTGTCACCGACTACTCGCCAGGTCTTTGTATGGGATGAGTTCGCTTTCGTCCGACTTTTAGCAAACATTTCTGAATATGAGCGCATGGTGGACGGGGCGGCAAGGCTGTGTGACCTGTTTCCACAGTCACATATGAAAAACTTCTGAATGTGGATGCAGAACATCTCAGGGATATGTTGGAGGCCCTGGGCACACACCACAGAATCTCTAGGAGTCTAGATTTTCTCGGTTCAATTTAAAAAGTGGTTGCAGGCACTCCCGACGCCAAGGACTTAAGGAGAATAAGAGTTAATGAAGCTCAATTAATAAATTCAAACAATAGGCAGGTGCAGATAAACAATAGAGTCCAGGATCAGATTAACCAACTAACCCTCACAGTTAACCAAATTTTTAAGACTGCAAAAGATAGGCAAATTGATTCCGAAAATGTATACGAAACACTTATGGCCAGAAAACGAATGTTGTCAATGGAGTTGCACAACTTAATGCTCGCCATAACCTTAGCTAAAATTAACGTTGTTAGTCCAAATATCTTAGACCACGCAGACTTAAAATCTGTTTGGTTTGAAGAGCCCACAAGAATTTCCATTGCCAAACTAATGTCCGTTTCGTCCGTTAAGGTTTAACAATCCACAAATGTAATACATTTTATAATCTCATTTCCAAAAGTTAAATACACCTGCGAGAAAATTACAATCTACCCAGTTGCTCACGAAAGCCATGTGCAGCGAATGGAGAACAACATCATTGCCGAATGCCAGGATCAAATCTACGCGCTGAAGAATTGCACAGCCACCGCAAGAACGACATTTTGTCAACGATCAACAGTCAGCTCATGCGCCAAGGAACTTCATGCTGGCGGCGTAGCCCATTGCGAAAAGCAGCCAAGCAACCTAGACGCAGTCACATGGGTTGACGACGGAATAATCATCATCAACGATGGAGTGGCGTCGGTGTGCGTAGATAACGGCACCCAGACCTGCATGCGTAATCACTTTCAATAATTGGGTCACCATAAACGGAACAAGGTACATCAACCGCAACAACGTCCAGAACCGGTTCCCAGGCATCGCAGAGTCCCCTCTGTTAAACGTCACAGGTCATCAGGACATCTGCAGTCTCCCTTACCTTCATCGATTAAATATACGCAATTTGAAGACAATACAAGAAGTCAGAGACGAAATTGGCAATATCAACTTGACCATATTGTTGCTTCTTCTTGGAACAGCCATCTGCATCGGCCTCACCTATCGGCGGATCATCAGGAAGAAGGCTGCGGCCCAAAGGTTGAACGAGACGATCGCTGAAGTAGGGTCGGCCGAGGGCGCCCTTAACTCTAGAGGGGAGTAGTTAACACAAGTTAACGCGACCGGGTTCGACCCCAGCACAGACGCTGACTCAGCTTTGGGCCGGATGTCGTTGCATAGCAGGCCACGCACGAGGCGCAAGCTAAGCGTTTCTGCAGCCGCTATGAATTTACATTTTGTGATTTCATATTGATACTTTGTAGCTTCATAAGTAATTTTTTATTGTCTTTAGTTTTAGTTCTCATTTTGTATGCCTTGCGACACACATTCATAACCCGAGCGGTTATGTCTTAAAAGATCAATAATTGAATAAAAAATAAAAGAATAAAACGAATAATTAACTTATATTTAGTTTGTATTAGCCTCTGCCCACTGAACACATATCTGAAAATGTCACATTTTTGCAAAATGTGTAAAATGCGTCCTGTACTTTCCATAAGAAAACACATTTCATACATTTTTCAAAAACGTCACATTTTTAAAAAATGTGTAAATTCGCCCCGAACATTTCGTGTATTTTGCGATGATAAATCGAGATTTCTATCGATGTTGTGAAAAATGTGAAAGTATCATAACCATAAACAGCTGATATATCAACAAAGGCAAGCGGTAACTTTAAATTATAATTTTAAATTTAAATATTCCGACAGTTTTTAACATTTAAAGTTGGCCAAATCCCGCAAAGAGTCCATTAAATGGAGCCCCTTTTTCGGGGCCGTATTATTTGACTTTTAGAAGGAAATCTGTGCGGCGCTTATGTAAATTAAGGCAACTCGATCAGCTGTTTATTTAAATAAGCGGTACTTTTGCCACTCACATGTTACCGAAAACCGGTGGAACACCAATATGTAAAACTTGAAAATGTGAAATTTTTAAGCCCAGTGGAGAAAGGCTATATGTCTGCCTATATTTCTGTCTCTCTGCTTGTATGACTCGCCTTATTCGATTCAATAGGCCTGCATATCTGTCTGTAAGTGTGCCTGTCTGTCTCTGCCGGTGTGTCTGTCTGCGATGCTGTAGGTATTTCTGCCTATCTGTCTGCCTGCTGGTCCGTGTATCTGTCTCTCCCTTCCTGTGTGTCTGTAAGTCTGCGAGTCTGTGGGTCTGTGTGTCTGCCTGCCTGTTTTCCAAACTGTCTGTCTGTCTGGCTCAATCTCTGCCCGTGCGCCTTTCTGTCTGCGATTATATTGGTCTGTTTCTCTGTTGTTGTTGGTTGTGTCTCTCTTTGTATATTGTTTGTTTTGTGTTGTTTGGGTGTGTTGTGGGTGTTTTTGTTTGTTGGTGTGTTGTTTTTTTGTGTGTTTGTCTGCCTGTATGTCTCTCTGCCTCTGTCTCTGCCCGTTAGTCTGTAAGTTTTCCTAACTTTCCGTCAGTCTGCGGGTCGTAAGGCTGTCTTCCTGTCTGTCTATTTCTACGCATGTCTGTCTGTTTGACTGCCTTTCATCCTGTCAGCCTCTCTGTCTGTCTGTCTGTGAATATGTTGTTCTACTTGTCTGTCTGCGAGTCAATAGGTTCTCTCTATCTGTCTCTCTCTCTCTCTCTTTCTCTCTTTCTCTGTCTCTCTTTCTCTTTCTCTCTTTCTCTTCCTCACTCTCTCTCTATGTCTATTTGTCTGAATGTCTGTCTGTATGCCTGTCTGTCTGTCTGTCTCTTTTTCAGTCTGAAAATCTGTGTGCCAATCTGTCTGTATGTCTGCCTGTCTGTCTCTGCCGGTGTGCATGTTTGCGAGGCTGTTGGTATTGCTGCCTGTCTGTGTATCCCTCTCTTTCTCTTCCTGTGTGTCTGCATATCTGCGAGTCTGTGGGTCTGCATGTCTGTCTGCCTGCGTGTCGGTCTGCTTGTTTCCCTACCTGTCTGTCTGTCTGTCTGCCGGTCGGTCTGCCTGTCTGTCTGCTCTCTCTCTCTCTCTGCCCGTGATTCTGACTGTCTGCGAGTCTATTGGTCTGCCTTCCTGTCTGTCTATCTGTGTGCCTGTCTGTCTACCCGTCTGCCTGTCTCTTTGTCTACATATCTGTCTGTCTGTATGTCTTCCTGTCTGTCTACCTCTACACATATCTGTCTGCCTGAATGTCTACCTGAATGTCTGTCTGTATGCCTGTCCGTCTTTCTCTTCTTCAGTCTGACTATCTGCATCCCCATCTGTCCGTATGGCTGCCTGTCTGTCTGCCTATCTTTCTCTCTCTCTGCCTGTGTGACTCTCCTTCTGCGATTCTAGAGGTCTGCACATCTATCTGTCTGTGAGTTTACCTGTCCGTCTCTGCCAGTGTGTCTGCTTGCGAGGCTGTAGTTATTCCTACCTCTGTCTGCCTGTCTGTGAATCTGTCTCTCTCTCTCTTCCTGTGTGCCTGTATGCCTTTCTGTCTGCGAGTCTTTAAGTCAGCCTCTCTGTCTGTTAATCTGTGGGTTTGGTCTAGTCTGCCTGTTTGCCTGTCTGTCTGTCTGCAGGTCTGTCTGTATCTCTCTCTCTCTATCTCTTGCCGGTGTGTCTGTCTGCGAGTTCTAGATTCGTTGTTTGTGTGTGTATGTCTGCGAATCTGTGGTTCTGCGAGTCTACCTACCTGTGTCTGCCTATATGCCTATCTTTACGCATGTCTGTCTCTCTGTCTGCTTGACTGCCTATCATCCTATCAGCCTCTCTGTCTGTCTCTCACTCTCTCTCTCTCTCTCTCTCTCTCTCTCTCTCTGTCTATGTCCGTCTGTCTGAACGTCTGTTTGTCTGCCTGTTTGTGTATCTCTTTTTCAGTCTGACTATCTGTATGTCCATCTGTCTGTATGTCTGCGTGTCTGTCTGCCTATCTTCCTATCTGTCAGTCTGTCTGCCTTTCCATCTGTCTATCTGTGTAGCTGTCTGTCTGTCTGCCCTTTTGCCTGTCCCTCTGTCTGTCTGTGCCGGTTCGTCTGCCTGCGATGCTGTAGGTATTCCTGTCTATCTGTCTGCCTGACTGTCTATGTCTCTCTCTCTCTCTCTCTCTTCCTGTGTGTCTGTATGTCTGCGAGTCAGTGGGTCTTCGTGTCTGTCTGCCTATCTTCCTATCTGTCTGTATATCTGCCGGTCTGTCTGCCTGTTTGTCTGCCTGCCTGTCTACCTGTCTGTCTCTCTTAGGCCGTCTGTCTTTTTGTTTTCCTAATTTTCCGTCAGTCTGCGGGTTTGTACGGCTGTCTTCCTGTCCTTCTATTTCTATGCATATCTGAGTGTTTGACTGCCCTTCACCCTGTCAGCCTATCTGTCTGTCTGTCTGTCTGCGAATATGTTGTTCTACATGTCTGTCTGCGAGTCAATAGGTTCTCTCTCTATCTCTTTCTCTCCTTCACTCTCTCTCTCTCTCTCTCTCTCTCTCTATATCTATGTTTATCTGTCTGAATGGCTGTCTGTATGCCTGTCGGTCTGTCTCTTTTTCAGTCTGACAATCTGTGTGCCTATCTGTCTGTATGTCTGCCTGTCTGTCTCTGGCGGTGTGTCTGTCTGCGAGCCTGTAGATATTGCTGCCTGTCTGTGTATCTCTCTCCTTCTCTTCCTGTGTGTCTGTATGTCTGCGAGTCTGTGGGTCTGCGTGTCTGTCTGCCTGTTTTCCTACCTGTCTGGCTGTCTGCCGGTCGGTCTGCTTGTCTGCCTCTCTCTCTCTGCCCGTGCGTCTGACTGTCTGCGAGTCTTTTGGTCTGCCTTCCTGTCTGTCTATCTGTGTGCCTGTCTGTCTGCCCGTCTGCCTGTCTCTCTGTCTACATATCTGTCTGTCTGCCGGTGTATCAGTCTGCGAGGCTTCGGGACTGTGTATCCGTCTGCCGATCTTTCTTTCTGCGTATCTGTCTGCTGGTCTCTCTGTCTGCCTTTCTGTCTGTGTGCCTTTCTTTCTGTGTGCCCGTCTGCCTGTGGCTCTGTCTACATATCTGTCTGTCTGTAAGTCTGAATGTCTGTCTGTATGCCTGTCTGTCTGTCTCTTTTTCAGTCTGAATATTTGTATGCCTTTCTCTCTGTATTTCTGCCTGTCTGTCTCTGCCGGTGTGTCTGTCTGTGAGGCTGTAGGTATTTCTGTCTGTCTCTCTGTCTGTCTGTCAGATTGCATATCATCCTATCAGCCATTCTGTCTGTATGTCTGCGAATATGTTGTTCTTCTAATCTGTCTGCGAGTCTATAGGTGTCTCTCCCTTTCTCTCTCTCGCTCTCTCTCTGCCTGTGTGACTGTCCTTCTGCGATTCTATAGGTCCGCATATCTGTCTGTCTGTAAGTCTGCCTGTCTGTATCTGCCGGTGTCTCAGTCTGAGAGGCTGTAGGTATTTCTGCCTATCTGTCTGTATGTCTGTATGTTTATCTTTCTCTTTCTCTTCACGAGTGTCTGTATATCTGCGAGGCTGTGTGCTTGTGTGTCCGTCAGCCTATCTTCCTGTCTGTCTGCCGGTCTCGTCTACCTTTCTCTCTGTCTCTCTCTCTCTCTCTCTCTCTCTCTCTCTTCCTGTGTTTCTGTATGTCTGCGAGTCTGTGGGTCTTCGTGTGTGTCTGCCTATCTACCTATCTGTCTGTATGTCTGCCGGTCTGTCTCTTTCTCAGCCCGTCTGTCTGTTTGTTTTCCTAATTTTCCGTCAGTTTGCGGGTCTGTAAGGCCTCTGTCTGTCTGTCTGCGAATATATTTTTTAACTTGTCTGCCTGCGAGTCAATAGGTTCTCTCTCTCTCTCTGTCTCTCTTTTTCTCCCTCTCTCTCTCAACCTCTCTCTCTTTCTGTCCCTAACTCTCTCTTTCTATGTCTATTTGTCTGAATGTCTGTCTGTGTGCCTGTCTGTCTATCTCTTTTTCATTCTGACAATCTGTATGCCTATCTGTCTGCCAGTCTGTCACTGCCGGTGTGTCTGTCTGCGAGGTGTGGGTGTTGCTGTTGTGTTCTCTCTTTTCTTTTGGTGTGTTGTCTGCGGTGCTGTGGGTCTGCATGTCTGTCTGCCTGTTTTCCTATCTGTCTGTCTGTCTACCGGTCGGTCGGCCTGTCTGTCTGCCTGTCTGTCTGCCTATCTGTCTCTGTTTCCGCCCGTACGTCTGACTGTCTGCGCTTTAATTAGTCTGCCTTTCTGTCTGTCGTTCTGTGTGCCTGTCTGTCTGTCTGCATGTCTGCTTGTCTCTCTGTCTACATATCTGTCTGTCTGTAGGTCTGACTGTCTGTCTCTGCCGGATTGTGTCTGTCTGCGAGGCTGTAGGTATTCCTGCAAATTTGTCTGCTTGACTGTCTGTGTATCTCTCTCTCTCTCTCTCTCTCTCTTCCTGTGTGTTTGCTTGTCTACGAGTATGTCTGTGTGTTCGCCTGCCAAAGCTGTAGGTATTCCTGTCTGTCTCTTTGTCTTTCTGTCGGACTGCTTATTATCTGCCTGTCTGTCTGCCTATCTTTCTCTCTATCTGCCTGTGTGACTTTACTTCTGCGAGTCTAAGGGTCTGCATAACTGTCTGTCTGTAAGTCTGCCTGTCTGTCTCTCTGTAAGTCTGCCTGTCTGTCTCTGCCGGTGTGTCTGTTTGCTAGGCTGTAGGTATTTCCGCTTATCTGTCCGTCTGCGTATCTCAAATTCTCTTCATGTGTGTCTGTATGTCAGCGAGTCTATTGGTCTGCCTTTCTGTCTGTCTATCTTGTTCCTGTCTCTCTGTCTGTATGTCTGTCTGTCTGTATTTATGCTTTAACAGAAAAGGAAAATCGTTATCGCCAACAATCAACTTATGTAGGAAGACAACACCGAGAATTGTCCTACGGTTGGTTAACGACGGAAGATTAAGAAGAAATAGCCTGATGGAGTAGGATGGCAACCGAAGATTAGAGTCCCAATTTAAACCTCGTAAGGAAAAAAGCAGAAATTGCTTCTAAACAGATTCAACACGATCCTGGCTATTGTTATACAGCGGAGACCAGATGCATGAGCAGTATTCAAGGATAGAGAGATATACAGAAGTTTCGTTATAAAAGGATCGTAAAACTCCTTAGACCATCGTTTAATGAATCCAAGTACACCTTTTGCCTCATTAACGATGGTATCTATGCGAAGATTGAAGCAGAGTTTAGAATCAAAAAGAACGCCTAGATCCTTAACGGTTAGTATACGTTGCAATGAAGTATTGTCGATTGTATAACTGGCCAGATAAGGTGTAGTACGATTAAATTTCATAAAACGAACACTTAAGTTGCATAGCGTTCAAATCGTCTTGAAGACGAGAATGATGTATTGGATGTCATAAGCCGAACACCAAAATTGCATAGCGTTCAAATCGTCTTGAAGACGAGAATGATGTAGGTGATTAATGTATGAGAGAATAAGTTTCACATCGCCCGCATACATAAGTACACGGGCATGTGCTATAGCCGAGGGGAGATCATTTATAAAAAGGGTAAAGAGTAAAGGTCCAAGGTGACTACCTTCAGGAACACCAGAGGTAACTTTAACCTGTTTTGAGGTAGTCAGTCTCAGCATTTCTCTTTGGGTCCTATCTTTTAAATAAGACCTAATCCAAAGCAAAAGAGGCGGAGGGAAACCTAATCGGTCAAGTTTAAAGAGTAAAAGACCTTAGTGCACAAAGTCAAACTTACTGAAGTCAGTGTAAATGACAAAAGTTTGACTTTTAGAAAGGAAAGCATCATTTACTATTTAAGTAAATACTAGCAGAATCCATGTTGCACGGGGGAGACAACTGATTTGCAGAAATGCTGCAAATTCAAAGTGATTATTTTTTCAAATAATTAAGGAATAGCGGACAGTTTTGCAAAACCTCAGACTTTCTACCTTTCTTGTGGAGTAGAATGATATAAGATTCTTTCCAAAGAGATGGAAAGACAGAAGACTCAAGAGATAGATTGAAAAGCTGTAGCAATGGAAAAGCAAGGGAAGAACTACACTCCTTGACAACTTAGACAACTGGGAATATTGTCAGGCCTAGGAGAGTAAGAAGATTTTCAAGAATTAATAGCAAAAAGGAGATAGGAATGGGAAATAATAGGAGCAAGTATAGAACTAGAGGAAGTAATAGTATAAGGGTACGAATTATTATTAGGACAGCAAAGAGGTTAGCAGAATCAGGGTCATTGCTAGCTTTATCCATCCCAAGAGAACCAGAAGACGGCAACCTCGAAGATTTACGCTTCAAGTTTACAAAATTGTAAAACTGTCTCGGATTTAGGGCAAATTTCCTTTTGCAACGAGTTAGATAATTCTCATAGCATAGAATTCAGAATAAAGAAGTTCGACTTGGGTATGGAATATTTAGCCAAGTCAGTACTCGAACCAGACTTGTAATACTTTTCAAAATATTTAGTTTTTATATTTTTTAGGTTTGATTATCTGGGAGTGAGCCAGAATGGCTTTAAAGAAGTAGTCGCAAGAATTGATTTGGGAAAACACATATCTAAGAGGGAGTTTAGGGTGTTATAAAAAAATTAATTGCAGAATTCATATCAACCGAGTCATGTAAAAAGACCAATCGGTTGCATGAATACGTTGATTAAGCAAGTAATAGTTTCCTTTGCGAAAGCAACGGCGGCGCTTATTGGCTGATGAGCACGAAATGAGAGAGTTGCAATTAAAAAATGCAACCTCTAAAGTAGTAGTACATCCTCAGGAAGAAATAAAAGAGGGGACTTGGACACATAAGTAATAAGGTAGTCGTTAACAAATACAAGATCAGGTGTTCTATTCAAATGATTAGAAATTGGATTGATTTGAAACAACGAAAGATCTAGCATGCAATTTAAAAAGTCATGCTGGGCTGAGGGTACTAGATAATTTTCAGCAGTGAATAATGACCAAGAGATGCTCGGTAAATTAAAATCACCAAACACTATAAATAGGTCATTATCACGCACGTGTGTATAAACTTCTTTAATACAAGTAATATGTTAACATAGGAGCATGTGATATAGATATTCCGAGTAGGAAAAGAAATCTTAACTGAGATAATCTCAGAGTGAGTGGGGTACTAAAACAGAAATGTTCTGACGGGAGAGTGGCTTTAACGGCAATTAATACCCCACCACCTCGAGTCAGCCGATCATTTCTATGCAAAATAAAATTGTTCGAAAAAACTTCAAAATCAGATATGGTTGAATTTAACCATGTTTCTGAAAATGCGATTATATCCGAATCGAAGGAAATGCTAGCCACAAACAGATTTTTAAGTTTGGAAGTGAGACCACTGACATTTTAATAATGAATGGAAACTAGGTCGGAAGACGAATTTATTTTTCGCCTTTTTTGCTTACACTCGTGAACAATCATCTGAGGAGGCCAAAATTTAGGATCACAAATGATTGAGAATAAGTCATGTGAAACATTAATTTTGAATGATGTTTTATCACGAGGGGTGGAGAAATTAAATTTAGTTATTGACACGCTAGCAGAAGATTTGCTAGCAATAAAGGCTGCCAATGACTCACAAGTGGTGTCAGCCGAAAGTCGTGAGACTAAAACTTGCCTACGAGGGGAATAAAAGTCAGAGTAGGAGCTGATGGGGCTGAAGGTAATACAGTAGTTGAAGGGGCCAAAGACCATGATTGCTTTTAACAATCTGGGCTAGATTTCGCGCAGGGCTACCTTGCGGCCAGAAGTTGACGGGACTGAAGCATTTTCGCTGACTGAGGTAGGATCTACTGCAGGGACTACTGGGACTACTACAGGGGATACAATAGGGGTTATAATTGGAAAATCGCTAGGAGAAGGCGATGAAGACAACATTGGAGATAAATTCAAGTTGTTAGGCAGGGACAAAAGAGGCGTAGGCGTATTTACCGACGGAGAGGGCAAATGCGAAAATTGAGGCTCTAAGGTACTCGAGAGCTGCTTAGCCACATTATTAAATTTTAAAAATTGATTACTCACAGAATTATACATTCTACAAAAATCAATTTGCTTGTCGATGCTCAAACGCTCAAAAAGATATATTTGTACACAAACAAATTGCTTGGAGCAAAAGGCAACAGCAAAAATTTGTGAGAGCGCGCGCAAGCAGAAATATGCAGCAGCGAACACACGCACAAACAGGTGTATGCATAGGGGAGCACCAAAGCAAAAGAATCAAAACAGATAATAACAACAACACGGAATAGTCACAGCGTAAATGCAAATTTACTGACTTACGCTGCACAGCAGATAGCACTTTGCACAAGTAATTAAAGATTTTTAAATAAAGCACCTAAATGCAAAATTTTGAATTAAAAAGCAGAATTAAAGCGCAGAAATATAAAAAAAATCTTGGAGCACAAGTAACATACGTCAATCACTCTCAACTGAGAACTCTCTCTTCTTCTGACTATCACTCTGACTATCTGTATGCCTGCCATTCTGTCTCTGCTGGTGTGTCTGTATGCGTGGCTGTAGGTATTCCTGTCTGTCTGTCTGACTGCCGATCTTGTCTTCTTATCTTATTGCGAGTCCATAGGTCTCTTTCCCTTTCTCTCTCTCTCTCTCTCTCTCTCTCTATATATATATATATATGTCGGTCTGTCTGAATGTCTGTCTGTCTCTTTTTCAGTCTGACTATCTGTATGCCTATCTATCTGTAGGTCTGTCTGTCTCACTATTTTTCTCTCTCCCTCTCTGTCTGTGTGACTGACCTTCTGCGATTGTATGGGTCTGCATATTTGTCTGTCTATAAGTCTGCCTGTCTGTCTCTCTGTAAGTCTGCCTGTCTCTCTCTGCCGGTGTGTCTGTCTGCGAGGCTGTAAGTATTCCCGTCTCTATGTCTGCCTGTCTGTCTGTGTATCTCTCTCTCTCTCTCTCTCCCTCTCTCTCTCCCTCTCTCTCCCTCCTCTCTCTTTCTCTTTTTCTGTGTGTCTGTATGTCCGCGAGTCTGTGAGTCTGCGTGTCTGTCTGCCTGTATTCTTATCTGTCTGTCTGACTGCCTTTTTGTCTGTCTATCTGTGTGCTCGTCTATCTGTCTGCCTGTCTGCCTGTCGCTCTGTCTACATATCTGTCTGTCTGTCTCTGCCGGTGTGTCTGTCTGCGAGGCTGTAGGTATTCTTGCAGAGATATACGGTCTGCCTCTCTCTCTCTGCCCGTGCGACTGACTGTCTGCAGGTCTATTTTTCTGCCTATCTGTAGGTCTATCTGTATGCCAGTCTGACTGTCTGCCCGTCTGCCTGTCCGCATATCTGTTTGTCTGTAGGTTAGCCTATCTGTCTCTGCTGGTGTGTCTTTCTGCGAGGCTGTAGGTAATCCTGCCTAACTCTCTGTTTGCCTGTCAGTGTAGGTATTCCTGCCTTACTCTCTCTCTCTTTTCATGTGTGTCTGTATCTCTGCGAGTATGTGGGTCTATGTGTCCGTCTGCCTCCCCTCCTATCTGTATGTCTGTCTGCCGGTCTGTCTCTCTGCCGGTCTGTCTGTCTGCCTTTCTGTCTGTCTATCTGTTTACCTGTCTGACGACGTGCTGTTTGCCTATTTTCCTATCTGTCTGTCTGCCGGTCGGTCTGTCTGTCTGTCCGCCTGTCTGCTCGTGCGTCTGACTATCTGCAAGTCTATTGGTCTGCCTTCCTGTCTGTCTATCTGTGTACCTGTCTGTCTGTCTGCCAGATTGACAGACTTAAATAGAGACTGACAGACATTCAGACAGACCGAGAGAGAGAGAAAGAAAAAGAGAAGGAGAGAGAGACCGAGAAATAAAGAAAGAGGGAGATACACAGACAGGCAGGCAGACAGATAGGCAGAAATACCTACAGCCCCGCAGACAGACACACCGGCAGAGACAGAAAGGCTGATATACAGAAAGGCAGACATGCAGACAGAGAGACGGGCAGACGGACAGAGACAGACATGCTGATATACAGACAGACAGACATGAAGAGAGAGAGACAGGCAGACGGACAGACAGACAGACCGGCACACAGTTAGACAGACAGAGATTCAATAGACCGGAACAGACAAGGAAAAATTCAGACTGACAGACAGAGAGAGAGCGAGAGAAAGAGTGAAACAGAGAGAGAGAAAGAGAGATAGGGAGAAAGACCTATAGACAAGAAGAACCACATATTCGCAGACACACAGGTAATAGGCAGTCCGACAGACAGACATGAAAACCTACAGCCTAGGCAGATGGACACACAGACCCACAGACTCGAAGACATGCAAACACACAGGAAGAGAGAGAGATAGACAGACAGTCAGGCAGACAGATTGGCAGGAATATATACAGCCTCGCAGACAGACACAGCGGCAGAGACAGACAGACTGATATACAGACAGACAGATATGCACACATGAAAACAGGCAGACAGCAGGCAGGCACACAGATAGACAGACAGGCAGACTCGCAGACGCAGAGACACACAGAAAAAGAGAAAGATGCACAGACGGACAGATATACAGACAGAGAGACAGGCAGACGCGCGGGCAGAGAGAGAGAGAGAGAGAGAGAGACAGAGAGAGAGAGAGAGAGAGTGAGAGAGAGAGAAAGAGAGAGAGAGAGAGAGAGAGAGAGAGAGAGAGAGAGAGAGACAGGAATACAGGCAGATAGACAGGAATACCTACAGCCTCGCAGACAGACACACCGGCAGAGACAGAAAGGCTGATACACTGACAGACAGAGAGACAGTCAGACGGGCAGAGACAGACAGGCTGATATTCTTACAGACAGACATGCAGACAGAGAGACAGTCAGACGGGCAGAGACAGACAGGCTGATATTCTTACAGACAGACATGCAGACAGAGAGACAGGCAGACGTGCAGACCGTCAGACCGACACACAGATAGACAGACGGAAAGGCAGACCAATAGTCTCACATACAGACAGACGCACAGGCAGAGAGAGAGAGAGGCAGACAGGCAGACAGACATTCAGACTGACAGACATAGAGAGAGCGAGAGAGAGAGTGAAACAGAGAGAGAGAGAGAGAAAGGGAGAGAAACCTATAGACTTTCAGACAGATAAGAAGATCCACATATTCGCAGACAGACAGGTAATAGGCAGTCCGACAGACAGACAAAAAGAGACAGACAGGAATACCTAGAGCCTCGGCACACAGACACACAGACAGGTACACAGATAGACAGACTGAAAGGCAGACAGACAGACCGGCAGACAGTCTCACAGCTGGGGAGATAGGCAGACGGTCACACAGACCCACAGACTCCCAGACATACAGACACAGAGGAAGGGAGAGATACATAGACAGTCAGGCAGACAAGTAGACAAGAATACCTACAGCCTCGCAGACAGACACACCGGAAGAGACAGACAGGCTGATATACAGACAGACAGATATGTAGACAGAGAGACAGGCAGACGGGCAGACAGACAGACAGACAGGTACACAGATAGACAGACAGTAAGGCAGACGGACAGACAGATAGGAAGATAGGCAGCCGGTCACACAGACCCACAGACTCGCAGACACACAGAACGAGAGGGAGAGATACACAGACAATCAGGCAGACAGATAGACAGGAATACCTACAGCATAGCAGACAGACGCACCGGCAGAGACAGACAGGCTGATATACAGACAAACAGACATGCAGACCGAGAGACAGGCAGACAGACAGACAGGTACATAGATAGACAGACAGAAAGGCAGACCAATAGACTCGCAGACAGTCAGAAGCACGGGCAAATAGAGAAAGACAAACAAGCAGACCGACCGCCAGACAGACAGACAGATGGGAAGATAGGCAGACTGTCACACAGACCCACAGACTCGCAGACATAAAGACACACAGGTAGGGAGAGATACATAGATAGTCAGGAAGACAGATAGTAAGGAATACCTACAGCCTCGTTGACAGACAAACTGGCACACACAGACAGGTGGACAGGTAGACGAACAGACAGGTACACAGATGGATAGACCAGCAAACAGATAGGCAGACAGTCACACAGACCCACAGACTCGCAGACATACAGACACACGGGAAGAGAGACAGACCGGCAGACAGACTGAAAGATAGGCAGACGGTCACACAGACCCACAGACTCGCAGACATACGGACACACTGAAAGAGAGAGAGATACACAGACAAGCACGCAGACAGATAGACAGACGCACCGGCAGAGACAGACAGGCTGATATACAGACAGACAGACATGCAGACACAGAGACAGGCAGACGGGTAGACAGACAGACAGGCACACCGATAGACAGACACAAGGCAGACCAATAGACTCGCAGGCAGTTAGATGCACGGGCAGAGAGAGAGAGACAGCCAGACCGACCGGCGGACAGATAAGAAAACAGGCAGACAGACACGCAGACCCACAAACTCGCAGACATAGAGACACACAGGAAGAAAGAGGGAGAGACAGTCAGGCAGACAGAAAGACAGGAATACCTACAGCCTCGCAGACAGACATACCGGCAGAGACAGACAGGCCGATATATAGACACACAGTCATGCAGACAGAGAGACAGGCAGACGGGCAGACAGACAGACAGGTACACATATAGACAAACACAAAGGCAGACAGACAGACCGGTAGACAGACTGACAGATAGGATGAAAGGCAGACGGTCACACAGACCCACAAACTCGCAGACATACGGACACACTGGAAGGGAGAGAGATACACAGACAGGCGGGCAGACAGATAGACAGACGCACCGGCAGAGACAGACAGGCTTATAGACATGCAGACAGAGAGACAGGCAGACGGGCAGCCAGAGAGACAGGCACACAGATAGACAGACAGAAAGGCAGACAAATAAACTCGCAGACAGTAAGTCGCCAGGGCAGAGAGAGAGAGAGAGAGAGAGAGAGACAGACAGACAGGCAGAACGACCGCCAGACCGACCGGCGCAGAGCTAAGAAAACATGCAGTCAGATACGTAAACCAACAAACTCGCAGACATAGAGACACACATTAAGAGAAAGAGAGATACACAGACAGGCAGGCAGATAGATAGGCAGGAATACCTACAGGTTTGCAGACAAACACTCCGGCAGAGACATTCAGGTAGACTAACAGATAGACAGTTATGTAGACAGAGAGACAGGCATACAAGCCGACAGAGGGACAGGAACACAGATAGACATACAGAAAGGCAGACAGACACACCGTCAGACAGATTGACAGACACAAACTGGACAGACTGGCAGACAGATAGGCAGACAGTCACACAGACCAACAGACTAGCAGACATACAGATACACGAAAAGAGAGACAGACCGGCAGACAAACTGACAGATAGGCAGACGGTCGCGCAGACCCACAGACTCGCAGACATACAGACACACAAGAAGAGAAAGAGATACATAGACAGTCAGGCAGACAGATAGACAGGAATACCTACAGCATCGCAGACAGACGTACCGGAAGAGACAGACATGCTGATATACAGACAGACAGAAATGCAGGCAGAGAGACAGGCAGACAGGCAGACATGTACACAGATAGACAGACAGAAAGGCAGACCAATAGACTCGCAGACAGTAAGAGCACGGGCAAAGAGAGAAAGACAAACAAGCAGACAGACAGGCAGACAGACCGGCAGACAGACAGACAGATGGGAAGATAGGCAGACGGTCACACACACCCACAGACTCGCAGACATACAGACACACAGGTAGAGAGAGAGATACACAGACAGGCAGGCAGACCGATAGACAGAAACCTTCAGCCTCGCAGACAGACGCACCGGCAGAGACAGACAGACAGATAAACAGACAGACAGACATGCAGACAGAGAGACAGACAGACGAGCAGACAGCCAGACAGGCACACAGAAAGACAGAAGAAAAGAAGACAGAAAGGCAGACAAATTGACTCGCAGACAGTCAGACGTACAGGCAGAGACAGAGACAGATAGACAGACCGAACGGCAGACAGATAGGAAAACAGGCAGACAGACACGCAGACCCACAGTCTTGCAGACATACTGACACACAGGAAGAGAGACAGATACACAGACACGGTAGACAGATAGGCAGGAATACCTACAGCCTCACAGACAGACACACCGGCGGATACAGACAGGTTGACTTACAGACAGACAGAAATGTAGACAGAGAGACAGGCAGACAGTCAGACAGGCACAAAGAAAAACAGACAGAAAGGCAGACAAATAGACAGAAAGGCAGAAAATTGTTTCGCAGACAGTCAGACACACGGGCAGAGACAGAGACAGGTAGGCAGACAGACAGGCAGACCGACCGACTCGCAGACATACACACACGGGAAGAGAGAGAGAGAGATACACAGACTGGCAGGAATACCTACAGGCTCGCTGACAGACACACCGGCAGAGAAAGACAAGTAGACTTACATACAGACAGATACGTAGACAGAGAGACAGGGAGACGGGCAGCCCGACAGACAGGTACACAGATAGTCAAACCAGCAGACAGACTGACAGATAAGCAGACGGTCACACAGACCCACAGATTCGCAGACATACAGACACACAGAAGAGAGACAGGCCGGCAGACAGACTGACAGATAGGCAGACGGTCACACAGACCCACAGACTCGCAGATATACAGACACACAGGAAGAGAGATAGATACACAGACAGTCAGGCATACCGATAGAAAGGAAAACCTTCAGCCTCGCAGACAGACGCACCGGCAGAGACAGACAGACAGATAAACAGACAGATAGACATGCAGACAGTGAGACAGGCAGCCGGGCAGACAGCCAGACAGGCACACAGATAGACAGACAGAAAGTCAGACAAATAGACAGAAAGGCAGACAAATTGACTCGCAGACAGTCTGACGTACGGGCAGAGACAGAGACAGATAGGCAGACCGAACGGCAGACAGATAGGAAAACAGGCAGACAGACACGCAGATCCACAGACTTGCAGACATAGAGACACACAGGAAGAGAGACAGATACACAGACACGGTAGACAGATAGGCAGGAATACCTACAGCCTCACAGACAGACACACCGGCGGAGACAGACAGGTAGACTTACAGACAGACAGATATGTAGACAGAGAGACAGGCAGACGGGCAGACAGTCAGACAGGCACAAAGAAAAACAGACAGAAAGGCAGACAAATAGACAGAAAGGCAGAAAATTGTTTCGCAGACAGTCAGACACACGGGCAGAGACAGAGACAGGTAGGCAGACAGACAGGCAGATCGACCGACTCGCAGACATACACACACGGGAAGAGAGAGAGAGATACACAGACTGGCAGGAATACCTACAGGCTCGCTGACAGACACACCGGCAGAGACAGACAGGCAGACATACAGACAGATAGGCAAACAGATTGTCAGACTGAAAAAGAGACAGACAGACAGGCATACAGACAGACATTCAGAGGGATAGACATAGAAAGAGAGAGAGAGAGAGCGAGATAGACTGAGAGAGAGAGAGAGAGAGAGAGAGAGAGAGAGGAAAAAAGGGAGAGAGAGTAAAATGGAGAGAGAGAGAGAGTAAAATATAGAGAGATAGAGAGAGAGAGAGAGAGAGAGAGACAGAAAGAAAGAGAGAGAGACCTATTGACTCGCAGACAGATAAGAAGAACAACATATTCGCAAAAAGACATAGAGAGGCTGACAGGATGAAATAGACAGAAAGGAAGCCAGCCTAACAGACCCGCAGACTGACGGAAAATAAGAAAAACGAACAGTGAGACAGGCATAGAGAGAGAGAGACAGACAGGCAGACAGACAGGCAGACAAACAGGCAGACAGACAGGCAGACAAACAGGCAGACAGACAGGTAGATATATATGCAGACAGACATGCAGACCCAGAGACTCGCAGACATACAAACACACAGGAAGACAGAGTTGCACACGGACAGTCAGGCTGACGGAAAACTAGGAAAAGAGACAGACAGACGGGCAGAAAGAGAGAGACAGACAGACAGGCAGACAGACAGGCAGACAAGCAGGCAGACAGACCGGCAGACAGATGCGTAGATAGGCAGACAGACATGCAGACTCACAGACGTACAGACACATAGGATGAGAGAGAGAGACAGATAAAGAGAGAGAGACTGATAGGGAGAGAGAGAGACTGACAAACAGGCAGGCAGACCGGCAGACAGATAGGTTTATAAGTAGACAGACACGCAGACTCGCAGACAAACAGACACACAGGTAGAGAAAGTGACACTCATACAGTCAGGCAGACAGATAGGCAGGAATGCCTGCAGCCTCGCAGACCACCACATTGGTAGAGACAGACAGGCAGATAGACACGCAGACCCACAGACACGCAGCCATACAGACAAACTGGAAGGGAGAGAGAGATACACAGTCAGACAGACAGACAGATAGGCAGGAATACCTAAAGCCTCTCAGACACACACAGAGAGAGAGAGAGAGAGAGAGAGAGAGAGAGAGAGACAGATAGGGAGAGAGAGAGACAGACAAACAAGCAGACAGACCGGCAGACAGACAGACAGATAGGTAGATATGCAGATAGACACGCTGACCCACAGACTCGCTGACATATAGACACACAGAAAGAGAGAGAGAGACACACAGACAGTCAGGTAGATAGATGGACAGGAATACCTACGGCCTCGCAGACAGACACACCGGTAGAGACAGACAGGCAGGCAGATATTTATTTATTTATTATTTATTAGTGGTCGACAAAACGAGTGTCTACCTAATTAGTCAATACATTATATATACAAATATGAAAGATAAATGCTAAAAGCCTAGTTAGAGAACACAAATTTCTAATAGCATTTTTATTTGCCAGTCCGGCCAGCTGTGCCCCTTTTCAGAGCTAATTTTGTCAGTGACTCTATTAGAGCCTACATCTAAGAATAAGGGTGTAAGTAGGAAAAAGTGTTCTTAAGTAAAATTAAAAATAATCTTAATTTGCTAGATTATTTAAGAATATACCATAAATAGGTGAAAAGAAAGTAAGAAGATTGTTAAAAAATTAAAGAACTGTATGCTAGGTATACAGAGTGTTAAGTAGATAGGATAAAGAGATAGTATTGGGAAAGTAATGGGAAATCACCGACCCGGTGGGGGAAAATTTACAGCCTCTCCGGCAAGCTATGCCCCTGCTCATAGCTGGGAATGGTCAGTAACTTCCCGAAGGTATCCTGAAAGCAACGATTTTATTAGGGATAGAGAAAGTTCGTTAGAGCAAACGTGATGCAAACTATTGTAATTTTTACATAGCACGCGAAAAGGTTTGTGCATAGCGTAATCTGTTGTGCACGTCGATAGGAATAAGGGGCGGTAATTTCTGGTTGGTCTAGCCGGAACAGAGAATTGAAGACGGCCTAGAAGAAAATGAGAATCTATATCGCCAACAACCAACTTATGTAGAAAGACAAGACCGAGAATTGTCCTACGGTTGGTTAACGACGGAAGACTAAGAAGAAGCAGCCTGCTGGAATAGGATGGCAACCGAAGATTAGGGTCCCAATTTAAACCTCGAAAGGCAAAAAGCAGAAATTGCTTCTGAACAGATTCAATACTACTAGTTGACCGATTCTTTACGAATCCATGTTGAACAGGGGAAACAACTGATTTGCAGAAATGCTGCAAATTCGAAGTGATTATTTTTTCAAATAATTTAGGAATAGCGGACAGTTTTGCAATGCCCCTGTAATTTTGTATATCAGACTTTCCACCTTTCTTGTGGAGAGGAATGATATAAGATTCTTTCCAAAGAGATGGAAAGACAGAAGATTCAAGGGATAGATTAAAAAGCTTTAGCAATGGATAAACAAGGGAAGAACAGGCCCAGGAGAGAAAGAAGATTTTAAAGAATTTACAGCTAAAGGAGAAAGGAATGGGAAATAATAGGAGGAGGTATAGAACTAGAGGAAGTAATAGTATAAGGGTAAGAATTATTTTAAGGACAGACTGAAGAGTTAGTTGATTGAAAAAAATAAGCAAAGAGGTTAGCAGAATCAAAGTCATTGCTAGCTTTATTCATCCCGAGAGAAAAAAAAATGGCAAACTTGAAAATTTACGCTTTAAGTTTTTAAAATTTTAAAATTTTTGGGGTTTGGGGGATTTGTTTTTTAAAAAAAATAATATCATAGCATTGAGAATTCTTAAGAAAGAAGTTCGACTTGGCTATGGAATATTTAGCCAAGTCGGTACACGAACCAGACTTTTTAAACTTTTTAAAACATTTACATTTTTTATTTTTTAGATTTGATTATCTGGGAGTAAACCAAGGTGGCTTTGAAGAAGTAGTCGAAGGAATTGGTTTACACATATCTAAGAGGGAGTTTAGGGTGTTATAAAAAAATTAATAGCAGAAATCATACCAACCGAGTCATGTAAAAAAGACCAATCGGTTGCATGAATACGTTGATTAAGCAAGGAATAGTTTCCTTTGTGAAAGCAACGGCGGGGCTTAATAGTAGCTGATGAGCTTGAAATGAGAGAGTTGCAATTAAAAATTGCAACCGCTAAAGTAGGATGATATACATCCTAAGGAAGAGATAAAGGAGGGATCTTGGACACTTAAGCAAAAAGGTAGTCGTTAACAAATACAAGATCAGGTGTTCTATTCAAATGATTAGAAATTGAATTGATTTGAAACAACGAAAGATATAGCATGCAATCTATAAAGTCATGCTGTGCTGAGGGCACTAGATAATTTTCGGCAGTGAAAAGTGACCAAGAGATGTTCGGTAAACTAAAATCACCTAACACTATAATTAGGTCATTATCACGCACGTGTGTAAAAACTTCTTTAATACAAGTAATATGTTTCATATAAACTTGAATACCAGAAGAAGGAGGAACATAGGATCATGAAATATAAATATTCCGTGTAGGAAAAGACACCTTGCCTGAGACAATCTCAGCGTCAGTAGGCGTACTAAAACAGAAAAGTTTTGACTGGAGTGTGACTTTAACGGCAATTCATACCCCACCACCTCGAATCGTCCGATCATTTCTATGCAAAATAAAATTATTCGAAAAAACCTCAAAATCAGATATGGTTGAATTTAACCATGCTTCTGAAAATGCGATTATATCCGAATCGAAGGAAGTGCTGGCCACGAAAAGATTTTTAAGTTTTGAAATGATAAAGAAATGGTACCCTGTATTGAAGGGACTGGAAGGGTGACAGGCTGGTTACGCTTTTTTGGCTTGAACTCGTGAACAATCATGTGTGGAGGCCAAAATTTGGGATCACAAATGATTGGGAACATATCATGTGAAACATTTATTTTGAATGATGCTATATCACGAGGGGTGGAGAAATAAAATTAAGTTATTTACACGCTAGCAGAAGATTTGCTAGCAATATAGGCTGCCAATGACTCAGAGGTGGTGTCAGACGAAAGTCGAGACACTAAAGTTCGCCTACGAGGGGCAACAACAGTTAACGTAGGAGCTGATGGCGCTGCAGGGAGAACAGGATTTGGTGGGGCCAAAGAAGGACCATGATTGTTTTTAACAATCTGGGCAAGATTGCGCGCAGGGGTACCTTTGCGGCCAGAAGCTGAGGGGGCTGAGGCAGTTTGGCTAACTGGGACAGGTTCAGGTACGGGCTCTAATAGGACTAATACGGGGAAAAAAACTGGGGTAATATTTGGGCAGTCGCTCGGAGGAGGCGATAATGACAACATTGGAGATGAATCCAAGTTGCTAGGCAGGGACATCAGAGGCATAGGTGTCTGGACAGACGGAGAGGGCAACTGCAAAAATTGAGGCTCCAACCGGCGATTGGTTGGAGACTCGAATTTGTATTTGCTAAACAACTCACAACTCGAATCAAAACTACTCGAGAGCTGCTTAGTCACGTTATTTAGTTATATGAATTGATTTCTCACAGAATTATACATTCTGGAGAAATCAATTTGCTTGTCGATGCATTCTGGGCACGACCAACGCAAGCCGCCGCATTCCTTCTTGGCAATTGCAGCGATTGCAGCGGCAATGCAGAATCATCAGCCTGCTTGAACGTGCAAGGTTTCCAACAGCACGACATAATTACTACAAGCGTTAAAAGATATGCAGAAGTTGCGGGAGCGCAGAGTTAAACGAAACACGGTGCACAAAAATATACCAAGTAAACGCCCAAAAAATAACTATTCGTACACAAACAAATTGTTTGGAGCGAAAAGCAACAGCAAAAATTTGCGAGAGCGCAATACACATGCAGAAATATGCAGCAGCGAACACACGCACAAACAAGTGTATGCACAGGGGAGCACCAAAGCAAAAGAATCAAAACAGGCAATAACAACAATACTGAACTGACGCAGAGTTTAATAAATGCAAATATTAACAGACTTACGCTGCACAACAGATAATACTTTGCACAAGTTATAGAAGCTTTATAAATAAAGCATAAAATTTGCAAAAATTGGAAATAAAAAACAGGATTTAAGCGCAAAAATATATAAAAATCTTGGAGCACAAGTAAAACACGTCAATCACTCTCAATTGAGAACACAGTCAGACAGATAGTCAGACACAGAAGAGAGAGAGAAAGAGAGAGAGGGAGAGAGAGACAGAGAGAGAGAGAGAGAGAGAGAGAGAGAAAAGAGAGAGAGAGAAAGAGACAGATAGGGAAAGAGAGAGACATATAGGGAGAGAGAGAGACAGACAAACAAGCAGACAGACCGGCAGACAGACAGACAGATAGACACGCTGACCCACAGACTCGCAGACATACAGACACACAGGAGGAGAGAGAGACAACCAGGCAGTCAGGCAGATAGATGGACAGGAATACCTACAGCCTCACAGACAGACACACCAGTAGAGACAGACAGGCAGGCAGATATACAGACAGACAGACATGCAGACAGAGAGACAGACAGGCAGACATATAGACATGCAGACACAGAGACGGGCAGACTGTCAGGCGCACAGAAAGAGAGAGAGAGATACACAGACAGGCAGGTACATAGATAGGCTGAAATACCTACAGCCTCGCAGACAGACACACCGGCAGAGACAGACAGTCAGGCAGATATACAGGTAGACAGACATACAGACAGAGAGACAGGCAGCCGGGCAGACAGACAGACAGGCACACAGAAAGACAAAAAGGCAGACAAATAGACAGAAAGGCAGATAAATTGACTCGCAGACAGTCAGACTTACGGGCAGAAACAGAGACAGATAGGCAGACAGACAGGCAGGCATACAGACAGATAGGCATACAGATAGTCAGACTGAAAATGAGAAAAGAGACAGACATTCAGACAGACCGACATAAAGGGAGAGAGACAGAGAAAAAGAGAGAGAGAGAGAGAGAGAGAGAGAGAGAGAGAGAGAGAGAGAGAGAGAGAGAGAGAGAGAGAGAGAGAGAAAGAGAGACAAAGAGAGAGGGAGAGAGAGAGAGAGAGAGAGAGAGAGAGAGAGAAAAAAAGAGAGAGAGAGACAGAGAAAAAAAAAAAAAAACACACAAAAAAAAAAAGAAAAAAAAGAAGAAGGAAGAGAAAAAAAGAAAAAAGACAGGAATACCTACAGCCTAGGCAGACGCACCGGCAGAGACAGACAGCCTGATATACAGACAAACAGACATGCAGACCGAGAAACAGGCAGACGGACACGCAGACCCACAGACTAGCAGACACAGAGACACACAGGAAGAGAGAGAAAGATACACAGACAGGCAGGCAGACAAATACGCAGGAACACCTACCGTCTCACAGGCAGATACACCGGCAGAGACAGACAAGTAGACTTACAGACAGACAGATATGTAGACAGGGAGACAGGCAGACGGGCAGACGGGCAGACGGACAGACAGGTTATTAGATGGACAGACCGGCAGACAGACAGGCAGATAGGAAGATAGGCAGACGGTCACACATACATATGGACTCGCACACAAACGGACACACAGGAAGAGAGAGAGAGATACACAGACAGGCAGGCAGACAGAGACAGAGAATGAGAGAGAGGGAGAGAGAGACCTATAGGCTCGCAGACAGAGGCCTAGGCTGTCTCTTTTTCTCTCTTTCTCTCTCGCTCGCTCTCTATCTTTCTTCCTCTGTCTCTCTCTCTCTCTCTCTCTCTTTTTATGTCGGTCTGTCTGAATGTCTGTCTCTTTTCTCTTTTTCAGTCTGACTATCTGTATGCCAATCTGTCTGTATGCATGCCTGCCTGTCTGTAGAACTGCCTCTCTGCCTCTGCCGGTGTGTCTGTCCGCGAAGCTGTAGATATTCCTGTCTACCTGTCTGTCTGACTGTCTGTGTATCTCTCTCCCTTCCTGTGTGTCTGTTTGTCTGCGGGTATGTAGGTATGTGTGACCACCTGCCTATCTTCCTATTTGTCTGTATTTTTTCCGGTCTGTCTGTGTGCCTATCTGTCTGTCTATCTGTGTACCTATTTGTCTGCATGTTTGTCTATCAGCCTGTCTGTCTCTGCCGGTACGTCTGCCTGCGGGGCTGTAGATATTCCTGGCTATCTGTCTGCCTGACTGTCTGTGTATCTCTCTACCTTCCTGTGTGTCCGTTTGTCTGTGAGTCCACATGTATGTGTGACCGACTGCCTATTATCTTTCTATCTGCGAATATGCGGTTCTTCTAATCTGTCTGCGAGCCTATAGGTCTCTCTCTCTCTCTCTCTCTCTCTCTCTCTCTCTCTCTCTCTCTCACTCTCTTTCTCTGTCTCTCTCGCTGTCTCTCTCTCTCTCTCCCTCTCTCTCTCCCTGCCTGTGTGTCTCTGTGTCTGCTAGTCTGTGGCTCTGCGTGTCCGTCTGCCTGTTTCTCGGTCTGCATGTCTGTTTGTCTGGGGGGCTGAGGCAGTTTGGCTAACTGGGACAGGTTCGGGTACGGGGTCTAATAGGACTAATACGGGGAAAAAAACTGGGGTAATATTTGGGCAGTCGCTCGGAGGAGGCGATAATGACAACATTGTAGATGAATCCAAGTTGCTCGGCAGGGACATCAGACATCAGTGTCTGGACAGACGGGGCAACTGCAAAAATTGAGGCTCCAACCGGCGATTGGTTGGAGACTCGAATTTGTATTTGCTAAACAACTCACAACTCGAATCAAAACTACTCGAGAGCTGCTTAGTCACGTTATTTAGTTATATGAATTGATTTCTCACAGAATTATATATTCTGGAGAAATCAATTTGCTTGTCGATGCATTCTGGGCACGACCAACGCAAGCCGCCGCATTCATCAGCCTGCTTGAACGTGCAAGGTTTCCAACAGCACGACATAATTACTACCAGCATTAAAAGATATGCAGAAGTTGCGGGAGCGCAGAGTAAAACGAAACACGGTGCACAAAAATAGACCAAGTAAACGCCCAAAAAATAACTATTCGTACACAAACAAATTGTTTGGAGCGAAAAGCAACAGCAAAAATTTGGGAGAGCGCAATACACATGCAGAAATATGCAGCAGCGAACACACGCACAAACAAGTGTATGCACAGGGGAGCACCAAAGCAAAACAAACAAAACAGGCAATAACAACAATACTGAACTGACGCAGAGTTTAATAAATGCAAATA